>CM035796.1:16604133-16731633 GCA_020466265.1 Siphamia tubifer
TTTACTTGGCCAAAAAGGGGTGTGACGAAGTGCAATTTATTTAATCCTACCTCTTCTCCATAAAACATTAACAATATATATGTTCCTCCCTTTTCCTTTTACATTATTCTTTTGTATTTATATAGGCTACACATTCACACACACACACACACACATACATACAATCATTTACCAATGACTTTCTTAATTAGCAAAATATAAATTAATAATAAAGTAATAAAGTTCCAGTGTCTTTATATACATATACTCTAGCATTAGCACATAGTGTACATAGGAGTAAGTAGGTGCTCAGGAATTAACTCCAGATCAGTACTGTGGTCAGGAGCACTGATAGGAGAATTAACTTAACTATGTGTGATGTACTGTGTGTGTGTGTGTGTGTGTGTCTTTGGGTGTAACATGCCAACATACTACCTGTTTATTGGAAGCCATATACATACAGTACAATATTGGGAAAATGTTTTTAGACACCACAGGCATTTGTAATACCTTACATTAAAATCACTTCTTGAAGTCTTGAAACCCAGATGTTCCCTTCTGCACAACTTCCATCGAGGCCAAAATTTAATATTTTGGCAAGATAATCAAGTTTGTTTTCTTGTTAACAAGGTATGTCGACCGGCCGATACAGTATATTGGTCCACCATTAGTATAAACACTCAGCCCTTATCTATATTAGAGCTGAAAGAGATGAAACCTAAAAGCCAGCAGGTCTGTATGATGTGTAGAAGGGTGACGTCTACAGTATACTTTACTGTTGCACCTTCATCACTGTCTTTCATCGCCGCTGCCAGCTCCTCTCCCCTCTGCTCAGTTTTCTCAAAGTTATGTGAACTAGAAAGATAGAGAGACATGAAGAGAATACAAGCTTGTGCGAACAGGAGAAGGTGTGTGTCGCCGTGTACGTTGATGGCACTTCACACAGCAGCGTGTGTCCTGGCTTTGATACAGTGTGAGCGAGCTGTATGTCTGGGGCGAATAAAGACGGCGCGCTGTTTGAAAGAGCGCGCTCCTCTGTCAGCGAGCTTTGGGAGGGGATTCTGTCTCGAATATTTTGTAGGCCCTGAGTGTTTTTTTTTTTTTTTTTTCTCTTTACCTCCAGAGGCTGCTTTTCTTTGTGTGTGAGCGTGAGTGATTGTGTCTGTGTGTTTGTGTTTGTAGAGCATGTGGGAACTAACTCTATCCCCACTACAAATGAGGAGCCGCCTTATCATCTATCCTGCCTTTCACGCTTATGTTAACTTTATTATATCAGATACTTGGGTACAATCAGAGGCATTCGCACATAGAGGCATATGCATGCTCAACCAACCACATGTGCGCCCCCTCCTCTCAAAGTGTCACAGCTGAAGAGCAGTTGCATCAAAGGCAGCTGTCTCTCATCTCGCATTATTTCCGTCATTTTTTCCTGCCAGTTTCACTTAACATTTTTTTTTTTTTTCCCCCCAGCCCATTCTCTTGCGCTTTTCCTTTTTCTCACCCTCTTTGTTTCTACCAGATCCTTCTCTCTCACCTTTGCCTCTCTGTTCTACTGTACCTACCTGCCAGGGAGATTCTCCTCCAAAGAGAAGTGATATTTTTTGTTTCATATTCATCTCCCATTTCTGGAGAGTTCACTTTTCACTTTTTTTTTTTTTTTTTTTTGAAATGCAGCCTCAGAGGATTCGTATCACAGGTTCTTCTCTGTCCACCAACCTGCAAAACCTAGTCGCACCCATCCCCCAACCTCCACCCCCACCCAATCCATCAGACAGCAGCAGGCAGCCTCACTGACTCCTGCCTCATTTCTCATAAATTAGTCTTACCTCTCACACACTTTCTCTTTTGTTTCTTGCTCTTACTCATTCCATTCTCCCCATGCCCTCTCCCGCCTCCCATCTCTCTCTGGTCCTCACATTTCATTTTTCTTCCTACAAATGCCACACAGCAGTCCCTTAAGAAATGTCATTTCTGTCTTCTCCTTTTGTTCTGTAATTTCTCCGTGTCCCTCCTTTTCTCCTGGGAATTCATTTATCGTTCGCTGTTCTTCTGTCCCTAGCTCTCTGATCTCTATGTCTCAGTCTTCCTCTCTCTGCCTGTCTCTCTGTCTTTGTCTCTGACGCTCCCCCGCTTCATTTCTCTCTTTCTTCCTCTGTCGCTCACACACTTACAGTATATTCAGTGAAAACCTGAAATAGCACCCTGTATTTTGGGGCCATGTACAAATTTCCTTATTAAACAATGACACAAAACAAGTCAAATCAGCAAGAAATACATCTCCAATTGTTCCTTTTGCTCTTTTAAAATTTGAAAAAATAAAATCAACCAGCTCTATTTTTAGTTTAATTTAATTTATGCCCATGTAAATTCAGTTATTATTGAGAGCGATGCTAATGAAATGGCTAATGCATCAGCTAAACATTTTTAAGTACGAGCCGAATCTGTGTTTTGACAGGAGTCAAGACCACAAACCGGTTTATTTACATAAGCAGTAAGTGCTGAAAATGGAATTTTAACCCTCAAGACTTGCCAGTTATGTTCCCACTTTAATATTTTGTCAGATAATCCTCACCACAAACACACACTCAGATCTGGCTGGGTTGCTTTAGAGAACAACGGTATCCACAGAAATCCAGTGCTTGAAATTTGATTGTGGTTCTTCAGTGGTTGGTAAAACATCACACGCTGCACACACATAAACTCCCAAGTGTTCGAGACCCAATTTGTTAGGCCTGTGACAAAAGACGACATGCTATACGAGAACACACAGGTTTTACCCCTCACGTTAAAATATAAGTGTCAGATGTGTGTAGACCAAATGCATCGACTTAGAATTGAGCAATAAAAGAGGACTGCAGATAAAGTTAAATAATTTTCTCTTGATCAGCTAAGACTAGGAGCCGCTGGTACATTTGTTTTTCTACTTAAATGTGACTCTGCTGAACTCTACATGCAGCACCTTTACTTCAACACGAGACATTCTTCTTTTTTTTCCCCTCCTAGTGGATTTTGTCAAAGCAGAAGTGACGCTTCTCTAGTGGATCTCAGAGAAAAGATTTCACTTGAGAACACTTCTCTGGCGTGTAGGCTTGCAGGCACTTGTGTTCTATCAAAATGCTAATAATATCATCTGCAATATCCAAATAATATCATCTGCAATATCCAGGACAATATTATTGTAGTGCTAATTGGTGGAAAAAAATGTTGATGGGAGCACCTGCCCACCCCACTACTCAATTATTTTTAATTACAGTGGCTGTAATAAAAGGGAACAAATTGTGTAACGATCAGTGTTTCTTCTGCGAGGTGACAGTTTGCTTCCTATTTGGTTTAGTGCGGCCATGTGCGGCTCATTTAGATGGCAGAGAGATACTTATGTTTGAGTCTAGCAGCACCAAGAGAATGTGGGCCCTCAGGAGAGAAACTTCTCTCCTCATGGTTTTATGCAGCATGATTTATTCATCACGCCACATGTCTGTGGAAGTGGTCTTTGGGAGGTTCACATGTACCAATATGTGCTATGTTGGCCCACACCTCCTTGTGGTTTCACACTCGAGAAGGTTGCCTTGTCATACATATGTGAGAAGAAGAGAGGGAGATGGAGTGAAAGGACCAAAATGCAAATTGAGAGGTATGAATAGAGAAGCACAAAAACTAATAATTGCAGAAGATTCATCAAACCAAGTGGGAGGGAAAATCCCTTTTTTTTCGAAACAATCCCTGTCTTCTAAATTGTCAAATTAACTTTTTTCTACAGCAGTGGCTAGTGAGAGGGGGTAATTAATCGTTTCTTTTTGGAAGTTCTTTCCTTGTATGTGTCAGTTTTTCTGGCTGCCTTCAAAGTGATAATGCTCCCCGGCTGTTGCCCCAGGGGACTGCTCCATCTTATTAACTTGTCTTGGGAGATAGGACTGCCATGCAGCCTGCTTTAATGCCTGCAGGGATGGAGAAGGGCCACTAAGTCCTCTGCTGTCTTCCTATGCCCCAAACATTCACTTGTCCCTGTATTTCTTTGTATTCACATGTAGGAGGGTACGTATGAACTGGCATATTATTTGACACAGAAGAGAATAGTTAAACAGTGGAGAGGGGATGATAAAATATAATCAGTTATTTTGTGTGACAGATCGTATCTGCAGTCAGGGGCTGTGTATGTCTTCACAAGTTAATGTGAGTTAAAGAGAGTAGATTCGGTAAAGAAAGGCGAGGTTGTGTGCTGTATAATAAGCACCAGACCAACATAAAAGAACATTTTCAAAGCCTTGTGTTATCCACGAGTTTTCACACAGACGGGCTGTCACTGACATAATATGGATGATCAGATTCGACACATAGATATAAGGTAGGCAAGACTACATACTAGGTAATAAAAGCCTGAAGCATTGTCAGGATGGATGGAACTTGCACAAGCATAATTTACATGGACTCTAAACAAATAAGGCAGAGCAGAGAAGAGAATCGTGACAGCAGACGGACAGAGCCAGTCAGATGCATGTCCTCCTCCTCACTGCCCCCTTCTCATGGTCCAGCAGGACTAGGATTGTCCTTGGAGCTTATCTGACCACTGGATGTTACTTTTTACTCGCTCTCGACCACTAAAAGGCTGCACTTGTGTAAGATAGTGGTATGACTGGGGGGGGGGTGTTGTATGCACAGGGAATAGGATTGGCACAGACAAGCAACATGACATGGACAGAAAACTATACTAGACACCTGAACAAAATTACTGTCATCGTTACCGTTAGATACTGTAAAGGATGTTTGTCTTGTTGTGCCTACTGTCAGAAGCACGTAGAGTCTTCATCAGGCCCTGTTTAATACCTTCCTTTGATCGTTCCTTTTTTAATCCACAAAACCATTCCCTACTCGGGTAACACTGATCATAAGCAAGACAAATGACAAGTGCATGATAAGCAAGATCACCTGTAAATATGCACGACTCAAAATATTGAATTTAAAGTAGCAAAAATGTGAAACCAAACCTTCCCGGCGTGTACATAATTAATGTCGAGATGAGTTTATATTTGCAGAGAAAATCGATCTTAAAAAGATTTACCAAATGTAGACAAATTAGCCAGCATAAATTAGCTAGAGCATATTCATTATGCCAGTCTCTCAAAGGAATACAGCTTGCATTGCAGTGTCTTTATCGTTTTTAACAGCGTTATCATAAACGTAATCATGTATTTTATCTTGAAGTCTCTGATGGCGATAAACACAGCCTTTCAACAATATAGTCAAAGTAAATATACAAATGCGTATGCAGGCCTAAGAATTGATGGCTGTATATAAATTATTATTTCCTTTTTTTTTTTTTTTTTTACCAAGCTTAACCTCACTTTGAGCCTCTTTGAGCTCATTTTTCAAACCACTTCTTATCCTACTCATGTTCAGCTTCTGTGTTATTGTCCTGTCTTTCATGCATCAATAGATGGATTATTATACATCCCTATTTGTAATTGGAGGGCAGGTTAGACAAGAGGCTAATTAAAATAGTGTGTGTTCCTACTCCATCTATTTTCTGTTACTGTCTTGACGTGTGTGGTTCAGTGTGTTTGTGTGCCCTCCGTTGTCCTCCAAGTTAATGTTGTTGATGTGGCGCTTGCTAAGGATGCACAGACTTGCTGACAAATACACAGATACTGGCACTCATACATCCCTGGTGAGGAAGAACTTATCTGTCAGAGCAGATACAGCATTCTTTTCTCATAATACGTGTATTTTACGGCGTTGTTGAGGGTCAGGTGTATTTGCAGGGTCGATAGCATGGCTGGATTATTCCACAGGTTTCCCCAAATCTTTTTAGTTTTTATTCCCATTTTAGTCCCATTTTGATTAATTTTCCAGTTAAGTTTGATTAGATTCAGTATGAGCTTTTTAAGGGATATTTCACTTTAACTTTCCTGACAAGTAGAGCTTTAAATTGCACAAGGAAATCTGAATTATTATAATTGCACAGCAACATCAATATGTGAGCACACAGTAGTAATATTAATGTTCTATTTATATTAAAATGACCAACAAATTTTGATATGTGCCCTCTGTAGTGCAGGATTAAAGTAACAGGAAAATACATGTATGAAAAATTGGGGGAAAAAAATATGGCCTACGAATTGGATTGCTTTGGATTAATTGGATCAGATCTTTTTTGTCTTTTTTTTTTTTTACACAAAAGTCCTATTTTGAAGTGACTCTAGTGAAGAAGAAATAGTGAAAAATAGTAATGAAGCCAAGCAAAGCACACGCTTCACTGACTGGTCATAACTTTTGCATCATTGCATCTTACTCGTTTAATGAGACCTCAAGAGTTAACTAAATAAATATAATAAGGATTAGTATCTCCTCAGGAAATCTCACAGAAGCAGCAGAGATACTGTTCGAGCTCAGACAAAGAACAATATTGCACGGGCTGACAGGTTGGGTTCCCAGCTGGCAAAGGCTGACCATAGTAGGATACTAGTATCGCCTCAAGCAACAGGAAAATTGGAATGACTGTGGCAAAGTCATGGATACAAGACGTGAGGAGGGAGCCATGTGTTTGTTTCTGTGGGTCTGGAGGCCAGTCCTCATTATAGCGGCTGGTAAAATATTACAGTTCAGCTGACACTGTCTAAGTGAATTGTCCAGAGCAGTTTTGACAGCTAGTGGAAGGCAGGGCTAGATTATGATGGATGATGACAACAGGGGTGGCGCAGAAGGTACATTGATGTGTTCTGGTGCTCATGCAAGAACTATTACATACACCTAATGTGGGACAGTTTTTGGTGATGCTGTGCAAACACACACAAATGGGAGATGCCTGATGGGTATGTTAAAATGCTGTTCAGAATGATGTTGCAATTTTTCATACCTACAGAATTCATTCAGGACGCTGTCGTCGCAAGCCTCACAGGCTCAAAAGTTCTAATAACAATGAAGGGGTCTCTAATGGTATGCCTCTGCTGAAATAAAAATTTAAAATGATTTTTTTCTGTCCTGTTTGTTTTTCTTATTTAAACAATTATGTCATGTTTTATTAAGCTCTTTGGTTGAGAAATCCAAAGCTTAGCAATTAGACATCATTGATTTCCTGTTTTCCTATGAAGGCAATTTCATTTTATGAACAGAAAATACTTTCTGTACTCTAAAACATTAACCAGCTGATTGATGAAGATTGATTGTACTCATTCAAAGCTTAGTCCTTTTTGGTCTGGCTTTTTTCTGGATGTAAAAAAAATCAGTTGGAAAAAAAATATCAAATGAAATATCAAAGCAGCACAAAAAAATGTTTGTTTGCTGTTTGTTTTTCCTGAGGAGCTGCTGACCACCAGATATAGCTTGAATTCATCAGAAGGCAGAATAGTTTCTTAACCAAGTCGCAAGAAGTTTTGTACACGTGTAGTTGTATACACTGTCAATAGTCTTCACTGCAATGAAGAATGCATCACACTCTCTTTGAAGAGCACAGTTTACAGCGCATGTTTGAACGATACGGAACAGTGATGATAGGAATATGTATAAAACTAATAATAATAATAATAATTAATCTATCCATACCTCAAACTCAATACAGTTTTGACTTGGTAAGTTAATGTGTGGGTGTAGAGAGTGAGTGAGAATCACTTTCTTAGTGAGTTGCTGCAGATACAGTTTCCAGGCTGAGGGTGAGTGATGGAGTTCTCAACATTTTTCTGAATTTGGAAGTTTTATTTAAACCTCTGCATTAAGTGGTTACACTCCAATGTTTATCTTCTCTAAAATGCTCCCATTTAGGGGCTGCCATAGCTGACACTCAGACTGTGTTTCTTGCTGGTAAAAATTAAGGCTGTAATGGTATATGTATTCGTTTGGTTCAGTACAGCTCCATACCGAATGAATACAGTCAGTTTGTATGTGACCATATGCATATCATGCTGAGGTGGCGGTAGAAAAAAGATTTACTGGTTTACTGGTACTTCCGCAAACATGTCCATGACGCAGTAATAAAGTGTCTCTGATTGGCTCAGAATGCATAAAAGAACCCCCCCCCCCACCCCCCCACCCCCCCACCCCCGACAAATACATCTGATTCATGGAGGCCCACCTCTCTGCTACTTGGACATCAGATATCTTCTGCTAATGTCTTGGTCCACATACCACTGTTGGAGTGTAGTTCTGGGGTCAGAGCTGGTTTTGTTAAAAAAAAAAAAAAAAAAGGTCCTACACAATATTAGGTGGTAATAATGTTTTGCTCCCATAGAGCTGGCTTTTTTTGTTTGTTTGTTTAGATGATAAATGATGTGACCCAAGTGTTTTGACCATCACAATTTATCCCTTGTCAAAGTTGCTCAAATTCCTACTTTTGCCAGTTCTGGTGTTTCTCACACATCCACTTCACTTACTTCCTCATGTACACCATCAACTGACAGATCCCATTGTAATGCGATAATCAGCATTATTACTACTTTGCCTGTCAGTGGTCATAATATTATAGATGATCAGTATATATTTCAAAAGAATATTGCTCATGTACAGTACGTATGACAGGGTCCATCATGAAAAAGATCCACCAGAAAGAGCATGTTTGTATTAGACGGTAAGTAAATGAATTGATTTCCCTCTTGTACATATCCTGGAGATTATTAATGCTGCACTTACATCAGCTGGCAGATGATATACACTCCTGATGTTGAAAATATGAATTATACTATATGTATTATTTACTTTTACATACCATGCTGTTAATGTATGAAGTATGGAATCAGAAATGATCAGTCAGGAAGCCTTTGGTGGCTGCAGAATGTACTTACAGTTGCTGAGAGGAACATAATGAAAGCCCGGCCATGTACGTAGTGTCTGCATGATTCAATGTGGAAGCTCCTACACTAAACTATAAATCAAAACCTAAGCCTGGTCTACACTGGGACTTTTATTAACCCCTTGCATGAAGTGTAAATCCACCTTTAAGCTCTATATCCACTTGATTCCTCTCAAGGTTTTATATTTGAGACTCTGTGGACGTAATCTGAGGATATGGCAAAATGTCTGGATCGTGGAAGGGATAGCCGAGCAATCCACCTCTCAAAAACTCTCTGTTTCCTTTTCTACTGACAAGTCTTTGTTCTTGATTATGATGCAGTTTGATCACATCATTTGTATAATAAGCATGGGTGACATAGTTCTCCCTCTCCCACCCTTCTCTGGAGCAGATGGGACAAGGAGAACATTTCATCCCCAGGTTCACTGGTCCTTTGGCTTCTTCTGCCGTAGCCAATCCATCTCCCAGTAGTCGCCCTAGCTTCTGGTTTCTTGCCCATTCTCCTTCCCTCTTCTCCAAACACTGACTCATTTATTCGTTGCCTCTCAGCTCTACTCTCATCCACTCTCCTCTTCCCAATTTGGCCACCAGGGAGGTGTGTGGTACTGGAGCAAGCATTATTGATAGAGCATCTGTTTAGACATGGTGCAGGATCTGTGGCATGTGGGCGAGCAGCTGGGGGTTTGAGCAGGGGAGACATTATGTCATATTACATATCTTGAGATGTCTCGTTCACTTGTATGCATGCCCATTTCACAGGCCCACACTCCCACAGACACTCACAGACTGAAACACATGCTGCCATCCCACAATTATTGTAGTTTCCAACTTCGTGAAAATGAAAAGATCCAGTTTGGTTGTGTTTTAACTAATACATAGAATGGCTGCCAGAAGTTCTCTAATATCACTAATATGTAGCACAGTTACAAAAGTCCGTTTTAAAGCCTTTTTCAGACCTGGGTGTCACAGGAGAACATTCTGGCATCATGGTGTTACTGGGGCAGCCAGGCAGAGGAGCTCTATCCAGATAATCAGCACACATCTCTTCTAGATGGCCCAAGTTGTCAGAGCTCACGGTAGCACGCTGCCAATGGATTTCTCTCCTTGGCAGTTTATAAAACAGAGGATTTTATGGCATTTTACACCAAATAAAGTACTGTATTTTTATGATGTCAAATTGAGGATTTTTGTGGCAGTGAAGTGGCTTTTTAATCAGTCTTCCAATAAGTTTGTGCAAGTTCCAAAATGTACAATTGCTTACAGGTTTACAAAACATTTAAACCCTGTTGAAATTGCTTAAAGTGAAGCATTTGACTGTTTAAGTAGCTACTGTACACTGCCAGAAAAAGGGATTGCAATGTCATGCTGTTCTTTCAAGAGATCAGTATCAGTAGAACTTGGCTCCGATAGTGCCCAATGCCTAATATCAGGCTTCTCAACTGGATTTACTGACTTTGAGGAAAATCTGTTATGGTTAGTTTGATGTTCAGCGATACAGATGAACTAATTTAGTTATTTAGGTCTTTGTACGTATCCATATAGTAATTTTGATATTCCCCAGTCTCAAATATGACTCAAAAATATTCATTCTCAACCATTTATCTCTGAAAACTAAAAAAAAAAAAATTCTCTATCTGATTTTAAATATCCACTACTGGTCAATGTTAAATTATTTCTCTGGTGCTGTGTATCATTGCTTTAAAGACACACAAATGCTCCACTCTTCTCACTGTTCCACAGTGTTATTAAATTCCTCCTGCTGGATGATTCTGACACTTGCTCTGAAGTTGGAAAGCCAGAGAGTAGTTCAGGGATATGCATATGACAAGGCACCTTAAAGCGTCCATGCAGAACTGCAGAGTCACTGAAAGACTTAGTTTACCACAGCACTGACTGTGGGGATGAACTCTGATGTTGAACTGAAGCCCTAAAAGGCTCTTAAACATACCAGCATTCCCCAGGACAAAAAAAGAGCCATTTTGCAGCCTGTGTCAATGTGTCACTGTTTCGGATTTACACCGACAAGCAAAATTAAGGCAGCAGTTTTATGAGACAAACTCACTACCCCTGTGGGAGTCCAGTGACTCTGAGCAGAGGAGTAAAATGACTTCAGGTTGACCCACTGGAAAATGAATGAGGTTTGTTAGACTCCACTGAACTACAGTGGGGATATTAACATTAATTTTTTTATACACATTTCATGATGTAAAATTGACTCTGCATTCTCATCACACACACACACACACACACACACACACATATATATATATCCACTCTCATACATGTGTGACAGTGTGAGTTATTCTTGATAGATGAAGTCTAACTGGGACTTGGTATGCAATCATATCACCTGGTCAAAGGTAATTCATGTAAGGTAATTAATGCATGTAAATGGGAATGAAAAGAGGAAGGTATATTGTAGCACTGCATGTAATAATAGTGCAATGTGTAAACATGTAATAATGTTTCACCTCATTATTTAATAACATCACATTTTGTAGTAACATACCACATTTTGTTATTAAATTTATTGAGCGTATTTTGTAATAAACATTGCCACATTTTGTAACAACTTCCAAAATTTCAGTGCACTAAACTAATGTTTAATTAGTGCAGGTTTGACCAATGAAACATCAAGCACTGTAACTGATTGACAGGCTCTCCAACCGATGCTGGGCTTGGGCCCAAACTGCTTACTAATGTTTGAGAGAACAATTTAATTGCAAAATATTACTATGTGAACCAAATTAACTTATGAACATATTTTTTGGGTGAAAAAATGTGCATCCAGATTGCCGGTGCTAATGCAACATTTTTCTTCTATATTCTCATTTCAATTGAGTTCAGTTCAGACAACTTTGTTTATCCCTCATGGCCAATATGTTTGCAGCCTCCCAGTCTATCTTTCCATTCAGTCCAACAGACAGTTCACTTACAGTTAAAGTTAAAATGTCAGACAAACTATTAAATAAGTTATAGGGCAATACAATTACATAAATAAAACAAGATATAGTCTAAATTACAGAACACAAATTAATATAATAAATTATGCAAGAGTAAGCACTGGCAATACTAGCATTATAATATCAATGTTTCTGAATGTTATGTCCTTTATTTTAATTTATTAAATATTTCTACAAGAGACTGTAACAAAAATATATCTCTTGCCATGGGGTCTTAGTAGCACAATTCTGATAAATAACACTCATAAATATGTGATTTGGTAGATTTCAGGCTTTTCTTTACGGCTCTGAGGTGCAGTCATCTGCTTCTTATTTTTTCAAGAGCACAACTTTCATGGTTTAAGTATGCAAATTGATCAGTGCACACCTGATCTCAGCCTTGAGTGGCAGAGATCAGGTGTGCACAATCATTTCATCAAATTGAAAAGCTGTCATTTTAAGCAAACAGAATTCACTGAAAAGATGCAGGTGCAGGTCCAGATGAGGAGTCTAGTAATTTAACCTCTTCCCTTGTCACACTGGCTTTCTATATATGGTATTATTTTAGTGCTTCCTGTAAGTAAATCATTTGTGCTAGTCTTTTTCTTTATCTTTTTGGTCAGTTTTGCAGATAGCCTCTGTAAGCACTCCAGCATATACTGTATGTGTATATGTGTGTATATATATATATATATATATATATATATATATATATATATATATATACATACATATATATATGTACTGTATGTGTGTGTGTGTGTGCACGTATTTGTATATTAGAAATTTATTTAATTATGTCTCATTGTACACATTTTGTCTGGTTTATTGTGTCTGTGTAGTTTTTACATTCATCTCAATATCATATCTTGCCCAGGTGTAAGAGAGTGCAGATATGTGTGTTTACTTTTTCTTTTTGGTATTATGATGTGTAACTCTGAACCTGGCACCTGCAGTATTTGCACACAAAACAACTGCCACTAGTTTCTAACATTTTTTTCCATTACCATTTTTCAGTTCAGTTCAGTTTAACCCTGTGAAGCCTGAGCCATTAAATCATTAACAGACTTTTCCAATTCTTTGAAACCAAAGCCTTTACTGGCCTTTCTGAACAACTAAATACAAATTTCAGAATTTAAATATCAATTTCCATGTGTGATTTAAAATTTTGTATCACAATTGATACAATGACGTTCAATGCAATCATATTATTTTTGAACACACAAAAACAATAGAACACAAACATGTCAAATTAATTGGTAATTGTCAAAATTGTCAAAGTTCTGTCTCCTTCCTTGTTGTGACCATCCTGTAGTGTTGCTGGAAAGGCCTCTGGTGAACAAATTCCTCCCACATGGTGGATTATCTGTGTATTCTTTTTATGCCAGGCTGCTTTTATTTTATTCATGTTTTTTATTGTTTTATTGCATCTTTTTTTTTTTATTCATTTGATTGTATGATCTTTTGTATTTTTATTATTTTATTTGTTTTATCCATTTACTTATCCCTGCTGTTATGTTCATAAATAATGTAACACTGAGCACTTTTTTCTCTTGATCAATTACATGCCTAACAGGTTCAATGTGTGTTTTGTTATAATGCCAAATGCAGTTACTCTGTATGCAAAAATATCACAGTGATAATGTAGAGAGCTTCAAAATCCATGTTTCAAATATGACACATTTGACATTGTAGGGTTATGGTAGCTTTAGAATATACTACAGAGAAGTATGTAGTGTATAAAGGTGATGTGGTTCTATAGTAAAGCTGTCTTTTGGATGGATACACAGCCATTGTCAACTGGCCTCCAGCACCAGTCACCCTCAATGAATGCTGGCCTGGCTGCCGACACTTTTGGCGGTCAGCTGTGGGTTTATGACCGGGGACAGAACTGTCTTCCATGCCATTTGTTGTGTCTGACCTTTAAGATGATGAAGCGCAGTGAGAGTGACCCCTGGCAGGGTTTGTTCAAAGAGCAGCCTTCCATAATGGGGGGTCCAGAGCCCGGCAGCATGCTGTGGGATTGATCAGCCCCTTACTCAAAGGCCAAATACAGAAAGACCAGCCAGAGGAGAAGGCCATGCAGGACGTAGAGCCATCCTCAGCTTTGAAGCCCTCTCCAATACCTCAGCTGCTTCACTGCATGAATAAACATATCTACCTTCTATCTGCTAAAGCTGCTCTTCTGCCCCTTCTTCTTCGTCTGCTCTGTTCTCTCCTGGATGAGCCAATGGTGGCTCTGCTGCAGATGGGAAGATATATAAGTGGAGGTCACAAAACCCTTTCTCCCTTTTTTTTTCTGTTGCATACAGCTTCTCATCCCGCTCTTTCTTTCTTTTGTAGCTCACCCCCTCTCCCCCAGCTTCTCACGTGAACACTTCCTGTGCTCTAGCCTTGTTACTCAGGATTAAATCCACTCATTTAGAGCTTTCATTGCTTCCACAGATGTCAGCTTTGAGATTGAAATGAGCTCCCCTTCTGCAAAGAGGCTGAGTTAAAAGGAAAATTCAGAGAGGGGAAGAGAGAAACTAAACAGAGATGCAAAGACTTTTCAGTAGCATGAGTGCAGCAAGAGTGTGGTCCTGTGTGTGTGTGTGTGTGTGTGTGTGGATCAATGTGTGCGTGGTCCAGTGTGTGGCTAACCATGTGCTTAAAGTGAAGTGAATGCTTCTGATAATGATGAAACACACCTACGACACCTACACTCCATATAACTCCACTCAGTACTGGGTCACTATCAATAAACAGCAGAAGACAAGCTGAGCAGCAGCCACAGACAACAGTTTTAAGGACCGCTACAGTGACTGGACATCTGCCATAGCAGACTGGTGACCAGAAAAAGTAGCTCTGAGCTAATAATGCCAACTACTGCCATTTGGCTCAGAGCTGATGGTGGTACCAGTGGTGTGTGTGTTTATTTTGTTCCACTTTTACTTTCCTTTATGTGTCAGGGAAAAGAAAAGTCATCCCTCAGCCTTTTATCACACCATAATGATGACAAATCCAACCCTTAGAATATATATGACCTAACCTTTAAATATAACACAGGTACATATTAGTCACTGTTATCTATGGATGTGGATAGTGGAATGTGTTCAACAAGGTTAATATTGACCCATATTATATGTTGTTTTAATATTCCAAACATATCTTATATCAAAAAACACTACCAAAAACACCAATGAATCAACATCCACAGATTGCATAATGTATAATGCACATTCAAATTAACAAATTACATGTGGCAATTTTGACAACTTAAGATTTTCATATATGTTAGTGCAGTAGCCAATGCTTTACATTATAGCTCTGTTAGGAAACAGCCACAGTAAAACCACAAACCACCTCAGTTTGTGTTGTCAATCGCTGCACAAACAAGGTCAGTCACAGTCACAGAACTGTGGATCAACAAATGGTGAACACAGAAAAACTCTCATCACATTGTAAATTTATACCTTCATGAGGTTTTCAGTCAAACTCACCTGTGCAGAAGAAATGATCTGATTTCAGCATCAAACTTCATTCTTTTCATTTAGAGATTTAGAGTTGTGCCCAGGGGTAAAAACGACAGTATTTCTATTATTTATCAGTTGTAGCTTTCTTTAGCTAAAAGTCTTTTATTTTATTTTCTTCATTTGGTCACTCACTGATGCTTTGCTCAAAGGTGCAGGGGCATTAGGGCATTTTCAAACAGCCCAAAACCCCAAACTCTGCTTAATTTTATCAATGTGAATACAACCATTTTGTGTGTGTTGTGATGTAAAAGAAATCCATGCCCAAGGATCTAATCGCATGACCTAATCATCATTCTAACTACGGTAGTGAGTTAATCACCACAATACCATAAATGACACTCCTGCCTCACCTAATCAAATGAACCACTCTGTGATATATCAGGGACAACAAAGGTTGCACTTCTTCTCTTTGCCTCAGACGGGCTAACAACTCCATTGATGACGTAAGGGTTTGTCTTTGTCAGATTTTCACAATTTCTTGTATAGTAACAGAATTCCTTCCACAGCACCACCTAATATTTTGGTTCTGTAACACCCACTCATACTCAAACAAGGGCTACGGTACGTGTTTCTGAACACAACATCTGCGGGAAAGGTATACAGAAATTTTCCTCATCATGGGGAGACCGGCAGACCCTCTAGTAATCACATAAATCTAGATATGCTAAATATGACTCCATTAAAGTTAGTTCATATATAATAATAGAAACTCCAATTTGGCATACAATACATTCATTCAAGCTTTATTAAGGACACAGAAATGAAGTCCATTGGATAACATAAAAAGAAAAACGCAGGAAAAGAGGAAAGAAATGTCATAAATCCATTTGTTACTTAAACATACAGGCCCAGTTGCCAGTGAGACCATGTTTTAGATTTAAACCTTACAGAGCTAATCTTGGGACACACCAGAGCTTGTACTATTGGGTTTGATAGTTTTGTCATTCTGCACACGAATGACGAAATAAAATGCCGTATAGCAACACCGAACACCACAATCTATAAACATCTGACTGACACAATAATGTCAATAGTTGACTTAATTACTGATTACTGCTTTAGTTACAAAAAAAATAACTAAGAAAAAATTTAATTATGAAAAATACATAAGCTCTATCTTGCAAAACCTTTTTTTTTTTTTTAATTTCAAAAATACTGTAAATAATAACAGCCACCTACCTTTACCCAGGGTACAACAATAAGCCTGGACCTTGGCTATGTGAGAGATGCTGGCTATGGTGGGTGGTCATCAATAATCAAAAAGCCTGAGATCTGTTTCCATTTCACTGCCGGTATCATGAAACCCACTGGTACTTGAACCTCAACAACCCTGAATGGTACCGTTTGTGTGAATCGCACCTGGGGACCAAGCAGGTTGTACACCTATAGAACATCTCTTCACACCTCCTAATGTACTGAGTAGATTCGTCGGCGCTCCTGTGTTCTGCCTTTGCACTCACGCTAATGTGAGATCACAACCTTTCTTTGCCCTTCGTCAGGTATTCTTTTGGAAGATCTAACATTAAAGATTAGTACAAATCAATGCGGAGGAATAACTAACAAAAGACATACATAAACAACGATTATATGGTTATCTGTTGTTCTCATCCAACATTAATCACTGCCCAAAAACATTGATGAAAGAATATTCTGAAGTTAGGAAGACGCTATGCTGTGTTCAGTTTTTGCGTTTGATTATATACCCAATTAGAGTGCAAGCAAGCAATTAGACGATGCCTCGATGTTGTGAGCTGATTTTGTGTGCAACTGAACTATGCTGCCATACTTGGAGCACCCCACAGCTTTAATTTTGTGCGAGTGTCTGAGAGAGAGAGAGAGAGAGAGAAAGAGATGTTTGATGAAAGAGGGGTGCTCCAGAACCTTTCTTGATTACAGAGGTCAATAGTACCAGAATGACATCATCATGCATCGCTTAAATGAGTCCATCATGTCATGATTTGGTCTCACGTCTTCACTTGGGAACATGTGGAGAAAGGGGATCGCTCTCTGTTAGAACAGTACCCATTTTCACCATTGCACCATAACAGCATCCATAAAGTAAACACAAGTGGCAGTTCCGCCTCTAAGCATTTGGCTCACTCAATGAAAGCAATCTCTGCTAAATGGTAATGGGCCTCTGTAAAGTGGCATCATCAGTGTTCTTCATTTCAGATGAACTGCTACTGTGTCACGCCTTTAAATATACCCTATGCTTAAATATTAATAACAATCTGGCCATACAGGCAATGAGAGACCTAATTCACTTAAATCAATTTCACTTTGCAACCTCCTTGCACATAATTCAGTGCTTTAAAGCCTTGTTGTTTGCAGAGGATTATCTTGATTAAATGCTTTTAGTTCCTGAGTGAAATCCCCTGTTGAGGCTCCGTTAGGAAATGTTGGCATCCACAACACCCCGCTAGGTTTTCTATTAAGACAGAAAACCGCTCCCCATGTACAAACTTCGGAGTGATCTGATATTTCCGTCTCTTTTACTCTTTCACTTGCTACTTATTATTCCCTTCTCTGATCCCCCACATTTCTCAGGAATGAGAAATGCTAATTAGGTTTAATGAAATTGATATCTATATCAATAGGTCAGAAAACACAAAAGGTGCATATCTGCTTCATTCATTCCAAGTCCCAGGTTGCTGCACACCTCAAAAGAAATTCATCATAGTGGCTCAAAAGCCTTTTGGAAAGACTCCTGCCCTCACCTCCCACCGCCTCCTCCTTGCATTGGTTGTTACTGTATGTGATAGAAATTGAGACATCTATTAAGCTCAGCCTATTGCTTGGCACAAAAGAGTCTGACATTCCTGAAAGAAGAATTCTCTTGTGGTTCAACCCTTTGGATCTCATTACACCCATACTTCATTTGTACTAAAGAAATTCTATCAATGTGAGCAATTATGTTGAGGTTGGTTCTGCACAATTTTCAAACTCATACTGTGCCCACTCGTCTTTCTTACGCCGTTATACTCAGCCATGTTTACTTAAACCAGCTAGTATTTGTCTTAGGCTCTTCCATCTTGTGCACTGGATATGCTTGTTTCTTAAACTGTGGTAACAGTAGCTATTTCTGTTCCCTCATTTGATTACTGTCGTTTGTCTCTATTTTAATATTTAATGTCTGTTGTTGTTGATTCTATTACAGGAAGGGACATTAGTTATGTTGCATCTTATTGCAGAAAGAAGCCACTTACAGTAACAAATTAGGTTAAAACAGTGCAAATGTAATTAGGTTAAGTTTACATTAAATATCTGAGGGGCTCCATTGAGTAGTTTAAATTATAATGAGAAATGATTGTTTGAAAGTTTGTAAAACAACCAACTGTTTTCATGTAGCTAGAGTTGAAAAGAGACGCATTTCCTATCAACTTGAATTAGTCCAAGCGCTAGAATTACATATCTACCAAAGGTACTGTACCACACTATGAAAATAGTCCACTCTAACGTGACAATTTTAAGACAGAACACGTAATGAGAAAAAAAGGCACTTAAAGGATGAAAAGTAAAAGTAGTAGTTATGCAGAAAAATGGTCCCTAACAGTGCGTCACTGTGGTATTTTTAGATGAGTATTGCAGCTGTATTAAAGTGTAGGTTGCATTTTACTGCGAATGCTATTTAACTCCGAGATTCCATCAGAAGCATTCTTACAGTTCCAACACGTCTTCAGCTGGGCTTCAATCCACACTGTTGTTTTTTGTTTATTTTTTTCCCCCTAGAACTGGCAGGTTGTGTCTTCAATTATACCATAAATAAAATAGGCTCCATTAAGTTGCTTCTTTTGGTCTTATTAATTACTTCTCCTGTAGTTTATGAAGTTAATAAAGTTATGAATGACAAATAGCTGCACTTATTTTTGTTTTGTTTATCTATGTGTTTGCATCACATACTTTGGTTTGAACATTTACCAGGTACTCTATCTTCTAACCCTGTTGTACATCTGACTTCTTGTGTGTCTTTTCTTCTTTGTGCTGCTTGATGTTTCATTTCTGACATCCAGTTCTTGGATTTTTCCATGATGTTTGCAGTGAAAACATAGGCGTCATGTATAGTGAAACCACAACTGTGCCATAAAGTGACACAGCTGCACCTAGAGGAAATAAGGAGTATGATTGAATCCTCTCAATGTATTTATTTAGTTTTTGTTGGAGACATTCATTTCAACTAATGCGTTGTATTTTCTAAAGCCTTCATATGTTTCTAGCATCACTGTCTTGTGGGAACTACTGTATGTGACTCCAAAAACTCAACTTTTCATGCAGCTCAGAAAAAAAAACCCTGTTGTTATTTGTGTGATTTCTCAGCCAATAAAGCAACAATCTATTCAGTTTATCACAAACAATGAATAGAATCTGAAAAGCAGCTAGTAACTAAAGTTGTCAGATAAATGTAGTGGAATACCTCTGAGATGCAGTAGAATAAAAATATAATGGATGTCCTGAACTGGTGAAGTGTTGGTGTTAAGCCCTGCACTACTCACATATGTTTCTACAGCTGTCAGAATATGAACCTGAGGGACCTACATGAAATACATGCCTGTGTTTCCAGAGGTGTAAAAAGGGGCTCTATTTTTATGACACAGTCATCGGCATAACGTGGTAGGTCATGTGTGCAAGGACAATGAGGGTGCAATCAAATGTGTTGTGTTCATAAAGGTGCAGTGTGATATGAGTAAAGAGCTGAGTGACGCCGAATGTGAATCCGAGTGTCTTGTGATTAATCATTATCCCCTGTGCCAGTGATGTTACTCGTCTCATAAATTTTAAGCAACTGTGCCAATCGCAGAGCACAGTCCATGAAAATGGCTCACCAAATGGAGACAAGCCTTTAAACTGGCTTCTCCAGATAGGAAAATAAAATTACTCCAAGAAGTCAATTTATGTGACTACAAATAGATCCCTAATATCTTAAGTTAGAAGCATTTCTGTGGCTCCTACTGCATATAGATTGTCTGTAGTGGCCGGCTGTCTTACCTATTTGTTCTGAATGCAGTCCGGAAGTATGATCCTGAGCTGTGGGGGGTTGACAAAAGGACAGAAGGTTTGTGTTACGTTTGACCTCCCGCATGGCATTTATTCCATCCCATCACATGTAGCATTTGAATACAGGTACTTTAGTCACCTATCAATATTTCTGCCTCTCTGGCACCCAACTTTGGTTAAAAATCACACAGTAAAAGTACGACTACATTTGTTGGGCTCAGTTAATTCACAATTTGCACTGTAGAAACACATTTACTCTGTTGTTCTTTTTGTCCGTGGAAATATTTCCGATAATTTTAGAATTCTAGAAATTACATTTTGCAATTGATAAATTCACCTTCTGATATATGGAAGCTGATGTTTTTAACATGTAGTCATGTCTTAGTCTTTAATCTTTATTACCAGCTGCAGGAAGCATAGAAAGGAAATACACTCTTCCCATTTTTGGCTTTTTGGGTGTAAGGAAATAGTAACACTGATCTAGATTCCAACATAGTAGGTGACAAAAATATAGCTTAACTCTGCATCATCCATCATCCAAAAAAAGAAATTAGAGCAAGACCACTCTGAATTGCTGAAGGAACTTGCTCATTCTATCATAAGAAAATCACTGTTCTGATAGACATGTGATTAAAAACAAATAAATGATTAATACATCATACAATTCTATGAATATATATATATATATATATATATATATATATATATATATATATATATATATATATATATATATATATATATATATATATATATATATATATATATATATATATATATATATATATATATATATATTGCCATTATTCATACCTATTGGAAACTTTTCCACATTTCTTCATATGTTCACCATCAAATGCTCTTTCAGGTCCTTTTATTGTAACTACAGGTAGCCTGCCACCTGGGTACTTGTGTGCAAAAGGCTGGTTAGTCAACTTCTCCATGGATAATTGCTTCCATTCAGTAGTTTATCTTAAGAAGGAAAGATATTCACACGTAAAGATGTGTAGTTCGGTGCTAATGAGGGCCTTTTTTGAGGTATAAAATGTTTGAAGACATACTGCAGAGATGGCGAGAACTGCATTTATTTCCCACAAGTCCACATTCTGTGTACTAATTGAGTCGCACATTACTACTGACTACACTGCTACCCGACCTGGTGACAAACCAGAGCACTGTGGTGATTTGTCCCATGCTGTAGCATTACAGTTATGATAATATCAGATGTATGTGGTGAACTGTTGAAATAAATGTCTATGATTAGAGCATAAATAAAATCAGTGACACTGTACAAGTCAGGGTTACAGTGCTCATATGTAAAGCAAATGCTACCAAGGTGTGCTTGTGTGTGTCCAAATGTGGATGGCTGTCTCTTTAAGTAGGACAGTAGAAATTGATGGCCAGCACTGAAAGCTGACCTACATAGAGGCACAAACAAACTAGTTCCCTCAGCATGCATACTGAGCCCAGTTGCTCTGCAGAAAATGCAGAACAAGCAGATATATTGTATGTTACTGTAAAGATTAAAGCCAAAATCCATTTGTCATTTAAAGTGTCTTATCGTGGTCATTAATAGATAAACTGAAACACTGCCTCTACATGTATCATTCCATATACGCTTGTTATTCTGGTCTGAACCAAAAGGGGTTTGCAGTGTTGCTGCTCCTATTACTGACCTTCAGTTTGCATAAATTAAGATAAATCAAAAATTGTAATTGATTGACCGGAGAGCCAGAGAAAATGTCTAAACTGGGTGTGATCTGACAAGTGTGAGCACAAAGGGCCCCATACAAAGGCCAAGCATGGAGAAAATAACAATCACATTGAAATCTAATTACATCAATTTCCAATCACACAGTTTCTGTTTGATTGTTCGCTGCCCTGATGCTTTATTTCATACTGTTATTAAAATCCACTGTGTGACATTTCTCAGTAATCAATTGTGAGATGTCCTTTTAAATGTTGTCTCAACTAATAAATACTAGCATTTAAAAGCCTTCTGGCTGCTGCTAAACAAACCAAAACCTCATGTGTGGTAATCATCCAATCTTAAGCCAATTTTTGCAACCACAAGACACTTGTTCATGCGGCCACCTACATATAATCATTGCCTTATGTTTTCATCAAACTCTGGGCTGACATAGTACACACTCCGTAGACTGACTCCAGAAAGAGCCTTGTGCCCAGGGGGGGTCATTGCATTTGCACACCTACACAAAGTATTCCATTATATTTGACACATTTGCTTTTTTGAAAGTTTTATGCTTTTCTTACTATCAGCAGTGTGTGATGTCAAAAACACACATTGCTTATTCCTCGTAGTATTATATACAGTATGGTTGTATATAGGTTTTGTAAAGGAAACCTACCATAATATCAGTCCAGTGCTGTGGCTGTGGAACTACGTTCTATGGCTAATGGCTGGTATGATTGAGGCCAACAGAGGTCGTCTTGGTAGTTTTATTCAGCATGATTTATTTATCTATGGCATATGATTTATTTGTATATTTATTCAATATTTATTATCTATTTATTATTCAGTATAGCCTTAACCAGTGTTTTCCATTTCTATTCAGCTGGTAAAATATGGAATTAAATGTAGAATGATTGGCAGCAGAAAAAGTGTCATTGTCATTTGCAGTCGCTGTCATTCTTCAGCTCCACTTCATCCACCCATATTAATACATTCAGTGGTAATCTGCCATATTACAGCCATGCCATATTGTATGTATGCATTTATAAGTGCATTGAAGGATGAATATTTCGTGGTCTTATTTGGATGCAGTCATGAAGAAGGTATGTCCATTGGTCTGTCACAAAGATATTATAAATGGTATATCACAGAAAATCTTTGACATAACGGTACAAGATTTAAAAATGTAAAAATAAATACAACATAAAAAGCACTCTGACAGGGCAAACCCCCATCCACATCACCACTAAAATCTAATCATTTGTTGATCTTCCCATTACCACCATACCCTGAAAATGTAATCAAACTCCATTCATAAGTTTTTGACTTATGTTGTACAGAAACCATCAAACAAAAACACAACCTCATTGGTGGAGGTAATAAATGTTGGTGGCCAAAGGTTTTTGTATTTGTCAATTTTTTAAACACCATATCAATCTCTTGAGGTCTCCTAAACTTAGGGTTGTTATGACCCCACACAGAAGTTGTAGTAAAAAGGTGAACTGTATAAAATGCTGTGGTGCAAGGACAGTGAGAATCTCCCCGTCTCGTCAAACCAATATCTCAGGAAATTTATCAGATTTGGCACAAATATCCATTTAGACTCAAGAGGGATTAGATGTTCTTGGTCAAATGTTAAAAACGCACCTCTGATCAAAACTTAAGAATTTATGCTGTAATTGTGAAATTTCCATTGAAATGGATGAATGTATTCTATCAGAATAAGATGTGCCACTTTTACATAGTGTTCTGAAACTATGATTCCATCTTTGTCACAGCTTTGTTACCTGCCTCCGGAGACATTACAGAGTTGTGACAAAGTTGAGACCCAATGATCCCACCATTTAGTTTACACACATCATTCTGAAATGAAAGGAAATGTTGTGTAAAACGGGCTTACATCTCAAAATGAATACTGGAAATTATGAATTGAAATAATGTCAATATGATGAAATTCCACTCTGTTGATACTGTAAAATACCCTTAACCACCTGTTAATACATTGCTTCGCTACATATAATATACAAACATACAACCGTGTGGCTATAATTTAACTAGAAACTTGCAACCAGTTCCAGATCACAATTGATTCCCCATACAAAGCCATATTTTTTGGCACACAATACTACAGGGAGGAGGAAAAAATGCATAAAAAAATACTAATATTGTTTTAATGCTGTTGTCTTAAAACTAAACCAACATCCCAAGCCTTACCCTCTGAATCTTGTCTTCATAGGAAACACACGCACAGTACAGTAGACTTCAGGGATCCATTTTCCATCAGCCACCGTTACTCTCCCCTAAGACTCACACGCGTCAAGGCAGTCATCTTTATTTTTTCAGGATTTTCATCAGTTTGTGTCTTAACTTGAGATGAGGGAATTGGGGCATTCCTGTGGGACCCAGTTTGTTTGTCTCTTCAAATTAAGCAATAATAAACCACTATTCAAGTTGTATTTCTGAAGTGGTTTTACTGTTTTTCCTCAATTTTTCCAAATTTTGTATGCACTTTATGCCCTGCGCTGTTAGAGAGTTCAGGGTGTTAACTGTATTAAACAGGGGATTAACGCCTGGGGCTCTGGATCTCTAGTAATAGCAGATGGAAATACTGATCAAAGGCCTCTAACTGTGCCGTGGGTGTTCGAACGGCCTCTGTCTGCTTCTCTGCATTAGAAGAAAGGGTCTGGAGACTGGGGTGAACAGACAGAGTGGCAGAATCTGCGGAACATTTCTATAGTCTTACCCCACATTGGACAGGTGAATGTTTGATCATGTTTAAAGCGGTTTACTAATTCAACAGTGGAAATGTGGAAAGAAGTTCACTGCAGTAGGGCATTAATGACTTCAGTTTTTTTCAAGTCAACTTATCCGTCAATAAAGTCGGAAGTCGAGTCGACGTGTTTTGATGATGTCATCACATTGTCAGAGGAGAAACAACACAGACACACGGTTAAAAATACAACCAAAAAAAACACGGACACACGTCTGTCCAGCAATGAGCAACTGGTATTAAAGTTGATTGCAACGTAACAATGTCCACTGGTGAGACACAAAGAGCATTTAAACCCCAACAAAACAAAGGCTATTGTTAGCAGAGAGTTTACTGTTACATTTAACTGGACAACGTCAGTAGGGTGAACATATGCCCACATTTGGTCTGGACCCACGGCTCTAAAACCGGACTGTCCACACGTCTGTCATACATCCTCAGTTTTCATATTTAGTGCAAAAAGTTTAAGTCAGCGGCCAACAAGATGAACACCACACTATCCACATCATGTTTGGGGGAAAAAAAGACTGTGTTGTCTTAATGCACATTGTCTGTGCTGCTTATCACTCAGGTTAGCTAGCAGATGCTGCTCGTATCACTAATGTTAGCTGATGCCTCTTCAGATGGAAATATGGCTCCTGATATGATCTGTAGGCATCATCATTCAGCTTTTTCACCTGGTCTGGTGTTAAAAAGGCATTACTTTAATTAATTTAAGGCTTACTTTAATACATTCAACAACATTATCTGTTTATTTTCAACACCTTACTGTTCTAGATCAGACTTATTGTCTGGTATAAATCATTGTAGATGTGCTTTTTCAGAAATTCTCATTTGTAGAAACTTAAACGCACAACTGAAAACTGCAAATGGGAGTGGTTTAAAAATTGGTTAAAACTAAAGGCCTGGTCCTAATCCAAGCCTCCTTGAAATAAGGGTTGGGTATCATCTATAACTGAGATAGAAAAAGACCTGGGACACAAATTTGAAGAAATTTGAAATACAAATACATATTATTCACTCATAATCGCTGTCCTTCTTATCAGAATTAGTATTATAAGATGATGTGACACTGATCATATAGTCATGAATGTTAATGTATGCACAGATACACACAGATAAGGTCTGCTAGTGTGATTGTCATGTTTTAGTTTTTCTGTTTATTTTTTTAAGTCTCCAGTCTCCGGTCTAAAAGGGCAAAAATTAAGTCAAGTTTACTATTTAACATATATCTAAAAGTAGCTTCACTATTGTTTCACTCAAAAGTTAACCACAGGTGTCTACCTGTACTCTAACTGCATTATCAACAAAACAACAGATACACAACTTGCTATCTGTTTTAGTCCCATTCATCCTCACTATTACCCACAAAGGTGTAGATAATGAGCACCATGTCTCCCTTATATATTAGTGATGATACGTATGTGCTGCACTTTGTACTACTTGCAATATATTTAGCTTTAGCCCTTAGGGAGTTGTGAACGCCTGCTATACTCACAGTAATTGTAAAGCTTTTTCACCTTATACAGTAAATACAGTGTTCATACTCTTACAACTTTAATGCTTTTTACAACAAAAGGAAATCATCCTGACAATACAATGACAGTTAAAATTCCTGTTTAAAATAAAAGACAATCCCCTGTTCTCCTGTTTTCTGCTTCTGGCATAATAAGCCTTTTTCCCAGATGGGGAAGGGGTTTGGTGGGTGGGGGCTGAAAAACATTTGGAGCAACAGAAGCAAAAGAAAAAGAAAAAAAAAAAAAAACCTGGAATGAGTGTGAAATAAAAACTGAAAATGATGAAGCTGGTAAAAGGCCGTGAAAGTAGGCTCCTTGCCAATTTAGTGGAACGATGAGATGAGGCCAAGCCCAGTTCTGGCTAATAAGTGTGAGTAAATGTAGCCGAGAGGCCTCAGCCCGTGCCCACACAACACCTATTATCAGCCTTCCCATCAGACATCCACGTGTTTCCATTTACAGGGTATTTTTTAAGCTGTGGGGAGGTTCTTCAGTGTGAGGGTGTTGACACCTCTCTCCCTGTGTCTGTCTGTGCTGACAGTCTTTAATAGTCTCATGGAGGTCAAACTCCTTCCTCATGTGGAGAGTTGGAGGAAAAGGGAAAGACTCAGATACATGAAGACAAGGCTGCTCCGCTGACACCCTGCCGACAGGAGAGGAATGCTTCTGTTGCTGCTGTTTTGTGGCCTGTAATTGTCTGTGAGGTTTTATTCGCTAAAATAGGATAGTAGAGTACAGAGCTGCGCTGCAATGGCGAGGCCAGAAGTTCAGACAGTCCACAGGGGACTGACCAAGGAGGTGTGTGCTGAGCCAAGGAGAGAGTAAAATAGGAACGTTTGTGGTGTCATTTTATTTTTTTTTATCCTCTCTATAGCTTTGAGAATCATTCCAACAGCAGTTTACACTACGATGAAATTTCCTTTTGTCCAGTCATGTATGGGAAGGACCTGCTGGCGATGTCTGTGGTCCTGTGGTTTGGCCCTGACCCCACTGGATATAATGGTGCAGTGGAAAATGTCCTGTCAGTTGATGGAGGAGCTGCCTGTAGCAGCAGGAGGGAGTGTGGCGACAGGGGCCATGTGTGTTAACCTCCTTCCTTGTCACTCCCCCCTCCACTCCACTCCACCCCAACACCCCCCCACCCCCTCCCCCTTCTTCACCACCTTTTTCTCTTCCCCTTACCCGCCTCATTCCCCGCAGACTTTACTCCCTCTACCCACACTCCTCTGTGATAAATTACTCCTGGCGGTTGATTTGTTGGTTGTCAAAAGTGCTCCTTACGCTGGCATGACGGTGGGGTGAGTAGGAAAAGAGGGTGCATCTCCCTCCATGTTTCTGCCTGTCGTCACATGTGCGACGTGTTCCCACCTCAGCTCAGTGTTGAGTCGTCTCAGTAGAAATTGATATTCTGTCTCATAAGATCTCAATAGATTAGATGTTGTCCACGTTTAATCAGCTCGCACATTAGGTTTCCAACCCTTCTTTTGACAAGGTTGTTTTTGATATGTTCTAGCTTGTATCTGTATCAGAGGGGCTTTTGTTATTTATGGAGGAGGAGCCGGAGGAGGAGCAGGAAAGAAAAATGCCAGCCAAAGATAAAGACTTTATGACAGAACTATAAATGCCAGTATTCAGCGAGGAAACTGCATAAAATTGGTCTCCAACATAGAACTCTCTACATTTCAACCTCAGTTAATATGCACTCTAGACTTTCTCATTATTGCCTCAGACATGAAGATGAATACACTTGTGCTGCTAAATAATCACCAATCAACCTGCATGAATAAAATATACAACATACTATTTGTTATTTTATCTTGTGATATCAATATATTATCGGCATAATTGGTTTTGTAAAATCTCTGAAGGTTGACAGATCTCTATTCACAAAGCCTCTCCCTCAGATCTTTGACCTTCATTTTTGTCTTCTAAACTGGATGATGACTGTGAGCCTGTAGCTGCAGATATTGTGTTGTTTTATCTTAAACACACGAGAAAGCAATAACTGTTACAATAAGAAATATCCAATGCTCGGTCTGTAAGTTTTCCTAAATTGTTGCATGCATTTTTATGTCTAATAGTTGGCTGTTTTACTGTATCATCTGACATTTCATAATAATGTATTGAGTGCGCTATCATTGTCGTTGGAGTGTGAGGAAGTCAGATGGCATGTTGTTTGAAGTGACGGGTGTTTAAGCTCTATCCGATGTGATTTTATTGCATCGTCTGGTGTTTGCCTTTTTTTTTTTTTTAAAGAAACTCATCTTCTTTCAGTCCCACTTGCTGCTTTATTCACTAACTGTGTTCCTTTTGTGCAGTTTTTTTTCCCTGTGCAAAAGTAATAGAATATCAGTTTTCCTTTCAACTCCAGTCATACAGAAGCTAGATTGCTTTGTGCATCCCCATCAAAACACAGAGGAAAGCATTGCAATCCACTTGTGTTCAGAAGTCTGAAACCATCTTGTCTCTCTGTCTTTGTGTTAAAAGAGGGGTTAAGCTTTTATCCTATAAATATGGCATGAAAATCCCACAGTCAATGACACATTCATTCTAAGGCCTGCATTAACATAAAAACGAGGGCTTGTTATACAGTGAGATTTCAATAAAAAGAACACAAAATGCATTTAATGAAATTCAGA
Organism: Siphamia tubifer; assembly: GCA_020466265.1. Lineage (NCBI taxonomy): Eukaryota > Metazoa > Chordata > Actinopteri > Kurtiformes > Apogonidae > Siphamia > Siphamia tubifer. The sequence continues at coordinate 16,632,957 of CM035796.1, forward strand.
TGCTGGGCCCTAGCTCGGTGAATCTCATTAAATGAGCTTTGTGCTGTTTTTCCATCTTCTCTTTGTAGAAGAGGTCTTCGAGTGCCCTTAATAATGTGGCAGATTTCATCATATTCCTGATTTAAAGAGGACAATGTCTGTCTTGTTCACTTGTTCTTTTCGATGCCCAAGCCAATCTCAAAAGATGTACATCCATAGTTTCTGGATCTAACTCATGATAATAATCCATCTTATGATGCATTTTCTTTTAGTTGCTAAAGTTTTGTTAAGCCTTATCACTAACTCCTTCTCTTTTTCTCCCCCTCCCTTCTCTGTTTCCTCTCTGCATAGGATTTGGTTTCATAACTTTTGAGAGTGAAGACATCGTAGAGAAAGTCTGTGAAATTCATTTTCATGAAATCAATAACAAAATGGTAAGTCCACTCATTTTTTTTTTCAATTCCAGGTGGGTGTTGAAGGATTAATATTTGATTTTCCCCTTTTCCCAGTCTTAATAGGAGAGGGTGTGTGTGTGTTCATGTTCATATGCACAGGCTAACACACACATGCACACACTCTGTGGGTCTCTGGGTCTTGGGGATGGGAAAGCAGTGGTGTGTACTGCCCACAAACCGTGAAATTGTGTGGCTGAGTTCTGCCTGTCAGGCTGAGGAACGGGAGAGTGGAGCCTGTCCCTCTCTTTCTGAATCCCCTCCCACCCTCCCCTAACACACACACACACACACACACACACACACACACACACACACACACACACACACACACACACACACACAGGTGGAGCTGTCCAGGGATGCAACAGGGAAGCAACTGGCAGAGGTAGAGTTCATTAGTCAGGGATTAACACCTTCCACAGAGTCCCAGTGATGCTTGTTTTATACACACCAGTAATATGGCCATCTTGGTGCACACTACGGACTATGGACAGTTTTAAAGTCATCATTTCACCTCTGATAATTGACAGGAACTGACCTCGGTGTACTGACTGTGACATTAGGTCTTCCTTCACCCATTTCAGCCCTCCAGGCCTCTTGAGAGATCCTGCATCATTTGAGCAGTTCTGTGAATTGTGATTGACTAGAGGGAATACTTGTCTCACTGCCGTTCAGCAGGACTCTCTCTCTCAGTGTGTGTCTTCACTCTCTGCCAGGCTTTTGCTAAAACCGACTGAGTGACTGGCTATCTGACTGACAGGACCAGTGTAGTAGAACCATGCCCACCAGGGACTACCCCAGGTCACGTATGACCCCTGTATACATCCCTCTGTGTCTTTTGCACTGCATTACAGTCAATGCTCAGGACTCCATCCCACAACCACAATGTGACAGAAATAACTGTATGCATGTAGAATGTACTCTGTCACAATCAAATGTCTGGGATCCTTTGACATGCAGGGAAAGCAGACTGTGGAAAACAAATATCACACATCAACACACAAGTCACAAATGTACACAGAACAGTGTCTATTTACACACACAAAACAATTGCTGTCAGCGCCATCAATTCTTGATTTCAGAAACTATCCATAGCCTACTACTGCACAATTTGTTGAGCTTCAAATATAATTAAGAGGTGTTTGTTTGACCCCAAGCTGGTTATAGAAACATCCAACCCCAGGTGTAACCTAGATAAGTTGTATTATAAATATTAGCATCAGTTAAGGGTCTAACAGTCACTCTTACGTTATAAATCCTATGTGTATAATACATTTTTAGCACTATAAAGTTTCCAAACTCAAGGCTCACAAAAGCTGAGTAAAGATTATATGTCTGACACGTAAAATGTAAAGAATTGGGTTTTTGTTCACAACTGGAAAACACTTTACAGCCTGGCAGTGAACAAAGGGTGAGTAAGATGTACAGTGGTGTAATTACAAGTGAGGATGGGTGGAGATGGGGACAATGGAAGGAAACTACAGGTGAGTGAAGGAGTGGCTATGAACATGGAAAGTATTGAGGGAAGGTGACGAATAGGAGACAATAGGAGAGAAACTGAAAACAGGGGAGCTGAAGAACAAAGAACAAAGTAGCAGGGGCAATACCCACTCACTACATCTTGTAAAACAAAAAGGTCAGATTCAGATTCCAGTCTTTTTTTGGACATCTAAATATTTTGATGTTTTGATGCATTGTTTGCATTGTTACATTTATTGACAAAGTATGGTCAGAAAATACTACAACTGCTTGGTAACTGTCAGTAACTCCAGATTGTCTGTAGTTATTCTTACAATAAACTGGCACTCTGAAGCCATGTGGTTCATCCAAATTGAAAGGAAAAGGATAAGTAAGGGTTTAGTGTGAAAGGACAGACCCAGGGCCTGGTTTCTCTTAAGCTTTTGTCACCTTTGCAAGGTCCCCTTTTAACAACACCTCCATTAGATTTCCTGCAGGAAATACACTAAGTGTGTCCCTCAGATCTTCTACAAAGTGCTGACATCCGGGAATGTCGACAAAGAGAAAAGAATGTGGAGTGTGTTAAGAGCATTTTTCAAAGACACTTCAGGTTTTACCTGAGCTGTACAGAGTACCAGCAGAGTACTGGTTATCCAGTGTCTGAAGCACGAGCGCACCAAATAAAAAATGCCTCCTGTCTTCTTCCTTATGAAGTACTATACAGAAATAGACCTCATCCATCCTCCCTGCGAGTGTTATCTAAGGTGGTTTCTGAATAATTGATGCGGACAGAAATTCCATCCCCACTTGGGAGGGTTGTGGATGTACAGGGCACCCCACCCTCTCCTTTCCTGTCCTCTCAAGGGCTCTGGTGAGTGTATTGGGTCAGTGCCCACTCAGATGTGAGTGACTGGACCTTTGAGTGACTTGGTCAGTCACCCTGTGTTCATGTGCCATCGAGGCCTCATTCTCAGGAGCACTTTCTCTCTGTCACTGTGAGTTCAGCCTCATATATAATTAATTGTAAGGTGCTGCTTAGCGAGGAGCCCTGAACCCACTTTATGACTTCTCTGCAGGCATCACCTCTGTAGGCCACCCCATATTAGTGAACCCAAGGAGAAGAAACACACATGCAGCACAGTGGATTTTGCCTTTGTATTAAAACCATAAAGAAAATCATGTATAAAACCACCAATTGCACATACAATATATGAATCCTAATATTAGATTGTAGCAAGGCACCCTAATACTGCTCCTTTCATCACTCCTCACTCTGCTATTATGCATGCGTAGCTAATTCATAATAATACCTATCAAGTATTGGCTCTGATGAGCGAACAGTGTGCCATTAAAATGGACTCACATTGGTTTTACTCAACTGCTTCAAGGTAATGTTCTTTAATGTGTCATTTTTAATATTCAACAGTAGAGAATGATCACAACAGGATGGAGAAATTTTCTGGTAGTCGTCAGTTTCTCACAGTTTTCCTGACACCACCAACCAATTACTCTGCTGAGGAGAATGAGCTCTGTCTTTTTAATTCAGGAAGGCTTTTATAACCCAGCCTTTATTATATAGATAATGTTTACTGTGTGACACAAGCTCTAGCTGTATTATTAAGTATTCCACTGACAGAAAAGCAGCTGTAATATCATGTATTATTAGGGCTATGGTATTGTGTATTAGGGCATCAACAGAAACGTCGACGAGTTGACACGTCGACTCCCGTAGCACAAGTCGACTTAAATTTTGAGGAGTCGACAAGTCACACGTTATTCTTTCTCTCACTCCCTCTCCCTCGGGACATAAACACAAGACCAGTCTGACCTAAACAAGAGGAGACATAGCTGCTGCAGGTAAAACAGGGTGGTGAGTCTGATAAAAAAAAGAGAGAGAATGACAGACAAACATCACATGTGTGGAAATATTTCACCTTAGAAGGAAAGAAAATTACCCAGTGACCTGCACAATATGCAAATCCGATTTAAAATACAACAAAAACACAAGAGTCATGCAGCCATCTGAAGAGGCATCTGCTAGCTAACCTGAGTGATATGAGCAGCATCACAGACAACATGCTCTTTTTTTTCCAAACATGATGTGGACAAGTGTGGTGTGCGTCTTGGTGGCCACTGCCTTAAACTTTTTGTACTTTATGTAGGGTGACCATATGTCTGGATTTTGTCCAGACAGATGGCTCTAAAACCGGACCTGACATATGGTCACCCTACTTATGTTGTGCAGTTAAATTTAAAAGAAAACTCAAGCTGTTAGCCTTTGTTTTGTTCGGGTTATAATGCTGATGCTTGTGTCTTGTAAGTATATATTGCTATATTGGAGTGAACTTTAATACAAGTTGCTCATAGTTGGACAGATGTATGTTCGTGTTGCTCCTCCGCTGACAATGTGATGACATCATCACGACCCGTTGACTTAACTTTCACTTTATTGACGAATAAGTCGACTTGAAAAATACTGAAGTCGTCAATGCTCACTGTGACGGGATAGCACCATTCATTTATGTATTTACAGAGGAACTTGAAACATATTATTTTAATCAAGATTGGAAAACTGGAAACTACTTAAAGAAATTACACAAAAACATTACACTTGTTAGTTAATTTATCATTAAAAAAATATACCTTTTTGTGTAGAAAAAGTATATGACTATGATTATTAGTTAATTTAAAGTAGGCAAAAGATGTCAGGATTCCATCCAACCGCATTCCTAGAATGAGAGTATCATAACATTTGATTCAGTAGGATGACAGTGTGTGGGGGAGGCCTTACCTTATTTATAGAAGACAAATCTGGGTCACTATCAAAGTTTGATCATTGGCAATACAGGTGTCACACTAGACACTTCCACAACACAGTTTTTGTAGAAATGTGTCATGGCTCACACAAATGTCATCTTGGAAGACCTTAAACAAGGGCATGTTCATTCTCACCAGGAGGAGCATTCTTAGAGTTTGAGCTCAATCACTCAACTCCGTATATGTCACAGAGCAGAGTTTCAAGGAAGAAGCCACTCTACTACAAAAGAGAACATCACTACTTATCCACAGCTTGCTCAGTGTCATGTCAGTTTACCAGAATACAGTTGGAAGTATGTTGTGTGGACTGAAGTACAGCTTTTGCACTTCATAAGAACCTCATGCTCTCTGTGAAAAATTACAGTAGGATATAGGAAAAAAATGGAAGTGGGGTGGGGGCAGTGTGTATACAGGTGTGAGGTGGTGCAGAATAAATGTCTTAAAATTTTGGTGAATGTACGTAGGTCAAAGGTCAAGGTCACAGTCACCAAAAATATGTTTTCGCAATGATAAAAGATGGGGCAAATCAGGTAAAGTGTGTGTGTGTGTGTGTGTTATATTACTAACAACTAAAAAGATACATTTTGTGATAGAAGATAATTTTGTGGGTGTATTAAGTAAGACTATTTGAACAACATCACATTGCATTTAGCAGGTGCTTTTATCCAAAGGAACTTACAAAAGAGAGGATCAAATCAATCGCAGTAGTAAAATACTGTACATATAAGCAAAACATTATGAAGTGCAAGAAAATACAGAGTGAAGTGCAAATGTAGCAAACAAGACGACAGAACAAAAAATGGGATTTGTTTAAAAAGAGAAGAAAAACAAGAGCGTGATACTTGATTAGTTGGTTAAGAGAGGTGGACTCAGAAGAGGTTAGTTTTCAAGAGCCCCTGCTATGGTTGTGGCTACCAAGCTGTTCTACCAGAATGGAACTACCTGTAAGACTTGTCTAGCCTGAGAGTGCCTTGTGTGTAGACATCTTACTGCTAGATGGTGTTCATGGGACAGCCATCTGGAGAGGTTTGCAGGTCAATCAGGAGAGCATTGCAGTATAATCTAGACATGACCATTGCTTGGACCTGGATTTGCATAGCATAATTGGTTAGCTACAGCCTGATTGTATCTGTTGTATAAAGCAAATTGTTATGATCAGGTAACCAAGATAACATGAGTTGAGAAAGTGTGTTGGTCATCGATCAGATTTCTTACTATTTTGGACGGAGTGATTTCACTTGGGTCATTATTGATCTTGGATTTGTGATGGATAGATGGCTGGGCTAGGAATAACCAAGAGTTTCATCTTAGATAGGTTCAGTTGGAGGTGCTTTTCCTTCATCCATAAAGAAATACTCAAGAGGCAGGCAGATATTGTTACCAAGATGTTATTGTTATCTGGCTGGCCATAGCAGTGATACAAGAATTCATGAGAACAAATGATTTGGCCCAGTGATGTTATGTACATGGCAAAGAACAGGGGCCCCAGCACTGAGCTTTGGAGTACCCCTGTGGTGAGGAATTGGAACTGAAATGTTTGTCCTTGGCATCATGCTCAAAATGAATGCCCAGTGAGGTATGGTTCTAAACAAGAGATTGCTTTTCTCAAGATGCCCATATCAGCAAGGACTCATAATAGAACTTTGTGGGTTATCATGTCAAAAGCTGCAGACAGGTCCTGTAGAATGAGGATTGAGGTGTGGTTACTGGTGTGGCTGTTCTTAAGGACAGACAGGGGAGCCATTTCAGTGGAGTGTCAACTTTGCAGTGAGGAACTGTGTGATTGGTGTGGAGATCGCCCTTTCCATGGACCTTCGATAGGAAGGGGGAGTAGTGACACTGGCCTGCAGATCTGGAACCTGGACATATTTTTTGAGAAGATGTATGCCTGTTTGAATGTAGTGGGAATTGTGCCCTTAGTGAGGTATTAATCACATGTGTGATTGTTGGTGTCACAGCTGAGGATATTTCCTGCAAGAGTTTGGTTGGCACTGAGTCAAATTGGCTACAAGACAGCCGTTTTGACACTTTACCCTCAGTGAGAGAAGTGAATTCATGGAATGAGGTTTCATTGCCCAGAGGAGACAGACATGGGCATATAGTAGGATGGCTACATATATTACAGGTATCGGATGGCCCATTTGAGAGAAGCAGACACTGACATATATTAGGACAGGTACATGTTTGTTCAGCTTGAAAGCCATTTTGATTTGTGAAACCTCTGCTGATACTGGCCACTTTGTCTGCAAAGAAGGAAGCAAATGTGTCCGCTGAGAGGTTTGTGGCTGCAGGAGGAGGCAGTGGATCCAGTAAAGTAGAGAAGGTGTGAATAGTTTTGAAGAACCAGAGGTGCTGCAGATTTTGTCATTGTAAAAGGCCCATTTTACAGCATTGATGCTGCTTGTGAAGGAGAGTAGGATTGATTGGTAGCCCTGGAGGTTGGCAGGGTTGGAGTGTTTTCGCCATCTTCTTTCTGCTGCTCTGACTTCAATGTACAACTTTTGGAGGGTATCAAATAGCCTAGGACTGGGCTGTTTAGAGCGAGCAGGTTTAGTGGATAACAAGACACATTTTGTCCAGAGTTACTATGTCACCTTGTGAATGAAAAGCTGTTGCTTCGGCAGCACACAATCTAGAAGCAAGTACAAATTTTGCCATAAATCTTTAAAAAAACACATTTATTTTCCTTCTGTTGGTCAGTATACATGTTCATTGGGATTAAATAGTGACAATATAATCAAGAAATATGCTACACTTGACAATATACAATATAAATGGAGGCCTATGACAGATCAGATTGAGGGATCAATTACTTTTCTGAAGGGGAGAGGAGTATTGTTTTTGAGTGGGTTTGTTTGTTTGTCTGTTTTTTGTTTGCATGTAAGCAGCATTACACAAACACTCCTGGACCGATTTCCATTAAATTTTCAGGAAGGGGGGTGGGGGTGGGGGGGGGTTGCAGTAGTTTACCACAATAACTAAAGGTAGTGGAGTATTTTACCCTACCCTTAAAGGGGACAGCGGTATTGTGTTTAGGTCGGTTTGTTTGTCTGTCTGTTTGCAAAAACTACTGGACCCATTTCTATGAAACTTTCAGGAAAGGTGCAAGGTGGTCCAGAATAAACCCCATTAAATTTTGGTCTGTTTCTCACTTTAAAGTAGAACAGTACCGAAAATACATTACTTGTTTAACACATTTTAGAAAATACTTTATTAGTAGGAGTATTTCAATCCCAGATCCTAGGACTACTCGGACCACCCCTCAGAGGAGCACCAGTCTTACATAGAGTGCCACTTTACAAGTTCTGGACTGTAAATAATTGCATATTTACTCTTCATTGAAGAAGCAAAGCTTTGAGGGATGAATGAAGCTGGAAATTACCTCACACTCTACACTCCAGGATGTCCCATGAAAGCTCAATTACGTTCAGATCCTGTGATTGAAGAAGAGATAGAAGCCATTTGACTTCAACCTGATGATCATGGCATCAATTTTGAATATGTCTCTCAGTGTGTAAGGTTACATTGTCATCTTGGAATATAGAAGCGTGACAGTGTTGGCACTGTAGGGTGCACCTGCTACTTAAAATGACCTTGTATTTTTTTCTCACAACGGTTACAGCTTTTATACATTCAAGTATCCTCATATATGATGATTTCAGTGCCTGTGAAACTGCTAACAGCTGAATGGAGCAGTTTGATCAATCAGACTGTAAACCATCCAAATGTTGGAGATGCTTTAAGGCTCATTTATGCTCTACATTAGATACACGTACGGATATGCACAGAGACATCCATACTCTGCACCCATTTTGTCCGTTCTTATGTCCATCTGTTGCACTACTATCAGGAACCATGGGGGGCGGTGTTGCAATTTGAACCAAGAAAAGGTAGAACTTTGCGAAGAGTGTGTGTGAGGTGGTGAGAAACATATTGACATCAGCTAACCCTAACCTTTTTCAATATCAACATTAGTAGTACCTACCAAGTAATAATATAATTGTAATCCTTCTTGGCATTTGGTCAGCATTTTAATTCAAAGCAGCACCCTTTGGTGGATTGATTGCTAAATATTTATTCCAACAACTTGAAACACACATCTGTTTTCTGGTGTACATAGAACATACATGAACCTTCAAATGTAAACAGTGTTATATTAATTGGTTGTGTTTATAAGAAACCAGTCAAACATACTCCTAAAACGTACAAAAACATAGGATTGAATGGCAAAATGAGCAGCAATTTTTATAGTAAAGGTGTGAAAAAGAATAAAATATTTTCTGTTTGGTTTTCTTCACAGTGGGTATGTTTTAAAACACACATGCATGCACCTATTATAAAGGACACAAATATTCCTGCTCTGAGTGTTGGGAGGGAACAGTGTCTGTTTTTGTTTTTGTCCAGAGTTTTAGACAGAACTCCGCAATAATTAGATTAGTCCAACAAGAGCAGAATGAAAGGGAGTTAATTTGTTCATTTTATTGTTAGTTACACAAGCTGTACAATGTTATGAGCTCACTTCTCAAAGGGTCACACCCGGAAAGGTGTCAAACTGGAAAAAAGGGAAATTCAAAATACAGTTAGAGATCTCAAGGTCCAGATAAATACACCACCACAACTTAGATGTTTAGAGGTGGTAATTATTACCATACAGTATGAATCCATATATTTATTATATGGCTGATTGTGCTCAAGGGTGTGCTATATATGGATTGTTAAATTATGTGCATTAGGTTTTATGTATATGTGTGTATTTGTTTTTATGTAAGCTGATAGACACTCACTACTCATATTTGTCTTTGTTTTACTAAAATGTTTTGCATGTATCAACTTGATAAATCTTACATATTTTACCTGAGCTATTGAACTCACAACCACAATTTTCTCATTTCAGTCATGAGTTTATGAGCTTATAGCCTCCTGACAATATTAAATGTATGTTTCTGTGGTGACATTCCCACCAGTTAATTGTCATTTCTCTATAGTAGTAATGTGTTTTTCATTGCCGTAGTGACCAGTTACCTGTTACTATATATGTGTAAACCCCAAAAATACACAGAAGAACCTGTTCCATTTTTCCCACACATTGATTATTTTCATTCTCCCGAGTGAACCCGAGATAGTGACAGATGAAGTGTTTGATTGAAGAGGTTGGAGGTTAGCTGTCAAAGTGTAACACAATTGTCCTATGGTGAGCTCAGGGAGAACAGGCGTGTCTTCTGCAGCCAAACATTTAATGACACCAGAGTGCAAGTGTCAGTGGAGTTTAATTAACTTATTGTTAATTGTCTAGGACCAGGGCTTTAGTCTGAGAGTAGGGGGTGTCATAGCAGAACTGCATGTCTTATTACCTCCGCCTAGGAGGCATTCAATTTGGGTTCGTTTGTCTGTCTGTCTGTCAGTAGGAATACGCATAAAGTTCTGAACGGATTTTGATGAAACTTTCAAGAATGATATAGATAATGGGTTGAGGAAGAACCCATTAGATTTTGAGCAATGAAGGTCAAAGATCAAGGTCACACTACAGGTCAACAGCTAAAACACATCAGTGGTAATATCTCAGGATTCAGACAAGACAGAATTTCGTGTTTCTTTTGCATTCATATTGTCTCACCTTCAGACATCAGATGGGTCAACACCTATGGCTCAATCACGTCATGTTTTGATATTACGTCATATCAAACCTTGATGGAAGTCTACTGTCTCTGACTGCCGTGTTTGCAATTGTATTAATTGAAAATAATCTAAAATACCTTCTCATATCTCTGTCCCATCTGATTTAACGGGAAAAGTTATTAGTCAGGGGCAACCTTAATAGTCTATGAACAGAAACAAAAAATAAGAATGGAAGAGAAACACACCCAGAGCTTATGTCACTGTGTTCACTCACTTCACACTTTTAAGTTAATGCAGCTTGCACAGAACATTGTGTTATTAGTAGGGATGCACTGATTGCAGAATCATTGGCTGTTACTAATACTGGTATTAATTTGTGCCAATAGTCAATGTAACACTGATGTTAAATCCTGATAACTTATTTATTTTTGTTATTACTTATTTCCCCTCTTAATAAACAAATCTGTATTAAAATATGTGAATGAATAGTCAAAGAATAGACTCAAAATAAAACATAGGAATTTATGGGGAAGAAATCAATGTAATGATGGCACTCCCATTAGTGAAAATATGTATTTTGCCAGTACCGATGTCGAGCCAGTATATCAGTGCGTCCAAAGTTACTGTTTTTTTTTTTTTTTTTCAATGCAAAATTAGTTTATAGCCTACTTACACCAACAGATGCTAATTCTGAATGTAACATTAACCCTTACTACATTAAGGCTCTACTGGGAGTGAAGCAGCAACAGCAGTAAAGGATGAGAAAATAATTAATCACCTGATGATGGTTCAACAGCCCCACCTATATATGATATCTTATCTTATATCTCACCATCTTAAATGAAAGTGGACTAACCAATTGGATTTAGTGGTGACCAAGTGGACATACATCACAGATAATGTCACTATGGGGGGTGTGGCCAGAGCTTCTAACTGTCGGCTGACTGATGATGCTGGATGACGTAACCTGTGATCTCTGGCAGTTAACACTTGCCATCAATAGAGGCCGCCAAAGAGACCAAAAGAGAAATCTTGAAGATTATTATGACAGAGAGACTGACTGACTGGAAGATGCAAATGGTCAGTATGATCATTTATGACCAGAGGTTAAACGTCAGATGGCAGTGAGTCATTGAAATGTGAAATAAAGTGTTAAGTGAATGAGTGAAGCAGTAATATAGGTAATGCCATGTTTCCATTGTTGGCTCAACTTGACATAACAAGGCAGACACCCCCCCCCCTCCCCCAACATTGCTCAAAAGGTTCTAGTTGAATTTGATTTTTTTTTTAAATTCAAACAAATGAACACATTTTGGTGATGATCTGGAAGAGATCCTGGATTCTGCATCACTTTGAAATTTTACATTACAGTAAATGGAGAATAAGTTTCAAAATGATCCAGAATCCAGGATGTCTTCCGGATCACCACCAAAGTTTAAAAATGTGTTCCTTGTGACACTCCCAATACATCCTAAAAATTTTATCAAAATCCATCCATAACTTTTTGAATAATGTCGCCGACAGACAGACAGACAAACTCCATCGAAAACATAACCTCCTTGGCAGAGGTAAAAAGGACCTGAAACCATCTTACCCGGTACTAGATTTTTGGTATCACTTCTGCCAAGGTACCAAATGATGCTAAAAGGTAACATGCAAACCCTGCAGACACTGATTGGTCAGACAATTGTCTCTGTGTTCCACCAATGTACAAAATACAGATGTGGAAGTTGACAGCAAATCTAGCACCATGGTAGGTCCAGGACATTTAGTGTTTGGTGGTCGACATAAAAAATTCAGACAAGACAACACAAAACGAGCAAGTTTATCAACAATTCCCTGAGCAGACAACACAGAAGTGCATGCCACCCTGTTATGATGTTCAGTTACTGTAAAGTCAGCACTATCCTGTAATGGAAATGCTACAGAGTTGAGCCGAGTCGAGTCAAGCTACTAGTGCAAACGTGGCATAAGACCCCATTGAATTTGAATTACAAGCTTTTCTCTGGAGAAAAAAAAAACATACAAAGTAGTCAGTTATCTATTTGTCTACAAGTCATTCTCTACAATGTGTTTGCTTAATGTGTTAATGATGTACAAGCACCTTCCTTCATATTTTTCTCTTATGTCTTTAACTTTTCATGGTAATTGTTATATGTTAAAGCAGGAAAACGAAGCAGTGATTAGCAGTCAAACAATATACATCTTCCTTTTTTGCAGGAATCGCATACGAGTAGATAAGACTGACTGTTATCTTATTGTTCACTACATCTCTTGAGTCAGAATAAAGACAGGTGAATTAGTTATTTCATAACAGGTATTTCAGTATTCAGATGTACAGCAGTAGGAAACAGTCCCTCATGTGATGACGTTTTTAAATTTATTTTCTTCACATTGTTCTCTTTACTGGTTGACAAACAGTCCTTAATTTTTTTTAGCAAAGATATTCACAAAATCTCAACATGAAGGAAATGATTTCTTTTGTTTTGTTGTTATTCCTGTGCAGTACCGGCAAGAATGTGATACATTCATTTGTGTCAGTGGAAGCAACGAGATCTACTTTATCAGCCGTTCTGTTCTTTAAATAACCAACTTGTTAAATGGTTGTGAAAAGCCTTTTTCTTAAATGAATAACCCCACACCACCATGCCTGACATCGCGCATTCAGAGCCTTGACATTTCCAAACTATTCAGTCTATGTGTTTTGACTGTTCAGCTGGGAGTGGGAGCTGGAGTAAATGAATCACACTGTTTCCTTTCTTCAGTCTGCCAGTCTGTTGATTGAATCCATTCACTAGTGAAGCTAATAGTAGCCCTACATCTCCTCCTCTGCACACACATACACACACACACACACACACACACACACAAACACACTACCCACAAGTCCCTGAAGGACAGTCATTGCCAGTCCATCCCGCCAACACCTTCCTGTTACACGTACAAGGTTAATATGTATGGGAGATGTATTGAAAAGGTCATAACCAGAGAATACTCCACTCTGTATCATATGGGCTGCGCATGAAAACAAAGGCAGTTGTTTGTGTGATGCCCCATCAGTAGGTTGTAATACAGCACTGATTACCATTTCAAGTACATGCCGACATCTGTGTGCATTTTGTGCTCCTCATAATTCACCTGTTGGGTAGGTAAAAAAAACAAAAACAAAAAAACAACTAGGGTAAAACGGCAAAATGAAATGAATGCTTTTTATTGATATCAACGTACAATGTTTAATGATAGGGATGAAATGGACTGCACACATTTTAATATGTTGACTTCTTTTACCCTGGATTTAAAAGCCAGTGAACAGCCAATTTATATTGCACCCTCTTCTTCATTTAATAATGACTGGTTTTACTGGTCTTATGGGGGGGGGGGGGGTTATAATAGGCAGTTTGACTTTTGACATTATAGTTTTAAACATAACATGTGTAGAAACCATAAATATAATACAATAAAATGAAGTAATGCATTTGCCACTATAGGTCCTTAAATCAAAACATTGACTTGCAGGATCATAGTTCATGACATTTGAATTATTGTGGAATTATGGGTATTAGTGTTTTCAGCTAATCAAAATCTAACCAACATAAGTAAGGCAGAAACAAGATAAACTAAAACCAAGGCAGACCTCCTCCCTCCAAATGAAGAGAGGTCTGCCCAGGAAGTTATCTTTTGGTCTGAGTTTGTTTGTTTGTCTGTGTTAACGCAAAAGGTTACGGATGGATCTTGATGAAAATTTTCTGACGTCTTGGGGGTGTCACAAGGAACAAATGATTAGATTTTGGTGGTGATCTGGAAGAGATCCTGGATTCTGGATCACTTTGAAATTTTACATTGCGGTAAATGGAGAATATCTTGCTAACTAACAGACAGACAGACACACTCAAAAACACATCTTCCTTGACAGAGGTAAATATTACAGTGTTATTCACATTATCTTGAATGATTTACATATTTAATTTTGTTTCAAATCAAAAAGCTGTAAAACCTTCACACATCTAAACATTAGTAATGTATTTATTGGCAACTAGTGGATTATAGTAATTAATATGTAACATTTATCTTCATTTGAACTTTTAATATACCATACTTAGTATATAAGTCATGTAACATAAGCTCGTATTACTGTGCTATTGGATTACACAGAAGTTCCCATGTTGTAGCTTTATTTCATGTCAACATTCTTTCTTTTGCTGGCGACCAAATGCTAACATCTGTTGTTACTGCATAAAGTGTTTCAGGGTCATTTTCTTGGAGATTGGTTTGGATTACTTTACACTCCTGGAAAACTGAACTGCAGGTTGTTCGGACAAGATCCAAGGCTACCTTCTTTAACACAGCTGTATGTTGCACACTGGTGTCTAGATGATTGCTCTCACTGCTCACACTAACCACACTAACATAATGTGCTCAGTTGTTGCAATAAACATCCTGCTTGGTGATAAATTTAGGTTTCCGGTCCACATCACATACAACATTACAAATATATTATTAAAACAATAATTTTAAAAGTGCATAGGTTCTCATTTCGCTTTATACTTTCCCTTCTCTCTGATTCTATGATGGGAATTACTGGGGTGAGGCAAAATAAAGATAAATTATCCATTACAGTGCATCTGTGCCACTGATGAGGAAACATGTTGATACCGAACATTGTCAAGACTCTAGTGGTCCAAACTGTCATCCAGGCAGGCTTTGTTTGAGTGTGTCAGATCTCATGGGTGCCATTTATGCATAAACCTGTGTAACTTTCTTGGCAGAAAAAGCAAGGCAGGTTAATGGGGTGTCTCTTTTCTCTGCAAGACACAATGGTGCTCAAACACCTCCATTCACAATGTCTAAATAGTTGATCATAGTACTTTGGAAAGCCCAGTACTGTGCAGCATTCATAACATCCAGGACAATACTTCCCTCAAATACAAATTTTGTGTTTTCTCACTATTGTTGAGACAAAGGTTCAATATACACAACTTGCCACGTGGCAAAATTTAAATCTATGCTTTTACAATTGCACAGTCTTTACAGTGTTTTATTGTCAGGCTTAGAATTGTTTTGCTGTTCTTTCTGTTTATCTCTTTTTTTTTTTTCGTCTTTTTCTACTTCACTGTTGAAAGCTCCTGCCTCCCATACACCCCCTGTGTGTTTGAAGCAGGTGAACACCCACACACTCACACCACAGATCCTGGCTTCTGCCTGATTTTAAATCCATGACAAGGAGGCCTCTCTCTGAATATCAAAGAGGTGCATCTGAGAGCATGTAGGCATGACTCACACCTGGGTTTGTCTTACTTCCAGCAGGATACCAGAGTGTCCAACTTGATGGATGTGGCAGGTACTACAGGAGGACACTGATCAGGCAATAGTTGGCTGTGTTGGTCGCTCGCTCAGCGGTGTGAACATGTGAAAGTCGCAGCAGTGTGCAGAGACTTCTAACAGAGCCATTTGTCCCACCCAGTTCTTACTTCCATGCCGGCGGTCATTCCCTGATGATAAGAGTGCCTGTGCTCTCTTCAGCACAATGTCAAACCATGCCAGCCGAGCAAGGAGGGCAGAGTAGCTGTGACAGCTACAAAGTGGCTGAGGGAACTGTGTACTTTAGTTGGTCTGCTTCAAATGAAAGGGCTGCTAACAGCAACAAATCACAGCTCTGCAACGCAGCAACTTTCCCTGTGTGATAGAAACCTTTTTCATTAGTGCTTCCTTTTACATTTTTAGCCATCTGCTAGATATACAGAACTGGTTATACTATTCATTTAGCACAGAAACTTCTCAGAGATGCAAAGTTCTATTTCAACTTGCCAACTTGCATTAGCAGGTTGTGTCTGCCACTGTGCATGTGCGGAAATGTGTATGAAGTTTGTTTGTGAATAGTAATGTGCACCCCTGGCCTGTCAAAGTTGCAAGCCTATTTGTATGGATGCCGGGCTATACCTTGGTTGAGGTGTACACAGCACTGGCGCAGTAGCCTGTCTTGTGCAGCAGGCCAGGATGACATGTGAATCGCAGCAGCCGAGAAAGCCCCGCTTAAGTGGAGGCAGTAGGGAGAAGCAGGCAAGAGCCAGGAGGCAAACAGACAAACAGATGGACAGGCTGATGCCAAGCAGGCAGTGGAGCAAATAGATTGTGCAGCATGGTGAACAGACTCAGCCTACCAAAGAACAACCAACAGACACAAGACCATGCCACCCTTGTCAACCGCTGGTGCTCCTCTATAATTCATAGAGATAGGATAGATACGTGGTAAATAGGACTCTCATCTTCCTCCTTCTCCTCATCTGCCCCTGTCACATCCCTCATTTGATATGTGTTATGTAGGAGGAGGATATGTCAGTCTTGCAAGATGGGAAATGAACAAACTGGTATGTGTGAGAAGTGAAGTGAGAGAAAGAAAGAAATGCAGGAGAGAGATGAGTGCTGCAGGTGGAATTGGACTGTGAGGCACTGGGGACTTTAGCCCAGCAGACACACAAATACGCAATTCAGATACTAAATAATACAGAACCATCCACATCAAGATATATTGTAAAAGCAACTTTATATTTCAAACACCCTTGTTAACAACTAAAAATTACAGGTACTGCTATGGTCAGAGATAATTGCTTTTAGATTATTCTGTTTTTAGATAAAAAAAAAAACAAAACAAAACATTCCCTTTTACACAGCAAGTGGACATACTGCCACACAGTGGGACTCTGGTAACGACATTGAAGAACAAAGCTTCTCCCACCTTGATGTCTCAGAAACTCTTGGAAAGTATTTAGCTTGTATTTCCCTGAGGCATTGGGCACATGCTCAGTGGAGCAATAACCTTTGCTTTAATGCCGAAGGAGCATGATTGTAAGTTTTCCTTTGAGACTTTCCTCTAAAATGTGAGGTGTTCAGATTGACTCAGGCTTGTTTTTCTCTATGGAAAAACATCTAGGGCTGTGCAAGTCAAACAGAAAACCACCTAAAAGAGCTGAGACAGCCCCGTCAGATCTGTCTGGTTGTGTTGTCTACTGAGTCTAATGGTTTGTCTATGTGTGTGTGTTTGTGTACACATGCATGTGTGTTTGTCTGTCTCCATAGGTAGAATGTAAGAAGGCCCAGCCCAAGGAGGTGATGTTCCCACCAGGTACACGAGGGCGAGCCAGGGGTCTGCCCTACACCATGGATGCCTTCATGCTGGGGATGGGCATGCTGAGTGAGTAGTCCACACACAAATGCACACATGTTGGTTTGGGCAACAAAATGATGATGATGTTTGGTATCAACTCAAACACTGAAGCAAAATGCTTCAGTGATTGTTGCTTATGTCTCAGTATGAACAAATAGTTATAGTCTTGATGCAATAACTTGAAATATATCTGGTAATATCTGTTTTCCATATCAATGGTTATCATGGAGAGGAAGAACTGATTTGATTTTTGACAATTTACCATTTCTAGATTGTCCAAAAGGGGACACTCAAAAGTATAAAAACACTAAATGCTCTTTTATTCATATCTCTGGTACCAGATTAGATTGGATTAGGTTAGATTACATAAAATTAGATTAGGTTTGATTGGATTACATTAGATTAGATTAGATACACACACAGACACACATATACAACAGTGCAAAAAAAAAGTGCAGTTATGTATATGTTTGTGTGTGTGTGTATGAACTATTTATCTGATTGACTTGAAATCAAGTGCAAAAGAAAGATCATGGCCTGAGGATTCCCCACATCATGACGTCATTAAGGATATATCCTAGCCATCACTTCCAACAGCATAAGCCTTGTTATTTCCAATATTCTACATCTACAAATATGAAATATTGTATT
The DNA here is from genome assembly GCA_020466265.1 of Siphamia tubifer. Lineage (NCBI taxonomy): Eukaryota > Metazoa > Chordata > Actinopteri > Kurtiformes > Apogonidae > Siphamia > Siphamia tubifer. The sequence continues at coordinate 16,651,095 of CM035796.1, forward strand.
GTTCAACAAATATGTAATATTTTGGACCATGAAGAATAGTTTAAAACCACAAATAAACATTTGATGTATGCAACAATTACTCAAACTCAAAATTTGAGCTATGATGTTGGAAGATTTTTTATTATTTTGATAATTATCTATGTCAGCGGTTCTCAATCTGATCACCACCAAACTTTAATCACTTGTTCCTCGTGTCACTATTAATATTTCCTGAAAATTTCAGCCAAATCAATCTAATCATAACTTTTAAGGTTATCTTGTTACTGTACGAACCACACGTGTGTGTGTGTGTGTGTGTGTCATACCTCCACTAATCACCACCAAGATTTTATCATTAGTTCCTTGTACCAGTATCAACATTTCCTGAACATTTCAGTCAATTCTGTCCATAATGTTTTGAGTTATGTTGTACACAGTCAAACAAACAGATAACCTCATATCCTACATACATATGTTCCTTGGCGGAGTAAATATGAAATGAAAAGATGTGAAGTTTACAGGGAAAAAAATCACTTGGTTGTAGTTGTTAAACAACATATAGACTTCTGAAATTGAAGCGTATATTCAGGCAAAAAGGATGGAAATCACTGAGTTAGTCATGAACAATGTGTTGTATTATTATCTGTGGTGTGAAATTGTCAAATTATGAAATAGAAGCTGTAAATAAAAGCTTTTGAGTAAACATAACAAGTATAAATCTGCATCTGAGCTGGAACTGGTTTGAATGAAATTAAGAAAAAAACAGAATTGCACTTAAGTTGAGTTGTTGAGTAAATCTGCTCATTACTCACTTTCCATGGCCGTCAACAAGATCTGAATGTGCAAAATTGTAAAATGTCACAGTGACACAAATTTTCAAACAGGTTGCAAATGGAAATATGAGTGTTGGACATTTCTTCTGCACATGTTACGGTGTACAGGGGAAGTGTCAGAGCAGCATGTCATGCAGTCATCAGTTTTTACCTGCTAAAAAAAACCAACTTATGCAAACTCTGGTTGAGATAGCCCCATTAGGTGGGCGCTGCCCCTAATTAGGCTGCTTCAAGGTGTGCCACCAGTGGCCACTGTGGTCTATTTCTGGTGGAGTCTGGTACAGGCAGCCCCTGGGCATATAGGAGCAGACCAGCACATTAGCAGGCTAAATGAAGAGGAAAATTGGTGTAATGTCATATTAAGGATTCATCACTGTGCCCCCCTTAATGGGTAATGAAGGGGACACACATGTCAGGGAGAGATCTCATCTACAGGGACCTCAGCTGCTGGCCCACCCCTCTTCATTACCATCCAGCCCATGCCTGTGGCCCTTTTATTTAACACTATTGCACTTTCTCCCTCCGTTCATCCCTGCCGTCTGTCTATCTGTCTGTGTCTGTCTGCCACATTTCATTCATTTCATTTGCATGTATGCCATCCTCCCCCTACGCACACTTCACATATGAATTTACCCTCACTTTAAAGATGTATTATTAGTGTAAAAGCAAAAGCAGCTGATCGTAAAAGTCTCCTTTTTACGTACGAATCGGCCCTCCCCCTCATAGCAGGTGCAGCTGTAACTATATCAGGTAGTGCAATGTTGCAAGTGCTCTCAAAATCAACAGAGAATATGATTTATCGTTTGCATGTTTAGCATTTTCTCTCTATAAAAACAGACCTCTACAAGCTATTGATTTTTTTAAGGAAACTAAAAAATAAATACAATTCAAGAACCACCACCTGACATTGAAATAATGAAAATGTATTGATGCAGGTCTTTTAGCAATTTGTGGATACTTCAGCAGTAAAGTGTATTTTTGTCTCTCTGCCTATTGTTGCATATATGCATTTCTCAAACACTCCACCGCTATTAAATCAATCAATCTACATAAAGTCTCATGTTAATAGTTTGGTTGACCTTTCAATGACAGTTGTTTGTGTTGCTAAGACAGGCCAAGTGTTTCTGTCAGCTCCATCGAAGTCATTCCTAGCTCTATCTCATCTGTTAGAAGTATTTAACAAGCACTGTGAACTTTTCAGAACTTATTACAGCCTAATGCGTCTGCAAAGAGGAGAGCACTCTTCCCCTCCATTGGGAGAAGGCAGGCAGAAAGGCAGTGATGTGCTCATGTGAGAATATTAACAGCCAACTTGTTTGGAGACACTCTTATCTAAATGAAATTGGAACAAGGACAGCGCAACATTCCTTTATATAATTTGCATTTGGAAAAAGGGACCCTAGGCTCATTATTTAAGAAAGTGTAAGCTTCTTTTGTGCCAAATCTCATTAAAGCCATCCTTAGCTCCTTTGTTTACTGGCTCTAATCGAGGCATTTATCTTTATTGTGTTGTGCCCGATGTATGTTTGCTGAAATTAATACACATTTGAGCCTGGGCGAGGTATGGGTGTACCAGATGGATAATTGATTTTAAAGTGAATCAGAACTGTTGAGCCATAAAATAGGTACATTAGCATGCATATTAATAAGGCAAATAAGAGCACTAAGAGGCCGCCACCAGGCCATACACGATGGCAGGCTTCATTTAGTAAATGTAGGAAAGACATTGGATTTCCAGCTTTTTTTCCCCTCCACTTCTCTCTTTATTTGTTCTATCTTCTCTCTTTCCTTTCAACCTACTTTCATCCTTCAAAATATTTATTGGTGTGCCCACACGAAGAATTTCATGAGGTGGTAGAGGCTTACTAAGTATAACTTGCCTAGCTTAGTATGTCTCAATCTGCTCTCTCGACACTTATATTCGTCTTTGTAGCTCTCCCATCAGACACTCTGTACACATCTGGCTGCAAATTCTTCATTTATCATGTGAGATACATTTTAATGCATTATATCGGACTAGGAAATGGCATTGCCATTTCAGAAAATGTTGAAAAAAGGGAGTATGAGGTGCTTCAGTATCTAAGCCAACAATTTCAGTTTGGCATTTATTGTGTTTGACAGTAAGACAGTATCAAACACATAATATCCAATATTTTGCGGTCCATAATAGCTTTTCATCGTATCGTATAACAGTTCTTTTCAGACCAAACAAACAGTGAGAGCTTTTGTGAAAGCTATCCATCTGTGGCTTCCTGGTGATGACTTCTCATCAGCCGCTGATGAAGATTTTATTTTTTTCCGGTGAAGCCTCCATCCTGCTTCATCCATACTAGGTTACGGTTCCCCTCACCGCCTCTCAGAGTTGCATTTCTTTTTGTCTGCAAGAGAGGGGAGACGGCCTGAGAGAGGCATTTTCCCATTGGGTCAGGAATAAATTGAACTTTTTCATGGACAGCAAACACTGATTAGATATTTATGACCAAGGTCAACCTTTCTGATTCCAGCTGGCACAGGCTCTGAGGCATACAGAGCAGAGCATGCACACACATGCCTACTTACATACACACACATGCACACAAAGCCCACATGCGCTCACGCAAATAGTCACATGCAAATATGCATGCATACAAAACATTTTTAGACCCCTTTGCTGATGTAGATAAATGGATTCAGGTGCATTTGAGGTTCGACATAAATAAGTCCAACATAAATTTGTCTAAGAAAGTGTTTAATTGTGCACTCAAATGGAGTAGCTAGTTTAATTTAATTGCTATTAGCCAGCAGTCTGAAGAGTGGATTTACAGCCGAAAAGTAACAGGGTGTACTACATATTTAACTAGAACTAAAGACGCACAAGACTAAGAGAGGTGTTTGAGGTCAGTTTCTGGGGTGTAGCTTACACACAATGAAAAAGAGTTATCATGGTTGACTCCAGTGATTCATTCCTGGCCTAAAGGACTTCCTCTTATTAGGTAATTTAGCGTAGACTTATGGTTGAAGGTGATAATAGCTTGAGGAAGACAGATAAAGAATGAGACATATACCGTAATTAGGGGGTTAATTATGTTTACTTTTTTTATGGTGCTCAAATTCTCTGTGATTCACACATGGGCTTAGTTGTTCACCCACCCACTCATCTCAAATTTCTTGTTTTGTCACAATCCTACTTCCTACCTGCCTGTTCCCTCACACCCTGTATCTCAATATGTTGCCCACAGCTGCTTCTGTCTGAAAACTGTCCAGCTAATTAACTGCTGGGTCTGTGGTTGTAATAAGAACCATGACAGCAGATGAACAATGCATCTGCTACTCTTAAATTTTTGTAATGACACTGAATCCTCTTTAGGCCTTTGTGCAGCTCCTCATCACATCAGGGACTATATAACTTGTAAATAAGGCTGTTCCATTACAGACTTTGATTTACGGGTATCGCATTCATCATCATCAACGGCAGCAGCAGCTGAACACACCTATTTAACTGCACTTTTTCTTCAACCATTAACTCTGACAAAACAAGTGATGCCAGGCACAACAAATCCTACCCCTCGCAAACACTTTACCTGATTTACCCTACCTTTTATCACTGTGAAAACCCATTTTTAATGACCCTGGCCTTTGACCTACATTCACAAAATTTTCTAGGATATATTTTAGGCTGCCTCACACCTTTCCTGAAAATTCCATGGAGATATGTCGAGTAGTTTAAAGTTCCTGATCAAGAAACAGACAGACAAAAAAAAAGAAAGAGCCAAAAACAACGGGGTAATTATTCAAAATTTTTATTACTAGTTTGCTGCAGATGTACATGTAGGGTATTAATTTAAATTGTGCATTTCACACACTATTAATGTAACACATCACACGTCACATCACTACCGAACTGCTGCTCAGGTTTTTAATACCACTCATATTTTTCACTCATATTAAACCACAGATTAAATCTAGTAACACAACCTGGTGTTTTCAACTTTTCAGTCATTCTAAATACTCATCTTCTTCTTTGTGTGAATGTACTAGAAGTGGTTGACAGGCATTACTGAAATGAAAATGATCTAATTAAATTTAATCCACTTAGCAGAATATAGCTTTTCTGAGTGTCTTTTTAAAAGGACAAAAAATGCCACTGCATAAGTGGATAACTGAATAGTAATGAATCCAGAAAAAAGGAGGGTACTCAAAAGCATCAGTTGCTCATTGCCTGATGTTGATTTGACCTCAGATTCTGATCATCATTAAGCTGGACATTTTATTTTCTCTTCATTTGTTAAATTAGTTCTTTATTTTTCGAAAGTAAATTTTCAGTCTATTCTTTACTTCTGGCCTCTATTTGTGTAATATACTTGCAGATGTATATAATGTAAATATCAATTCATGACTTCTTTTATATAAATTATGTCCATTCATTTATTTATTTATTCATATGAACGTGTCTGTGAGGCTAAAGATGTACAGAATATAAACAGACACCAACGTCACTGCAAGGCGCCTGCTATAAAGTGTTATTACACTGAGCTATAAAAATGTCCAAGAACTTATGGTTGAATGAATAAAAATGAGTTACCTATAGGCAGTTAAGAAGCAGGGACCTTATTATTTGTTCAGGATCTTATCAATGAGTCTAGTTTAGAATCATGTGTATAAATTTGGCCTGGATATTAAACCTTAATAAAGACCTGATCCAGTAACTCTGGCTACTCTAACTGTATTGAAGATGTCTAATGACGCTGTTTATTCAAAAGCAGCAATTATATCATGTTTGTTTAGATAATTTGCAGCTATACTCAAAATGTTAACGCTACTTTGTACTATTTTAGTCCGATCATCATATCTGTTTATGAAACTATCAGCAATCTAATAAAATACATGAATAGCTTAATCTTTTCCAACTGTGAATGTGTCATCGTGTCATTGAATACATTTGAGGGTAATAACAAGTGTCCATGTTGTTATTTTTAAAAAACAGTCTTTGTTGCTCGTCGATTAATCTGGGATGACCCATGGAAATATCAGTTCTTGCACGTATTCTCATATTCCAAACAAACCCCATTTGCATGTTCACTGTATGGACAAAGTATTCTGACATGTTCAAATTCAGGTGTTTCTTTTCTAACTGGGCTACAAAGCAATAATGACAGATGGAATAATGTATATTTTTTTTTATTGTGAGTAAGTGACTGAGTGACTGAGTGAGTGAGTCAGTGAGTGAGTGAGTTATTCCAAATGTGCAATTACACTTAACAAGTCTGCTTTGTGTATTAAATGTACTTCATAAATACAGTTGAATTGAAGTCAATAGAAAAATCAATAATTTTAGAAACATGAAACCAACACAGTAGTTTTATTTGCAACCTTGAAAAGGGGTGGGAAAAGTGCAACTTATTTAATCCTACCGCTTCTCTATACAATATTAATAATATATATTTAGCTCCCTCTTCCTTTTAAATTACAAATATCATTCCATGACTTAGTTTTCTTTGAATTGTTATCTTTACTCCCAAAATCTTATGTTACCTTTTCTCATCGTATGTGATTGTCTTACTGTACTTTAACTAAGACCTTCTTAGTAACTCTAGTTTAATTTAGCTGAGTGAAGTTTTGTTTAATTGTACATTATATACAATAGCATGACTGTAATTAAAAACTAGCACCAGCACCTAAAAATACACATTAAATAATCATGCACTTAATAAACCTAAATATCTCAGAGACAAAAATACAGTATAATAAATGAAACACAAGAAAGTAAATAAAGAAAGATTGGATCATATACTTAAAAGTTGAGATAGTATAACTTTATATGAAAAAAAGGAAAACCCCAATAGTTTCATGACAATTCCTGTTATACAATAAAAACGTTAGAAAATGTTTAAGTTTCTAGGTTCTGCATCTCTGCACTAATATTTATTTTATATTGTACCAACTAGTACTACTTGTCTTTTTAACATTTTTCCTCTTTATTTAAGGTTATCCTAATATTGTGGCAACGTACGGCCGTGGATACACTGGATTCACACCCAGTTACAGCTACCAGTTTCCTGGTGAGTTTTAAGTCTTCTTCTAACGTATCAACGATTCAGCTGATTGATTTCTGTTACTCCTTCCACAGCACAGATAAAAATACACATAGAAAAAAATAAATACTCATGAATATACACGTCAGTCACCAATCTTCAGCGTTATAAGTACGTTGCGTGTTCAGATTTCTTAACCAGCTTCTCAAAGCTGATGTATAGTGTCGTAAATTGCTTACTTCTTTTCATCCCATACTTCAACATTACCATGACCAAACGCCTAAAATGGAGGAAGTCCTTCGACGTCCATGCCTCAATGTATGCAAATTCATCTGTGAAGAAGCAGAAAAATAAGCAGCACTTTGTGTAGGCAGATTTTTAAAATGTGTGTGTGTTGTTTTTTTTTCTTTTCTTTTTTTTTTTTTTTTTTTTATAATGGAAAATGAATGAAGTCATTTTCTGCATTAAAAGTGTTGACTCAGAGTGCTGGGCACTTTAATGGGAGACCAAATGAAAGGCGTGCAGGCTGAATGTGAGCAGCTGTACCTGTCTGCTGCTTGTGCCTCTGAGGTGCCTCACTTAGACAGCCGTCCCGTCAATTTCATGCTTTATTTAAGGACTTTACACATACTTTGTTTGCTGTGCCAGACATCATTCCTGCCACTGATAAGATGGAATGGGAAATATATGACAGCAGCTCAGATCTCTGTAATATCTTTTTTGAAATAGATTCAGGAATGGTAACACAAGAGGTCCAGCTGTGACCACCTGCAGATCAGAAATATGATAAATTTATTCTTGACCACAGTGTTATTTGTCTGAAAGAAGCAGCAGTACTTGTCCAAAAGGGTGAATTCAGAAAATTTCAAGTATTTTTCCACACTGTTTTCTGCTATAATTTCCAAATATAAATGACCAGACCAAAGACATGAACAAACAGAAGCAGCAAATGTGCTTTTTTTTGCTTGAACAAATCTTTCCATTTTGTAGTATTTATCCAGTCTTCTTACTTTGTGAACACATCCTCAAAAGTTGATTTACTTGAATCAAACAGACTGAGGGATGAAGCTGAGAGGAAAAGCAACGATCAGTATTTTTTCCACAAAAATAAATTCTAGTTAAACATGGATTTTTTGAAATGTTTACTCTTTAGGACAGATTAAGGGATATCACCTTCCCCGAGGCTAAATGTATGATTCTGTCCATGTTAAACTCAATTTAAAGAGTTTGATAAAGCTGTATGATTAAAACAGCCTCCTCTGGGCTCGCTCAGCTCTTGACAGGGTAATTGGAATTTTTAATGTATGAATCAAACTCCTTGTCCAAATTAAATAACCTGAGGCCAAATATTGACTAGTGTCCTTCCTTACTAAGATGTGGAAAGCATCCCCAATTTAAGATCAAAAGCTTTTTTCTCACTGTACACAACACTGAGCAACACTCCTATAAATAAATGAAACTGGGAACAAGCAGGCTGCATCTAAGAGGCATAAATTGTGAGCAACATTTCAAGGCTTTTCTTACACCCAGTAAAACCTCAGGGGTTCAGTGTTAGCAGGGGGAGAAAAAGAGGCTAGGCAATTGTTCAATTGTCAAGATAAAACAGTGATAAAACATTGATCAGTGATGAAACAGTGAATTAAGTAAAAAAAAAAAAAAAAAAACTCAATAGGACACACAGAAGGAAAGAAAAAACAAAGCTGACATCCCTGCAACTAAAAAAGAGTTGAAGTAAAAAAAAATAAATAAATAAAACAGAAGTGAGACCAACACTGACTGAGCCAAAAAGGATAAAACACAACTCTCACTGTTAAAAACAGAGATCAGCTCATGGAGTGTTAAACACCAACTGACAACTTCGCTCCCTGTTCCCTGCAACACTTCAGTTTGATATTGATGGCCTACTGTATGTTTCTCCGCCTCTGTTTGCGTGCTTTGTAGCATATAGTAATAAAAACGTCATTACTTTTATTTATTTATTTTAATATTGTTTATTTCGAGACACATGAAATCATAAAAAAAAGTAAAAATAAAAAAACAAAAATTAAAAAAATAGAATGTGCTGTACAATTTCCATACAATATACTCCAATTTGGTAAAAGAAAACAAATCTATACAATTAAATTTAAAGTATTTACAACAACAGTTTACAATTACAAGTTATATTATTTGATATTTACATTATTAAATGTACCTCGAAAAGGAGTGGGAAGAATATGAGCTTATTAACTCCCACCCCCGCTTACGTTTAGTTCAATTAAGTGCGTTAAGTAGCCTATATATACAAATTCATGTTTTATAACTATATCACTTAATTAAGATGATCAATGTTCTGATGATATAAATCAGATTGTTAGCAGCTCATTCATATATTTTCCAATGTGAGACAGTCATTTATTTCCCAAAACAACAAAAACACACTGGGGTGTTAAAGGAACACTCTGATGCTGTGGATAAACCAGGAAAAATGTGACCTGTGACCCTAGTGAGGATAAAGCGGGTTCAGATAATATTGTTATACAGGTATAATATGGAATGTGTTCACCTTAAAATACCTAAAAATGTTCTGGTTTTTTGGGTTTTTTTAATTGTGAGTGAACTTCCCTCCTAGTCAACCTTTTAACCTTAACATTCTCATTAGATTTTGTTTTGTATTTTTAGGAACATTACACCTCTGTCTGTTTAATTTCATAATTTTTTTTAACGAACAAAATAATACACTGAAGATTTACTTCATGGTTTAGTTCATGATGACAGTGAAGTGTACCACAGATTGGGTTAGTCTTTTTTTAGAATCTGAAAATATACCTGCTATTTATAATCGTTCTGATTAGATCCCAATCAAATACCAATATTATTTTACTGGTGTTGAACGCAGGTTTTTTTTTTTTTTTTCTTTCATTGTAGACTGTCGATAAGATGATCAGTAAATGTGATGACAGACTTTTTAATACGTTCCTGATTTATGTCATGATGTTTTTGATTGATAATGTAACAGTAAATCCTTTTTTACTCGTGTAATTATTATCACTTGTAAAATAATGTAAGATATATTTATCTATTTGACATCGACACAGCAATGGCATTTAAACTAATATCCAATAAGAAGAAAAACCAGATGTCTGTAGCAAATTGACAACAGCTATACACGGGAGGCTTTAAAAAAATACATTAAAAACTAAACAAAAATGTAATACAGTTAATAAAATCAGTACAATCAATAATAAAATATCACATTTGAGTCTGGTTCAGTTATAATTTTAACACTTCTGTTAAAAACATTAAATTCATGTCGTGTTGTCTCCTGAGTTTCCAATTCTACAGTTTTGCTCCTTTTCATTTATTCATTTATTTACTTCACACTCACAGTAGTTATTACCACAATAACCTCTATTCTTGCTAGGGTCTACACAAGAAAACAAGATATTCTGATACCACATTATTGAAAACAACCAACAATAAATATAATAATAAAGCTAAAGTGAGCAAAAGTAAAAGTACTTTATTTACTTCATACACTGATCAATTGTCACAAAAAAGAACAAACAAAACAACAGAATGATTCAATTCATTATTAGCAATAATCAGTAGAAAATTAAATAACATAAAAATGGACAATTTACTTAATTTACAATTCCATACCATATAAAAACATACTTACTGTAGCGTTAGCTGTGTGTTGGAAAAAACTATGGAGAAAGTAATAAATAAAAAGACCAATGACGTGGTTTGGGTTTTTGGATTAATAAAGATGTTGGTAAAAAGTTAAAACATTAGCATACGTCGTAGTATCACCTGCCACTGGATTATTCGTCTCCTAACTCTCTCTGTAAACTCTTCCATTTTTGACCATAATTAACATTCCTGTGATACAGAACATAAACGCTGTGGCCTCTTCATTCTCTTTTAGTTTATAGTAGCACTGTTTTCTACTTTCTTGTGTCATTGTTGAATTTAGTGCTTTAAGAATACATCACTGTGGCGGACGTTAGCGTCACTTGGCCCCTCCCATGGTTCCTACTGCTCTGTCGGAATGCAAACCTGAAGGTTCCCTAGAAATAAGTTCTTAGAACTAACTCTGTGGGAAAGCGCCTATTGCTGTTCTGATGTTGTCTCCTCTTAAAGAAGTACTTGTACCTGAAAATAAATGTTTTACTTTATACTACATTATGTGTTTGACATCTTACATTATCCACTCAATAATGTGCACATTAATCAGAAAAGAGCAGGCTTTATTAACATTTGTAGTGTGAGGATTTAGTCAATTCTATTGTTTTTACTCAATATTTTTTTTTATTTTAATTTTAATTCACTTTGAATTTTTTAGCTCATGTGCTTCGAGTTGCACAGTTCCTGCAAGAATCTTATCCTACGTTCACCCCTGAATCATATGTAGTTGAACAGAGTCATATTTTTCTAAACCCTCTTTTATTAGTATTTGGTTCATTTATTTCTTTATTTGGACCCGAATAGTTCATAAAACTGAAGTTGAACCTTCCAGGTGCTGCAAAACTATATTTATGTTCATTCCTGCAAAAATTTAATGGATTTCTACAACCTCTTTCAATTCCTGTTTAATTGATAAACCTGGAGGGGGTGGGGTATGATGTGGCTCATTTGCATTTAAAGGGCCACCACTCAAAACAACCGTTCTGGTGTCATTATAGGTTTGAAGCTGGAAGTGTGGAATTGAATTTAAGAAGAATTCAGACGCAAGCATAGCATTTACAGTCTGTCGACGACAGGGAAATGTTTTAAACTGCAGAATTTCATTTAAAAAAGCAAAATATCACTCTTTTAAATTGATTTATTTCCAAATTACATGCTTTTAATTTCTTTTCAAAGCTGATGTTGCTACTAATCTGAAATATGATAGAATGGTGGTTCATTAAGCCAACTGAAAGAACCATTCATACATCTGGTAATTCATTTGTTCATTTTCTGAACTATTTAAAAAGAAATACTGTTGTGCATAAACGTGATTTCTGAGAGTCTGATGAACAAAAACAACAACCCCCATAATCTCACACCAATTGAAGATCTAGTTATAATTTTTTTTTAGTGTTTAAATTGATATAAAGTAATTAGTTACAATGGGTTCAAAAGTAAATATTGACATAAACCATCAATGTGACAGATAAATGACATGCTGTGTCTGAAAACTGCAAAGAATGATAATTATTAGTGTCTGAAATGGAACCAATCGAACACAATGAAACTCCCGTTGCCATAAAAAACTAAAATCTTCACAGAAAAGGAACCCCCATCTGGTCTGAATAGTTAAGAATGCAAAAAAATAAAACAGTATTGTGTTACAAGCATTTAACTAAAACCCCTAGTTACTAAAATATAGCCTGTTGGAGCAACTTTTGAAGAGTGTAAATTTTAGCTGCTTCAAGTAAAGAGTATTAATCTGTAACTTGGTTTACTGTATGTTCCATTTCTTTAAAAAAAAAAAAAAAAGACACAATTATGAGCATAAATCATCTGTTACAGGCTGCACTAGGGCAGAAATCATTGTTCACAAGTGCATAGAACTAATCTCTGCTCATGTTTAAATCTAATTTAATCTTATGAATATTTGCCCTTTTTTCCACTCTAATGGGGATGAATCCAAACACTTTGTTAAAGCTGCGAGAGTAATGAACTGTTTGACAGACAAATCTCAGTTTTTTTTTTTTTTTTTTTTTTTACTCACTTTTTTCAACCTGAGCTACACCTTCTATGCATCGCAGCAATCACAGACTGTTTACCTTATGGCACCATCTTTTTAGCATTAAGCTTGAGCAGCAGTTTGATTTGAATTTCAAACACTATACTGCACATTGGATGCGTAGTGACAATCAAGACAACAGTGATGTTTACCACTACCAGGAAGGAGTTACAAATGATTAGCAGCATGCCATGAAAAACAAGTCTTTGTTTTGTTGCGCTCATCAGAGCTCCAAGCCAACGTATGGGTCTGTGTAATTATTAACTCAATTGCTGGATTTTTTTTTTGTTCCTACAATAAAATAAGTCTTTTTTTTTCCTACTTTATATTGGGTTTGTTTGTTAGTGCAAAAAGCCTGTTGAAGGAGACATTTTGACACAATCATATCCAATGGTTTGTGACAGTCAGCTCTGCCTCATCTTATTGTGACAGACTTAGATTGTGCTGATAGAGGACTTCGATGCAAACAGTGGCTTCTCAGTGTCACCCATAAGCAGAGGGGACTGTAATGTATGCATGCAAATGGGACTTGAGATATGGAAACCGCTATGTGTTGTCATGTCGCTATTTTCTATGTGGATGTAAAGACCTTTATTGTTTCTCACAAAGATGTCAGGGATTTTCCAGAGGATGCTATTGCCTTTAGCTTCAATCTGTTCTCATACAAAAGAGAGTCACAGTCATGACATATGGGTCCGCTCAACTGGTAACACATGGGAACTTTTTTTTTTTCTATTCACTTATTTATTCATTCCATTTTAAAAATAGGTGGTCAAAGTACTCACATTCTGTAATTAAGTAGAAGTAGAACAAAAAAAAAACAGAAAGTCTTCAGAGAATAAAGCCGTTAAAAGTAAGTTACTGTGTAGATGATGTGTTTTATTGGGTCATGGTATTTAGTTTAGTGGGTATGGACATGACATTTAGGAAAAATTGAAGTTGTAAATACTGTAGGAGAATTTTTTTTTTAAACATAATTATGAGATTTAAAAAAAAAAAATTGTGAGATAAAAAGTTAAGATTATGAGAAAAAAAAACGTCAAAATTCTGAGATTAAAAAGCAAAAATTATGAGATTCAAAAGGCAACATTATGAGAAATAATATAGTAATAATATAGTAAGTCACAATTTTTGATTCACTGATTTACGACTTATTTTTCATACTGTCACATTTGTCGAGTTTGAAAAAGCAATGAGTCTTTTCTGACAATGTAAAGAGTATAAAGTACAGATATTTATACAAAAATGTAGGGGAGTAAAAGTAAAAAACTGCCAGAAAAATAAATACTCAATTAAAGTACAGATACGTACAAAATGTACTTAAGTACAGATAAGGATGTACTTCTACTTAGTCACTTCCACCTCTGAATTTAAATAAATGGAAAGGAGCAGGATGAAGAACAGTTATACCTGCACCTTTCTTGAGCCAACAGTTTATATAAAACTAATTATTATTATAAAATTATTTCATTACATGCATTTAGAAAGCTTTTCATTTTTTTCTTTATTCAACCTCTTAAACTAACAATTATTTGTACAGTTCTTCTCTTCCATTGTGACACCCACAGCAGAAATACACATTTACTTTACATTAGTCTAATTCCTTTGCAGTTAAAAATTAAACCTACTACCTAAAACAAATAATCTACACAAATTTACAACATTAGTTTCTCACACCGTCAATGAAATCATCAAGCCTTAATTCAGCAAATGTAATTTACCATAATTCAATTTAAACAATCCTGATTCAATAAACAACTCATTTGTATGTTGCCTGAAATTAAGATTCTGTGTTCAAATGTCTGTCATCTAAACCATATGAATCTATTATACATATCTGAGTAGGTATTTATAAGTACTTTGACATTATGTGTAACAATATTTCAGTCAAAAATGTCAAATTACTGCTTGGTAATATGTGGAGTTAAAGCAGATATTTAAGCTTTACGCAAACATTCAACACATGGGGTTCTTAATACAAACTGGGTCAGAAGTGTTTCGATCAGGGGTCTCAAACTCATTCCTTTCAGGGGCCACATTCAACCCAATTTAATCTCCAGTGGGCTGGACCAGTAAAATAATAGCATATTAAGCTAGGAAAAAAATTACAATTTGTTTTAGTGCAAACAAACCCTATTAACGTATGAGCTTGCTTTAAAAAAAATCCAACAAAAAAGGTGTGAGTAACCTGAAAAAAAGAAATATCTCAAGAAAAATACATGCAAGTCTAACAATATTATGCTTCAATTTATCATTTATGCATGTGCATTATGGATCAGATCTACTACAAAGACACTTAACTGTTAAAATTGTGTTTAATTTTCTTTAGAAATTTCAGTTTGTTCATATTTGTTCATATTTTTCACATTTTATTGTTACAGGATAGTTCATGAGTATAAATATTTTCCCAATTTAATTGTATTTTTTTTTCCACTATAGGAAAGACAGAAATTTGAAGTTGTCATTATTTATAGGCATAATCTACATTATTTTCACATTAAAATGAAGAAGAAGAAAATATGGAGTAATTCTTTTCATATGTTATTCTGCTATACTTTGTCTGTAGACCATATTGGTCTGAATGTGGAACCTGAACTAAAATCAGTTCCGCAGCCTTGACTATATATAATTGTTGCACTTTGCAAATGCATCCTGGGGGCCGCATTGGAACCTTTGCTGGGCCGCATTTGGCCCCTGGGCCACATGTTTGAGACCCCTGGTTTAGATATTATGTTCAACTATGCTGAAAATACATTTTGGAGAAACAATTTTGAAAAGCTGCTGTAGTAACACATAGACGACTCTTTACCACTGTATGCCTCAACTAAAATGTATCTAAAGATCATTACTTTCTCAAAGTTTCACTGAAATATATGAATTATAAGTAACTTGAAAATTAAAACTTGGTATTTTTGCGCTAACCCCTCACAATCTCCAAACTCATAAATACCAATAATCTTCACAAAATGATAAAAAATCTAATACTTGAAACTGAACAATCATCTCTGTAATCAATAGACTGAATAATTTTTTTCATGCATTTTTTAGATTACATTTTTGGCATCAAATTCAAGATATGGGTACATGTAAAAAGTAAACTTAATACAATCAGTTGTAACTTTTTTTCTACACATGATACTTTTAAAAGGATAACTGTTCGATAAAAAAAAAAAACCAGCTAAAAAAATTTTAGCTAAAAAAATGTGCCCATTTGAGACACAATATTTGCAAATTTCCTTTTTAATATTGATGTTCACATTGGCTTAACCAGACCCATATATAAAACTAGTTGGTAACTGGTGATGTTTGCCTAGAAACACAGTGAATTCCCAAAGAAATGTTTATGAGTCTTATTGTAAAAAGTTATGAGCAGTGAATACGGATGCATTTTAAAGATTGAAAACAAAAACCACGTCTGTACCTGGACACGCAGATAGTTTATATACTCACCCATGTTCATTTGCCATTATACTGCATTAAGTGAATTAGATTTTTTATCAATGGCGGCCACATGTATGTTACGTATTGTAAGCTACAAACCTCTCCGTCAGCTGCTTTCAAAGGGAATATTTGTTTCTGATGGAGTACCAAGGAAAACATCATTTGCATGTAAACTGTACTGTATACTATAACACTGAGAGATTAGTGCAGAGTGGATCAGGCTGGTAATGGAGGCATCACTATTACTTAGGCTAAGGTGGACAGCATAAATAAATGACAAGTATAATAAAAACTGAAAATAGAATTAAAGGTGACACTTCAATAATGTAGCTTCAGTTTATTTTAAGTTGAATATAAAGAAAGAATTTTACACTTAAGAGACTTCAGGTTTCCAATGTGGTATCAGTGTTAATGTCTAAAAAGGTCCAGTTACATTAGATATCACTTCAAGTACACAAATACTGTACACATATGCTTTTAATGAAATAAGTTAAGTAGTTAAAACAGGTAATATAATTGTAGGTATGAACCAGATTGACTATAAATACTGTAATGTTTTGCACATGTTTAACCTATAAAGACCAGCACTACTTTTCTGGCAGTTCCCAAATGATATTATTTAAGATAACATCAGTTATGGTAATATTATCCTCTGTATTGGTATATTTTTAAAAATCATGTATTCTCCATTATTTAATTAATTGATCATGTAAAATGTCCATAAAAGCTCAGACTAAAGTTGAGCTTAAACTGAGAAACGTGAAGAAAAAATGTGACTTTTTCATCAGAATCATATCAATAACTGAACATAAACCCAGTGTATCCATCCTCCACCATCAGTCAAACTCCATGGGTTTTCCTGGTGAATCAATGTTGTAGAAGATGACAGTGTTTCCACGGTAACTGAGAATTTCCAAATGGGTCATATCTAATGACCTCGGTTGTGTCCCAAATCGCTCCCTACTCCCTACATACGGCACTATATAAAGGACCAGGCCATTTTGTAGGGGTGTTCGAATCTTTACTGAACTATTTATAAGCACTATATAGTGCACTCAATATATCCCACAATCCACCATGAAATGTAGTGGACATCGATGGTCACTAACCCAAGCACTATATCCCATCATGCATTGCACGAATCGAAAAATGGCCGAAGGACGGAGACATTTATTTAATTTTTTTTACTTTATTGAACATTAGGATATACAGACTATCAATGAGGATAATGAATACAACTTAAAATTAAATACAAAATAAAATATATAAAAATAAACACAAACTTGGGGATTTTGTTAAAAAACAAAAAAAAATGCAATATGAAACAATGTATAAATAAGGTTTACATTAGGCACTTCAAATTAAACAACACAGAGCAGAGATACAATAGGGAGTTCTTTGGTTAAAATAATAAATGTGGTCCCATGTCCTTACTTATTTTTCTTGCAATTCTATTCTATTCCAATTTTTTGAGACATGAAAAAAAATTCTTGAAGTCATTAATAAAACAAGGGAAAGGGGGCTTACAGTTTTTCCATTTTACACAGTGAATATGATATTTACCCAGAATTATAATAATATTAATAATGTCCGATAAGGAAGATTCCAAAACATCCATGTAAAAAGTGATGTAATTCAAAGGATGGTACACCGTTATTTTTAGTGAAATCCAATTATGTATATTCGACCAAAAACACTGAGATACAGGACACCCAAAAATCAATGATCCAGTATTTCATTAACAGTATTGCAGAAGGAGCATTAATCCACCTCAAATTTGAATATTTTCTTAAGAAACTCTGTCACAGGATAAATGTTAGAGAGAGATTTATGATTAAAAAAAACACGGACAGATTCGAGATTGGATGTCATCGGCTG
The DNA here is from genome assembly GCA_020466265.1 of Siphamia tubifer. Taxonomy (NCBI): domain Eukaryota; kingdom Metazoa; phylum Chordata; class Actinopteri; order Kurtiformes; family Apogonidae; genus Siphamia; species Siphamia tubifer. The sequence goes on from CM035796.1 coordinate 16,668,950, forward strand.
AACTACAGCTGTTCAGTAACGTTAAACATTAACTCTGCCTGTTGGATGACAGGCGCCAGACAAGAGTTTTTTAACAGTTAATAACAGTAAAACAGTCATGATCTAATTGTTGTTTTTTTTTTTTTATTTTATTGCACAGACAGTAAAAAATTTTGTAAAGTATTTTAATATTGTGAGAGACGACACTGTTACGTTTTAATTGTTTGATGGTGATGACGTGATTAAACAGCAACGTAGTAGAGTCTGAAATGTTTTCAATTGAGTTCACTATGTAGTGCACTACATTTATTCCCTTATGTACAGTAGAGAGTGAGTGGTTTCAAACACAGCCCATGAAAAGTTGAGTAACTGTACATTATAGCCAATATTTACATGGATTGATAGGATTCATTAATCAACAGATATTAAACAGTTTAGATGAGTAGATGGTTTTGTTTGATGGTGGATATTTGGGTCTTTATGGGTTAATCATAACTGGGAAACACACTGTATGTGTGAGAATCACAAAACTCTGCTGATGGAAGAAAAACATCTGATAATACGGAAAGCTGGTGTCTGATTTCAAATCTGACTTTTGAGTCAATGTGAACGTGTAAACGCCTTTTTTTTTTTTTTTTTTTGCAACTTCACAATCTGAGGATAATATTTGATAAATTACTGAAATTTATTCATAGATATGAACATCATTACCAATGAAGAATAAACCTAAGTAGCAGAGCTCTAAAGTTATTGAGAAATGTTTCAGGTACCATCTCTTGTTCTTGGAGTTTATGAGTTTCCTTTTTTAGGAACCAACAGTAATTGTCATGATGTTTTGTTGAAGTGTACTTGGTTCTTCCTGGTTTCCATTTCAGAGATACCTTCATGAAATTATTCACCATGCTCATTACTTGCATCACCAAACTGGATGGGGAAACAATAATAGAAGTAGAGAAAATGATTTTACAGTGATACTTCCACAGTATGTCCTCAACTAGATGATCATATGTCTCTAATGTTGCCCCGGAGAAGTTTGTACAACATGCACAAATGAATCCCAGGTTGATACATCTATACTGACGTGCTTTGAGGAGACAACAGGACCACCAATGATGTCACCCATCATTCTCAGCAAATCATCTAATTTACTTTCAGGTACTTACTGTAAATCCTTCGGAATTTTTGAATTTCTCGTATATGATGCTAATAGTTATAAACAACTCAAAATCCAAACATGCAGGAGAGATGCCTTTAGTTTTGGAATCAGCGTGCCTGATTTAGGTAAAATAAATAGTAGCATGCAGCTCTTGGTAGGGAAAATCATTGATTACATCATTTTCATATGTCAGAAATAATTTAAAGCTACAAAATGAAGTATAAGTGAAAACATTGGGACACATCACCTGTTAGATCCCAAAACAGAGTGAATGAGTCAGAAAGTAGCAAGAAATAATAAAATATATATATATATATATATATATATATATATATATATATATATATATATATATATATATATATATATATATATATATATATATATATATATATATATATATATATATATATATATAAAATGTTAAAATGAGGTACAAGTGTAACTTACTTCTAAGAGGATTCACACTTGTAAGAGGCAGCTGTTGCACAAATAGTGCAGTTAAAACCAGTGGACTATGGTGCTTTTCAGATATCCTAAAAATGATGTTTTTAATTAATGTTAACACACTTGTCTCTGTTTCAACCACTTGCATATATTCAACACCAGATAAAGGGAGTGATTTCTAAGTATCAAAGTATCACATCAAAACCACCTGTAGAGGTTCAACTGGCTCATATTTTCTTCATAGCATCAGGTAAATCTCTTTGTAATGTGCCTTGAGTAAACAGATCTTTACCACAGGTTTTTTTTCCACCCAGAGGGAATCATCATGCATCTCATTCTGTCCTTGCATTCATGCCATGTCTGTTTTTCTTCCATCTGTGAGTGAAACAGAATGAATGATGATTACCTCCTTTAAAGTCTATATGAAGATCCCTAATGTGTTAGATAGGATGCAGTATTTTTTTCGCCTGCATAAATCCAAACACAGCTGCTGAGAGTAATAGGGGAAGCTGGAGCAAACAGCATAAGGACCATTACTGTACATTATTCCCATTTCTATGCAACATTCTAATTAGCATCGGCCAGATGATAAATGCACTTTTGTATTATTCAACTTGGAGTGCCCAGGGGAACATCCCAAGATATGCCGCATTTAAAACATGAGGTGCTTAGTTTGGAGGATGTCACATGATGAAGGCATTGAAAATAATCTAGTGAGAGTGCATAGAAACATCACAACTGTAGACTGTAGCACATTAAGCTGTGGTGTTTTTTAATATAACCCAAGGCTGAGACTGTGCAGCATGTGGTACTGCTGTTAAAAACAAATGGATACAATGGAATAGTGCAAGTAAAGCATTGTCTTTTTTTCTTTACACACACATATAGTTTATGCACACACACACACACACACACACACACACACACATATATATATATATATATATATATATATATATATATATATATATATATATATATATATATATATATATATATACATATACATAATTGCCATCAGTGGCAGCTAATATAAAAGAGCAAAGAGGTTTGGGACTAGTCGTGCAGCCTGTATTGTGCATACAGTATGATGTATGCATGAATAAGAAGCTTGTCTGTGTGAGAAAAATGTAATTAAAAAAAGAAAAATGTAGTATGGCTATGTGCACACTTTTTGTGACTCAATAGCAGGAGGACAGCACTCATACATTCATTTTGTACTCCCTATTGTTAACCAGTCTTGTATTAGTTCCTTTCATTACACACACATGATCGCAGAGTTGAACGCACGCAAATTGGCATATTCATAGAAAGACTGAGATTCTAGAGCTATGTATGGAAGGGAAGGGTAGAGATGGAGGGAGCATAGGCTCGTTTCCGCTCTCCCGTTTTTCCTGTGCGACTCGCTGCCTCCACAGCCGTGCCCTCAGAGCCTCCCCTGGCATAAATGACCATTATGGCTCCATTAGGGCTGCTGCTAGGAGGTCATTATGCTACACTGAAAAACCAGGGATGAAGATGTTAGTGGGGTCCCATCAGGGGAGAGGCACAGACTGAGTGAGAGAAAGACATAACACTCAGTCATCCAACTACTCCAGATGTCATGACAGACAAACAGCAATTCAGGTCCAGTGAGTCAGCCTCTTAAGTAGTAAAAGAATCGAGGGGAAGGATGATTAAGGAGAAGAGAGAGCAGCGGTAAGTGTAGCTAGGATGCAATGAGGATCGACGACGAGGGCAGGGGGAGTTTTAAGGTAGCAGTCACTTTAATATTAAAGGAATATTGTATTTGTGTGGGGAGGAAAAGCTTATTTACCTTCTGCAGCCAGAAAACTGATGGAAGGAGAAAATATTAACATGGGAATACATTAAATCACATAACACATTTACTGTACATTGGACCAAACCAGTGCTAGGAGTTAATGGTTCTCACTTCTTGGCAGTGAAGAAATGAGACGCTAGACGTTAGAATATGTTTCCATCTTAAACATGTAAACACTACATTTATTATCCAATAGAAGGTTAGTTAAATCCAGGTGGGTACTTTTTTGTTTTTGTTGGGGGGGGGGTTAAAAAATAACTGCATCAAATTTGATTCGATCACATAACATCATTGAAAAGCCTTTAAAGTAAGTCTCAATAATAAAGTACAATTCAATACTGTATCAGTTATACGTTTCCATGCTTTACATTGAACTTGAGGGAATATGAATAATATAGTGTAATAGGTAATTAAAATGTGTTTTAATTAATGTTGTTTTTGGCCTATGCATTTTATTGTAAAACACTGTGAACTTCTGCAACAAGTGCAATATACATAAACTGTATTATTATTATTATTATTATTATTGTTATTAATATTCATTACAGAAAATTACAGCTAAACTAAAAGCGTTAGTTTAATACTTCTTTAAATGATCATTATTTTTGATCGAGGCAGGGCAAGGCAGGTTTATTTATATAGTACGTTTCATGTACAAGATAATTGAAGGTGTTTTACATAAAACATTAAAAGCATTACAGCAGGGAGCAATAAAAAGTATAGACATGAAAAAGAAAAAACAACAAAACAATTTTTTTTAAAGCATAAAGAGAGCATGAATATCATACTGTGTTTAAGGTCCTGTGGTCTGATGAGTCCACAATGATCCTGTTCCAGAGTGAGGAGGAGTATCAGTGTGATAGGACAGGTGGATGCCATGATTACCCATCATGCTTAGTGCCTACAGTACATGCTTGTGGGGGCAGTGTTAAAATCTGCAGTTGGTTGAGTAATGTGTCACAAAATTACAATGAAAACATCTTGTGACATTACATGAGAGATGTTTTTTGGTCCAATATTAAGTGTTAAATCCCTTCATTAGTGAGATTAAATATCTTTTTTTTTTTCCAGTGAAGATTCGCAAAAATGTATGGATATTTACTGAATCATGAAAAAAATGTGGCATTTGGCAAGTCAGTTTTTTCATTAAATCACAAATACAATAATTTGTTTATATATTTGCTGGGATGACCCGAGAAGTCATGCCATAAATCTTATTTTTCTTCTCTTATTGTAACGTCTATCAAACATTCTCATTTACCTGACTAGTCACTGAAAAAAGTTGTTTCCATTGCAGTTTTACATAATATACCATTTGCACTATGCCTTAAAAAAAAACCCACCTTGGCCAGCACAAAAACTTTTAATTAAAAAATGAGAGTTTTGTCAAAATGTATACTTTTGTTCTTTATAAGGTTATGAATTTGTCACTATTATTATATATAGTCTACAGTGACAGCATAATGCACAGTTAGTCTGATTCTCACCGCAACAGAACACACACATTTTTATTTTTTTTCTCATAAACACATTGTAATAACCAGTATGTGTGTGTTAGACCTCGGGTGGGATTGTTGCACTCAGTGGATTGGTTTTTCCATCTGTTTTTCCCATGTTGCCACATTCTTCACTTTTCACACACTTCAACTGTGTCAGATCTCTTTCCCAGCAGACATGATGTCTGGGATAGCGCTGTGGTAGTCTCCATCCCTCTGTATCTCCAGCTCCAGCAGCCATCTCTGTGACAGAACAGCACACTCCATCATACCTAAGCAACGCAGAATGACATTTCAAAAGCCTTAAATCAGCGTGGAGTATATTTCTTTTTCGAAATGAAGGTAAACAAGAAGCAGCTCTGCAGGTGGTTCTGGATTATACAGTTTCTCCTGCTATTGAATATGAAAACCAGCAGGGTGGCATATTTGGCTTTTAGACTGTCCCGTGTGGGGAATATGACGTGGTTGGGTGCCAAAACTGTCCACATCCGTTCTTGTTATGTCACACCCACTCTCCAGAGTTAAAACTCATTCGATGCAGCGATGGCTAAGCAACAAGTCTGGGTGTCTCTAGCTCTTAAAAAGCACCTAAAACTCCTAAAACAGTTTATATGGTGTTGTCCTCGAGACAAAACTACAGGTGCGAATCACGGAATAACACATCATATAATGCTGTCACAACACATTGCACATGATTACAAATGATTCTGCAATGGAGCAATTCTACAAAACTTGACACATTACAAAATAATCATCTAAACTATCGAAATGTCTGTGAAGTAACTGCAGAGAAAGAGCCATAAAAGACAAAAGAATAGCTGTTTTATTCGCCGCATTGGGCTGTCACTATCACAGAATTTGAAAGCTCAAATGAAGAAGTGTGTGGAGATTGAACTGAGTGCATCTTTTAATACACAACAAAGAAGTAGTGACTGACATAAAATTGGCAGAGGAATCTGTTTAGAGTGCCTGCATGTTTTAATAAAAATATCAATATCAATATTTGGCACCAGTGTATCGATAGCACAAGGGGAAATAATAAAGTGCATCCTCATATCCACCTTTAGATAAAACTCAGCAAAGCAGGGAAATCATATAGAAAATACATGCAATGTTTTTGGACACAAATAGCATAGTGTCAAAGCTGATACTGTTTGAACAAGGGTCCAGTGAAGGTGCATCTTGCCTCATGCATGTCTGAACAAGGTTGAAAAGAAGGCTGCTGACTTTCTGACCCTTCTTTTCCTGTGGGAGAGAAATACAAAGGTACAAGGTGCAGCTGTCCTCTCAGCATGTGGGGCATAGGGAAAGAGAGCTGCTGACCTGTGCATTCACTATGATAGTGACTGCTCCTGAGGGCTGAACGGCTCTGTGAAATGGGTCAAAGCCAGCTGAGCATATGCAACAGAGGTCACATCAGTGCACTGGCCTGAAACACCAGTTAGCCTCCCATGGTTTAGCACCAGTCTGATGCTGGAAGATAAGACGGTGCCAGAGCGGACCATGGAGAGTTTTGAGGTTGAAAGTGAAGCTTTTGAAAACATGGAGGACAAAGATTAGAATATATTTTTGGTGGGCCTGGTATTGCTCAGAATGGTTTGGGGGGGTTGTTGGGGTTTTTTTTGTTTGTGTGTGTGTGTGTGTGTGTGTGTGTGTGTGTGTGTGTGTGTGTGTGTGTGTGTGTGACCTCCTAGCAGTTTTCACTTCTGTTAACATTTTAGGTGCCTTAACTGTCTAAATCAGGGTTCTTAAACATGCATCCTGTGAGACACCAAAGGGTCCAATCCAGCCTGTGGGATAAATTAGTAGAAGACATTAATTCAAAATTAAATATGTTAAAATAATTTTAGGGCAGTATGATCTAAAGTGGGTCAGACTAGTAAAATACTATCATACTATTATAAATAAGAATGAAAACCACATTTTTTTTTCTTTTAGTCTATAAAAAATAAAATGACACTTTTTTTTTACATTTTCAGACTAGCCTTTTAGCAAAAGTGTGAACAACCTAAACAAATACAAACAACCTGAAATGTCTTAAAAGAATTACAAGCAATTGCACCAATATTGTGCCTCTTGTTTAAAGATTTGTGTATCTACTGTGATCTGTAAATTGCAATTATTAATTAAAGAAGTTCTTAATCTCAGTGGGATATTTCCTGATTAAATTAAAAAAAAAAAAAATTAACATGACAATCTGAAACCAAATAATGGCATAAATTGCTAAAATTGCATTTTTTTCTAAATAAATGTAATTTTGTTGATGGTTGTTCATGTTTTTTTTTTGTTTTTTTTAAGGATACGTTGTAGATGTAAATAATAATATAATATAATTTAACTTTTTTCACTCTAAAACATGTTATTATTTGAATAATCAGGCTTTTGAAATAACATGAGTTTGACACCCCTGGTCTAATGCTTATATATACTGAAAGACTGCACAGATCAGTGTCAGCCCTGAACAAAAAAATTATACACATCTAGCTGGAACTCCTGTGATGTGAGTACAGCTGACTGCAGGTGTTTGGTCTATTACAGTAGCATTATGTGCATCCAGACAACACATCATGTTAGTGGCAGGGTTCTAAAGGAGACAGGAGAGTGTATTATCTCACTAATTGAAAGTATGAAAGCGCCTTTTCAACCTGTCGAGTGAAACGCTATTCTTTGTGGCTTCATTAACTCTTGTGTGCATAGTGATGTAGTTTGCTAGAAGTGCAGTCAACAATGGCAGGTCCAGAGCTCTTTTAAATGTTCACACTTCTATTTCCCTTTTCAGTTAAATAACTTCTTGGCATCAGTGTTTCAGCAGGTGGAAAAAACCACTGGCCTGTGGCTGATGAGCGTCGTACCTTTGTCACGGGTGCATGCAACATTGTGTTCTCAAAGACATATCCCTCTGTTAATGTTTTTACTGCACTCATGAGAAGCACCGGCGGTACATGAAGCTGTGCAATTGGCAGAACAGGTTTCCACTGAACTACAGTTTCGCATCAGATACTTCTTTAGATCCTGTGACCGTCCCTACAAGATGGGTGAGCTGTGACCCCAGCAAGTGTTCCCACAGGCCGGAGTGAACACTACAGGGCTGGAAGCAGATGGCTCTCCTGATGCCACACTGACTCACAGATCGGCTTTAATTGCCAAGGCTGATCATTAGCCCAATGGGTCTGTAGAGGCCGGGGCTCTCCATGAGTCGCAGGCCTTAAAGTAGGGCGTGATGAGGGGCGTCGTGGCTGCACACACTTGTACCGCCACGCACAATGCATCTCACTCATCACATCCTCGAATGATAATCCTCACACAGGCATAAACTGGCACATTCAATGAGACTTCAAGGCTGAGCATAAGGGCAACGAAGGTGGAGGGGCTTTACCAAGTGCGACTCTGCTCCGCCTGTGTGCTTCTCTGACTCACCGTCTCCACAGCGATGTCCTCACACACATGCACTCGCAGACATATCATCATCATCATCACACATACAGACTCTGTGAGCTCCCCAGGCCATGACCCCCCCCACACACACACACACACACACACCTCCGAATGACAGCAGTGAGTTTGCTGCTCTGACGTCAGTGGACAGCTCTGCATGTCACGCCCTGTCTACTTCTGTGTATGCACTCATGGGGTTAGACTGTTCCCTAGTTCAGGTCTGCTTTCCATCTACTGTTTTCCCATCTATCCATTTAGTTGTATCTCGTCTGTGACACTTAGACATCGTCCCTATGACTGCTGAGCATTACGTTGTTTTGCTATAGACAGAACAGACCAGCGAAAAAGACTCATTAGGTACAGTATTGTACCTGCCACCTTGCTTTTTTATTTATTAATGTTTTGTTTTAATATTTGGTACAGGTCAGGAGTTTACAGCCTCCTTAGCCAAACGTAGACATCTGTTCACTATATCTTCCTTTTTTTAGTTTGATTATAATTTACTCTATGAGGTCAGGTTTCAGAGGTTTTTTTCATTGTATTCATATTCTCAGTGGTTCAGAAGTGCTCAGCTAAACTGACTGAACTGAACCAGGTTTGTTTGGAACTACACAGTGAAGAGAGGTGATGTGTTGAGCTGCAAAACACAACATGACCTAGACCAAGTACACTGAGTTTTTCATTAACAAAATATTGCACACAACTGTGCAGTCCCACTGTGCTACTACCATCAGTCCTCTCACACTGATTTTTCACTGTCTTTCTGAGCTTCTCATCTGTGTCATGTGTTATTTCTGCAGTAAGAACTTGAGGAGAGGATCCAAATTCTCAGGTTTCAGTTATAAAACATAACACATACTGTACATGCCCGCAGGTTAAAACTGATTAACCCTTGTGCGGTCCTTCGGGTCAAAGAGACCCGGTGGCTCACAAATGTACCTTTTTATACGTACTGTCGGATGCCATTGCTTACTACTGAAAACAGTAATATATCCTTGGGGGGTGGGGTGATGAGTCTAGGGAACTGAACTTTGGAATCTGGGTTTTTAAGACCCGATTGTAGGACACAGCCAGTGTGCCTTTTACGAAGGACCGCACAAGGGTTAACTGAGTGTTTTTAACAGTAAGGAATTACTATAAACATACATTAAAAAACCCACTAATTATTATGCTACGAAACCAATAATGCACTTCTGTTAGTTTAATACATAAGTGTTTAATCAGTTTTGATTGAATGTGTGTGTTTCTGTAAGACTAGAGATGTCAAAATGTGACATTACTTTTGTTTTCCCTTTGTTTTGGTGCAAAAATTAAATTATGAAAATATTACATTGACAAATTGTCCTTTTGCGAAAAACAAAAATTGGAATAAACTGCAATTTTAACAATATTATGACTCAAATTATCATGTATACATGTGCTTTATAGATTGCATTGGATCTACAAACATTTAGTAACAACACTTTTAGAGTTTGTTATGCTATTATTTAATTGGTCAGACCAAATTGGGCTGTATTTAACCCCTGACCAAAAATGAGTTTGACACCATTGACTGTTAATGTCTTGAGTCTCATTTTTGCGTTTTGCTAATGCAGGGGTCTGCAACCCTGGTCCTAGAGAGCCGCTATCCTGCATGTTTTAGATGTTTCCCTCTTCCAGCACACCTAACAGACATTATCAGTCTTCCACACAGCTTGATGATGGGCTGATCATCTGAATCAAGTGTGTTGGAAGAGGGAAACATCTAAAACATGCAGGATAGCGGCTCTCTAGGACCAGGGTTGCAGACCCCTGTGCTAATGCATCATGGCAGTTTATACCCACCAAGCATATGTTTGTCACAGCCCTAAAGCAAGCGACAATAGAGCAAGGTTACACTAAAATACAGTAATTAGACTGAAGAAATGTACAGTATATTAAAGTTTGAGATGTGTGGAAATAGTATTGAAGTGAAATATCCTATGTCGTATTATGAAAAAGTCAGTTTACTTTAACCCAAGGTGTATGTAAACTGCTACCTCACGTACATAAGTCATGTTTCATGCACATGCACTTATATTTTCTTTTGCAAGGGCATGTCTTTGTACAAAACACTATCTCCTGGATCCTGATACCAACAACACTGAAAGGCTGGCTTTTCCCTGAATTTAAAAGAGAAAGCTCATCCTATTTGCCCAGGTCTTAACTCACCGTAGGACGGCAGACACATCCGCCCACACTAAAGCAAGAAACAGTCTGGCATAGAGACCCACAGTCCAGGTTCCTGTGGGGAGTAAGATGAGCTCCTGTAAGAGGCAGAGTGGCAACACTAAAGCTCATTATGTTTTGACTGTTGAACTGGTGGTCGAGAAATGAAACTTGAGCTTCTCTGGCTGGTACATGGCAACCATAACTGGACACCGCTGAAAACCAGCAGGACAAAAGAGGAGGTGCACAGACATGGAAACAGGAGGCAGAGTAGCACAATATGTGTGTCTGAGAGACCATGCTCTGTGTCTACTGCCTGTTGTTTTGCTACCACCCACTGTTTGAGAGCTCCAAGCCCAGTCAGTTAGGTACTAGCTAGGTCTTTACCCAGATGCCCCCTCTTTTCCCTCTATCCTTCAATACTCCCTCCTGCTGACTGTGCTAATAGCTCTCCAGTTGCTCTCATCCACCCTTTCCCTAATGCGTGAACTCACACATGCATACATACACAACCATATATGTGAATATATTACCCACTTATAGTGTATGACCCGTGCACATAGCTTTGCTTTATGTGGGCACATTGTTTACAGCACCAATCAGGGATCTGGAAGCCAATGTTGCAGTTCTATTTTTGGGTCATGCAACATTTTACCCTACTTGCCCCTGCAATCTGGAGCAGTGCTAGATTGTGTAACTGCAGAGAGCAGGGCTGGCTAAAATATAATGAAGTCTGTAAGTGCCTTGGCTTGGCTATAAAACTGTGTTTGTGAAATAGTGCAATGAAAGCTGCTTCCTCTCATTATTGCCAACATAATATGTTTTGTCTTAAGTTTACCGCCATCCAAGATCCATCATTATTGCAAAAGCAAATTTGAGTCAGTGTAACTTCATCAGTTGCTCTGATCATTGCAAATCCACAAACATATATTTTAACCTGAAAGGTGAAAGGACACTTAATGCACTCGTTTTCCTTCATGCAAACCTGAAATTACCCCCCTTCATCATTCATCTGTCCCCTCCACTACCACCCTCAGCACTGCAAGATGGGCATTAAAATGCATAAAAAATTAAGGCTGTTTACTTGGACACTAATGAGAGGAGGCTTAAGTAGTCTAGTTTAATTAGTATGATTGGCTCCATGGGGACCACACAGGCAGGACCATAACAACTGATTCACTCGGAGCTCACAGGACCTTTCCATACACTCTGAGTGTCAGAGCTGATGTTAGAGGAGATTGGACTGCAGAGACATGTTGCCTTTGCTGATCCCAGGTTGGAAAGGAGCACTGCAGTTAAATGCACTCAAGCAGACCATTACATAAGCACCACTGCAAGGTCAGACATCTGTGTCCTCCCTGTCTGTCTCTCTCTATTTAAGTCATAAACTGCCTTGGTATTAGGGTTGTGAATCCACATATTGTCACATCCAACAAACAGTTTCTGTATTTTCATGAACAAATAGTTAAACATTGTATCTTATCTATTCTGGCACATTTCTAATTAGTCCTTCCTCTGTATTTAGTCTTTTTCCTTATTATTTGCCTTTCTTCTTCTCCTTTAACAACTAAATATGTCTGAGCAAAGTATAAGATGTTCTTTTTTTTTTTACGTCTGTGTTGAAGTAAGATGAGTTTACATCAGTTCTGCTGCACACGAGTTGTTTCCTTCTCACTGAAGTGCATGGAAAGGAGTACAAAGAAGAGGTTGAAAGTGCGGCCACTCTTCAATAAAGAGTCTAGTTTGTCCTCTTTGATGCTATGCCGCCATGCACTTCAGCTACAAAAGAAACTGCACTCTTGTCACTGAGAACTATACTAAAAGGAGTGATTTATTTTCCAGCATTCACCACAATACATCACAACACTACTGTCGCTAGTCACTATATACAGCTTTGTGTTTCTATGGAGGATTTGCACGTCATGATGCTGGGGTCATTAATATAGCTTCTACTTAATTTTACTTTACAGGTATATAATGAATGAATATAATGAATGAACTGTACTAGTTAGAAGGATATGAGCACTTTATATTTACTTTATATATTTGTTTGTATTGTTGTTGTCTGTTTGTTATTTATTAGTGTATGACTACATTTTTCTGCTGGACACCTGAATATCTCCCCTGGAAGGTGAATAATCTCCCATTATCTATATATTCTATCTATCTAGATACATAATTATCTAGATAGATAGAATATTATTACCCGTCTGTCTAACAACTTTTACTTTTTAGTAAAATAGTGTTACACAAATATTTACAGCTAATGCAAACTCAGTTGGGATGCTGTTTAAAATGCCAATGAACACAAAATGCAATGATTTACAAACCTCATTTTATTTGCAATATGAGATAGAAAATACATCAAACTGAAAAAAATTTGCCAAAATGTTTTGAAGAAATGTTATTGCAGCAAAATGTCTTTAAAAACCGTAATGTGCAAGAAATGAATAAATTTTTTTTTTTGGGGGGGGGGCATTTGATTGCATTAGGTCAACAGGTGATAGGCTGACAGAATCCCCCAGAAGTAAAGATTCACAAATGTTCACAAAAACAACAAAATGTACATTTTCCATGTTGTCTTGTTGTTCATGAGGTTTACACATCAATGCATTCTGTTTTTATTTACATTTTATCCAGCTTCCCAACTTTTTGGGAAATGAGATTGTAACAAGAAACAAGAAAAAACAACATTATCTCAACAGTTCATGAGGCCAATTTTGGCGAGAAGACTGATTATGGAGTCTGGTCATAAATTGAAAGGTAACCACAGCGCTGAAGTATCTTGGAACAAATCACTGAGTTCTTCCAAGCACCAGTCAGGTTATTCTTTACCTCCAACTCGAATCACATTTTGGACTTTCAGGTGGAGGTGAGCAGCATCACTCTGTGTGTGTTTCCAGATCTGTTTATCTTCCACAATGCGGTGCCTTCAAGTAGACAAAGCTTTCCAGGGCATTATGTCTTGTGAGGCCACAAAGCTGTCGTAAGCTGACAGATCTGTGTATGTGAGGGAAATAAATGGAGAATACAATATTCTGTATTCTGTGTCTTTAAACCAGAGCAGATAAGTATGTATCGTCATTTTGTCCAATTTTAATTCATGTTCTTCTCTGCAAATTGTGGCCGTTTTGTCCGGTCTGCTTCAAAACGATTTGCCAGTTGAAGTTTTATCAAATATATCTTCTTCCTGGCCTTTTCATTTCATTCAAAGATATAAGATGCTTGTGCAATTACAGACATAAAGCCAGGCTTCGTGAAGGCTCTCAGCTCACTCCACTTCTGTAATTGACTTTTTCTTTCCCCAATCAGAAGTCTTATTGGTAAAGGATCAGTGCACCAAACGGTTTCATCACATACAGAAACCTTCATGTGTGGGACAAAAGAGCCAAAGAAAAGGGACACACACACACACACACACACACACACACACACACACACACACACACACACACACAGTGGCCACACAGCTGTACACAGAATAAAGGCTTGTACGGTTATATAAATGAGCAACAGAATATTGATTGTTCCTTATCACACGTCTCTAATCTAATGAGGCTTAACACAAACGGACTCATTTTTAAAACACAACTCTTTATTTCAACAACTTTAGCCACAGCATAAAAACCTCATGCGGTCAGCTGCTGTGGAGACGGAATAGATGACTTTACGTTTACATCAACAGCTGTTACCGTGCTATCAACAGTTGCTTCACTTGCTTAGATTGTAGCTGTCTGTCATATTCACTCATCCAAAAGAATAACCTACCGCAGCCGTCAATCTGCCGGATGTGCACTCGCATACAAAATGTAATACTTAACTAGTACTAGTCCTTGATTCACATTTGGGTTATTCTTCTATTATAATGCAGCTACTATCGCAAAGTTATTTTCAGGTCTTTTAATCAATAAATAAATATCGATAAATAGATATCAAGACATATTCCAACTATTGATTACTGGCATTATTTATTTAATGTTGATTTTCTTTTTTATTCTAATCATGATATGCATACATCAGTCTATAAAAACATCCACATATAGGGCAAAAGACAAGAAGATAAAAATTTTTAACCAGGATTTAAAGCAAAAAAAAAACCCACATCTTTGCCCTTTTAGTTTATGATGATCAAAATATTTGTCTTTTTTTTTAATGTCTTTTAACTACTATATTATTGACTGTAGTTTTAACACCACCGTTACAGCATAGTAAGTATAGCAGCAAAAAAAAAACAACATTTGAATGTTTCATTTGCTTGATCATTTGAGGATGTTTCTATTAACACTATTCATTCTGCTCACTGCTTTGCATCGTCTTCACCGTGTGACCTTTGCAGAGCGTGCACAGAATGAAAACACCAAAAGAAACCAGTCATACACATGGCAACATTAATTTGAGTGATTGACAAGCAACTCAGCTCTGTTAATCAAGTTATGCTTACTCTGATTAGGAACTTAATGTGAGTAAGATAACCTGGTTAAGGTGTTTACATGAGAGTTGCAATAATCAGAGTATTGCATTAGTCTGGTTATAATTGAATTATTGGTGTGCATGTAAATGCTCTTGCTCTCAGTCGAGCTCATTCCCACGCAGACACAGGCCGTTGTGTTTGATATGAGAAGAAATCTGTGTGTACTATAGGTCTCTGTTGATCAGAGGAGAGGTGAGACATGAACATGTGTGCAGCAGTTCATATGAAAGCCACCTGGCTCTCTCCAGCGCTGTGATTTATGCCTTTGATAACGACAACCCCGAGATGCTTTCAACAACAACAAAGTAGCGCTGAAGGATGATGACAATAGGACACTTGTCAGTCTGGAGATGAAAAGATGTCTTGCTAGGTGGCTGTTTCTTTTGTAACTTTGATTTTTTTTTTTGTTTATTTGCTTGTGTATGTTCCTCTATATCTTATCAAAGGTTATTGATGAAGCAAAATGTGAAGTGGAGTCAGTTTTCCACCTCTGACAGAATACCTCTGTACTCTTGTGAGGAGACGGTGGTGTGCTTCACTGCCTCATAACATCTGCTCCAACTTATCAAATGACTTATTTCTGCTGGGGTTTTTTCCCCTCATACTGTCAGACGGTGACAGGAAAAAAATTTGCAACTCCTGTATAATTGACTTTCTTTTCCCATTTAATAATAATTTTAATGGAATACCCAAATCCATTATTGGTAGCTGTGTTTTTTGCTAAGATTTTTTTGTTTGTTTGTTTTTGTTGCTGTTGTTATCTGGAAAGAATTTATTTTAAGCATCTAGACAATTTAAAAATTCCCAGTTTGACTAAAACATTAACGGTTGAACAACATAAACATTGCTGCTCTGGGAGAAGTTTTAATCCTTAGTTTTGCAATATAAAAACAGCTGACATTTACTCAAGCAGTAAACCATGTAGATATAAAAGTAATGTTTATGTTTGCACCTAAATTAATACATGCATTATTGAGAAGAGCAAGTGCTGATTCAGTGAGCACTTCAGGGACAGTGGGCATTACAAGGCTAGCAAACTTTTTTGTTTGTTTGTTTTATTTTATATATTCAACTAGGCAAAAAAAATTGCCTGTTAATTGAAGCACTGATTGGAACCTCCTAGTATTTTTACTACTGGGTCAAAACAGTAACGTCCTGTCAGAGTAAGAGAAAATTTGATATATTAGTGTTTCCAATGTTTAGTGTTAGTTAGTGTTTCTACATTTTCATTTTTGTTTTAGTTGGACCATACGGGATTATCCAAAACAAGGAGGTGTGCGTTTTAACCCTGCTGTAGATGTAATGTCCAACAGTCATCTGGGGGCTGTGTGATATGTGTGAATTAAATTATCTGATTATATAGGCAAAGATATTGAAAAACATTGCACCTACAGTTTACAAAACTTCCAATTCCCAACTTGTTTGAAGTATTATCATGATAAATAAATAAATAAAAAGTGAATGTCAGACAGTACTATCACAGTAAAGATCAAATCAATTAAAAGCTGTTTTTCTTCTGGGTGTGGGACTTGAAGAAAACAGATGGTGATTCGTGTTTTAAAGCAATTATTTATGGTCAGAACATGACAAATATTTCAGAAATCTAGAGGTACAAGAATAAAAGCAATTACATTTACTAAGAAAAGAATGACAATTATGTTTTTAAAAAATGTTGTTGATGTCACATTAAGTCATGTAAGAAACTCTGAAGCATTTTGTAAGCATAGATGACAGTATAAACAAAATTAACCCCCAAGACAAAATAAAAATGTTTATTGCGATGATATTTGTAGGAATATAAAATTCTATTATATTTGTCATCATTCATTTATCTTGTTAGCCCCCCGTTAGCAATGAAAGACCTTTTTTTAACTGTTAATAGGCGTTTCACAGATTCAATTAATGTCTTCTGTCAACATTAATTTAAGATATAGTTAATTAAGAAGATTTTGTGTTCAACAGAATGTTTTCAACTATACACATGAGCAGTAAAACACAACAGCAATAACAAAAAAGTGCTTGTAGAGTTCGTGTGTGTTTCTGTTAAAATTACTTTAAATAACAGCAACCACAACTGGTAGGCATTTATTAGTAAAATATCCACAAAGTTTGGATTAGAAATAACCAGAAAGTATTAATGTTGATTTTATGATTTTATCATAGACTACAAGTGCAAATATGATTGTTCAATTAATCCACAATTGTACAATTACATTGTACAATCGTGCAGTATGATATAATATTTAGATAGATTTACTGGATTGGGAGTCAATAAGAGGCATTTTATTTACATATTTACATGAGTATTTTGCTCTTTTATTAATATATTTACATGAGTATTTTGTTCTTTTATTTATATATATTTACATGGGTGTTTTGTTCTTTTATTTATATACATTTACATG
The DNA here is from genome assembly GCA_020466265.1 of Siphamia tubifer. Lineage (NCBI taxonomy): Eukaryota > Metazoa > Chordata > Actinopteri > Kurtiformes > Apogonidae > Siphamia > Siphamia tubifer. Next base: position 16,686,348 of record CM035796.1, read on the forward strand.
GGTGTTTTGCTCTTTGATTTCAATATTTATGTGGGTATTTTGCTCTTTTGTTTGTATACTAAAAAAGTCATGCTTTAATATTGCACGTCATACCTTAATTTTTTGTAAATTGATAACACTGTGTTGTTAAAAATTAGTTATTATAAAAAAAAAAGTCTGAAAGAAGCAGATGTTAGTTCCTTTGTTGTAATTGAACAAAAATGTTGGATGATTCAGGAACTGTCCACTGCATTATTACAGTATTTTCACAACAAACAGTATATGAGCACTTGAGCAGCATCATTAACTGTCAGTAAAACAGAATTGGATTGATTGTGTGTGTTTGTGTGTGTGTGCATGCGTATTATTATCATTATTATTATGATTATTATTATTATTATTAGGACATTTTTTGTGATCTATTGGATCCTAATATGTGTTTAGTATTTGTCTATATTTCTGGCGTAATTAAATTTTTCCAGGAAATAAAAAAGAATCCTATATATATGAGGTGTGTGTGTTATATCCAGAATGTAGTATTATCTCGTGGCCTGGCCATTTTTTTCTTGTCCAAAACATCTTTAACACTTCCATGAGAATGAATTGGACACCTATGTCATGGCCTTATTTTTTATTTTTTTTACATCACTTCCTCATACTGGTCTCTCTTTTTTTCTTCTCTTTGTCTTCTTTTTCTACTGATGTAGCTGCTGTCCAGCTCTGTTCATCTGTCTCACTCATCTCTGTTCTTCTCTGCTCATCTGTCTCACTCCTTTGTCTGCCCCTAAAATCGACTGTAGCTGCAGGCTCGTTTCACCGTCCACCAACCTCTTTCCTCAAACCAGGCAACTGTATTAACCTGCTTACCATGTATTCACACCGCTAAATACTGTACACCATAATGACTAACTATAATCAGGAGTACCTTCCTTTTATACGATCACACCAGAGCATTTTAGATCTTCTCTTTGAACTGAAAGTCTGTGTTCAGAGCTAGTGTTGTGTGCATACAGCATGCTTGATCCATAGGGTCTTTATAAGAATAGCAACTGTCCCTGGGCTCTCTCTGTGCATTAAAGAGTTGACAGTCTTCTTAGTTGAAATAAGTGGAGTGCACTGTGACTGATGGAGCTCCTTTGTCAATGACGGCTGAGCTGCTGCTGGCAGTTTTGGGCCAAAGAACAGTACAGATTACATTAACATCAGTCAAGCTGTTGTCAGGCTAGTAGGACATAAATAGGACCTTATTGATGCATAATGTAACAACTTTTCATCAAGTCATTTTTTGAAAAATTGGATCAGAAAGTGTGTGTGGTGGAGGTAGGGGCTTGCCAAGAAAGGTCTACATAAATGTGTAAGAAATGGTCCATGAGGAGAGGAATCAGTTTGTAGTGTTTTGATTTTCTTTAGCTGAATGTACAATTTTAGATCATTCAGAGGCTGTGAATTGGATGGGATTATGACTTTGGCTGTTGCAGAAGCTAAACCCATAATACATTTCTTTGCCATATAAATATCAAAGTGGGGGAAATAACAGTGCTGCCTTAAATACTCAGTAATGCACCAAATGTGTGGCTGATTTATTGTGCTACAGCAATGACATGGCAAAAAAAATAGCATGGAAAAGTTCCCTCAATAGGATTTATACCTTGAATTATTAGAATTATTGTATAATGGATATCCACAAATAAAATATATTTTATGGTTGGTCAAGTGAAATGCCATGTCAAAAAGTTAAACATAAAAATGAGGCTGTCAATATTAGCACATTAATGAAGATTAATCTGTCATCATGATTAATTTGATCCAAAATGTGAATGTTCGAAAGTCTCTGGCAACACATTTCAGGCAGTTTGTCCAAGTAGAGTTAGTGTCACATTTGAAGAAATGAGGAGTTGATCCAGTAACAGGCAGCAGACTCAACCCATGAAGATGGAAGATGCACATTAGCCCTCTGGATGGAAATGAAAGCCAAAAAAATAAACCCAAAGATGGAACAGTTAGTGACATAAACTATTATACACACTCTGCATGAGGGAGTTTTCTTTTCGCTCAAGACTTTTTACCATATAATAAAATACCACATTAATGGATTTTAATAAGGAGAGCACATGTGCAGTGAACACATCGCCCACTTTGTGACAAACACATTAAGGGCGTACAATGTATTCCGTTCTTTCTGGAATTTATTTGTTCATGCAAAATTAAATCTGATTAATTTAGATTTTTAATAAATGACTGATACTGTATGTAATCATGATGAATCAAAATGAACCCATAGCAACCCTATGATTAATCTGATTAAAATGTTGAATTGTTTGACAGCACTACATACAACACATTCCACCGTACAGACCAAAAATAAACCATTCATTCATTACATTTCACACATTAAACTCTTCTACTGTACAAAAACCTCTCTTCCTAGTGTTTGGTGTTTCATCCAATGGTTGCAGCATACAGTCGTAAAGTTAGACTAGTGAATAAATTAGTTTTCTTTTACATTAATGAACATTTCTGTAAATGTGTCAGTATTAGCATAAAAAAAGCTATTTTTCAACTGTTATCCCCAGGCCAGATGTAATATGCCAGCATAAATAAAATTCAAACAATCTAAAAGACCTTGGCGGAGGTAAGGTTTTACCCACTGGTGTTCACATTGTGTGGTGGGTGGAGATAATTTTGGAATCACTGTAAATTAGAGATTGGGGGTTTTTTTCAACAAAGGCTCCAGTTTACTGGCAAGAAAAAGGCTACTGCTGAACGAAATTGTTTGAAAAAGATGGCTGCCATAATCCTAATAGTCGAGGTATCTTCATTAGACCTAAAAACTAATCAGTGGATGGCAGGCGGGTTAGCTTCTGAAAATTCGGGAAAAATCATTCATGCAAATGGTGAAGATTTTAAGAAGCTGTTGCAGATGAAAATGTACATCATCTGCGCATTTCTAATACTTACTGTTTCACATTGTTTGTCTTTTCATTTAACATTTAAATTTTATTTTCATTACATTTTGCCTTTTTGGCAGGAATGCCTTTTCAATCATCTCCTCCATCCATTTTTTTTCTGCGCTGTTGATACTAACTACTGTAGTTGGCAGTTCTCACAAGACTAGTGACAGTTAACTTCTTCTTTATTTCATATCCAGTAAGCTATACGCTGGTGTGCTCAATGCTGCCCTCCATTAGACACTTCATGTTGTAGTAGCAGAGTAACTTACATATCTATTAATAATATGGGAGAATTATGGGAAAACTGCTGATATGGGAGGAAAGCAGAAAAGAGGAGCAGAATACGGTAGTTTCCAGGCCAAAACAGGAGACTTGACAGGTATGGTTTATGTTACTGAACACAGATTTAGCAGCTGCTTAGTTAACACCATTTTAAAACAAATACATCCTCTAAAAGTGTGTCATTTTCTTATGCGTTTTATATCATTGAACAGTGTGAGTCTCTTTACAGACACAGACTAGATTTCTTGGCCAGAACCCTTTCAATAGCCCCATGGATTTCGAGTCTAGACAACCGGAAATCCCCAATGCTAACTCATTTTTAAGGGCTTTAAGACTCATTTCTGCAGCAGTCCATTACTTCTGTTTGAGTAATATTTTTGAGCATGATTAACGCCTCAGTGGGAACTGAGAAACTTGCAAAGGAGAGTCTGAGGAAGATGGAGTAACTTGTACATTGTTGGATCCTCATCAAAAATATCACCGACCTTGTATTTTAAACTGTAACTTCTAATGATGTGGTGCAGGGTGGTAGATAAATGCATATTCAAATGAGCGTTGTTGAATTTGTTACCAGAGAGCACAATGAAAACATTAGGCTGAATATGTCATTGTGGTTATGATAGGAGCTAGGATTAGTTCTGACCAATCACTTCACCTCCCTTTATCCACTTTAAAAGCCCTGTGTTATTCTGCGTGGCTCTCTGACAGTTTTGTAATAGAGAAAACAAAGCTTTTGACCTGGTCTGTGCAGGCAGGCGGTGCAAGCAAAAATCCCTGGAAACCTTGACACAAAAATTGCACTGTGCTGTTTGATCACTACTGACACTGCCCCTACCGCACCTCTCCTCCCACTTCAGTACAGTCAGGTTCACACAGACTCACAAAACAGGTGCAGGTAAGAAGAGAATACATGTACGACCCAAGGTAAATGCCATTTTACTGGCATAAGACCCTGATATGTGCATCACCTTTATGAAAATATAGCTCTACGTGCTCTAGAGACACGTAATTCTGCTTCGTCACATGATTTTGTACGCCATTTTTTATGTATAAGAAGACAATAGAATAAAAATCTGAAACTAATATCACAGCTGCTTCAGGTTTAAATGGGCTAGGAACCCAAACATTTAGGATTGACTTGCTTCACTCGAGAGTCTACAATTTACTGCTCAGAAGAAATGTGTAGAAAAAAATAAAAACAAATAAACAGCAAAAAAAATTAGCACTAAGTTTTAGTTATTTCTATCGTATTTGTGTTGAGATACATGATTTGTATGATTATGAATGGAATAAGATACAATTAAAGTATCTACAAAATTGCTGAGAACAGAGCAAATATCTCTGTTATAGTACACTATGTACTTTATATGTAATCGCCCACACTCTTACATCTGAAATGTATAACAGTATTCACTCTCAGGTCTCATCTTTGTTCATTTCTGAGCACACTTCCAAAGAAGTCTGAATTTCTATGCGACAGGCTTGAGGACAGAAAGCTGAGGACAGTTCCCCGGAGTCCGGACACCAAGGCCCCCGGGCCTCCACAGCTCATAAACAGATGTGTCCTTGTCCCCAGCCAAGCGCAGCCACTCAAGTGGCAAAGCAGGGGCCCAATAATTGTGAAGAATTGAAAGCTAAATATTGGCTTTATCTCCTCAGTAATAAAAGGGCCATGAAATTGATTTAATGCTGCAGCGCTTCTCTTGGGTGGCTTCTTACAGCGTGAGCACAAAACAATGAGCAGCAGCCATCTATTAATTAACCCACCTAATCCTGCAAAGTTAATCTCTCACCACAACTTTGCCCGCAACTAACTTCCAAGCCAGTGGGTCTATTGGGGGTGTCATGACAATGGCAGCAAGGGGAAGATAGATTCAGCACTTAGGAAAGGAAAGAGAAAGAGAAAGTGAAAGAGGTGGAGAAAGCTACAAGGAATACTTTTTGGCAAGTGGAAATGCAGGGGTGCATGGCCATCATTAGCATAGCATCAGAGTTGATTTGTGTTTTTGTGAAAAGAGGCGGAGAATCTAATTTGAGCTGTTGGAATTGGTTACTGGTGTGGCTGCCGCAGTCTTAACGCAGCTGATTTTAGTCGCTTTTTTGTTGTCGCAAGGATTCTTCTTGTCCTTTCACCATGCTGCCTTAGTCTCTTCTATTCTTTTCTGAGCTGTTAGACAGTTGGGGAAAAAGTGGCATTTCTTTCTGTTCTCCACCTGCCTGGCAGTCACAGCGTGATGGCACCTCACACCCAACGCGCACATTCACGGTCATATTGTGTCGACAGAGTTGTGAATTACCTCCTTCTCAGCCGGCTGATGAAAAGCTATGTGTTTTTCTCTTTGGCTGCGGCTCATCTGACCCTGCCCTCTCACCTCCTCCCCCTACCTCCCTCTCATCAGTCTTTTGTGTGAGCCCCTCTTGGTAGAATAGCTGTATAAGGCTGACTCGGAAAATAGGTCACCCGCTGGTGCTCCTCTCACCTCCACAGCATTCAAAAAATAATCCTCTAAGGTGTCCTGTGCCATTTTGTAATGTCTAAACCACAGTCTCCAGATTAGAACCAAAACATAGAGGAAATGCGTGCACATGAACACACTCACACACACACACATTTAACCAAAAAAGTCAAATTCAAATTGAGAGAATCTGGTGAGGAGCGTATTTCCTGTGGAGATAATTTTAGACGTCTGATTAGGCATAGATGGTATTGAGCCTTGAGTGAGGAATCTCATCACCAGTGCTAATGACATGCCATTCCTGTGCTGAGAGAGGGGCCCGGGCCCTGGGCATGGACTAGCCTCTGTCAGGCCACCTCTAGCTACTTTGTTCATTAAGGCCAACAATGTAATTACAATTCACTGATACTGCTTTGGCTTAATTACAGAATGATTATTAGGCTGATATTTGTCTGAATAATCACACCCTTAAGATGCGGATTTATATTTGGATGCTGTGAGGCTCGTTATTTCACGAGAGTATCTTTGAAATGACAACTTGAACTGATTTATGAAGAAGCCCAGGAAAAAAATTAAGACGTTAAGAGTGTCTGAGTAAATGTTTACATATTAATATTTACATAAAAAGTAACAAGTGCAAGAGATTTATTCGGTCTTTATATAAGCTAACAGATTGAAACCTTCTCTGAATAACAAATCATCCAACAGATGTCTCCTATAAGATGTTATCCCTGCTCTATAGCTTCTACTTAGCTGGACTGTTAAAAAAAAAAAAAAAAACATGGAATACTTTTCCTCTTGTACTCCAGTGGGCGATTCTGATTTCATAGAAACTTGCAGTAATTGGGATCATATCACACAAAAAGCAGGGACTGTCCCCAGAGTTTGGACTATTATGCCTGTGTCTATGCAGCTCTGAAGTGGCCATAATCTTTCTTCTGAAGCGTGTGACATAAACAGCCTCTGGAGCCTCCACTGGTTCTCCCTCTAATATAATCAAGGACTTTGTAAACCCTTCCTGAACTCCATTTTGAATTCCTGCCTTTAGTTGTATTTGAAATTTAAAGAAAATTAAGTGGCTGCTAAATATTCAGATATAGTGAACAAAACAGGATTACATTTAGTGTCACAAAATTAATGCAACTCCCTGTTATTGCAATGAATATTTCCGGAGCTTAATCAGTTTTGTGGAACTGTGTTAGAGTGTTTTGATTTTGATTAAGTTTAAGTTAGAATACAGTATTTAGAGGTTGACTTTTATATTTAGTAGAAACCCTGTGGAGAATTGTATAATAATTGGATCAATCAGTCAATCAGATCTCATCAGTTGATATATTAAGAAATTTTAACATAAAAACCATAGATATGTATAAATATATATAACATACTATAACCCTTTTCTAATCACCCACACGGATTAGTAATTGTAAATTAATTGTATTTCTTGTCAAAAACTACTGCATTCATTTTGCTCTGTTACATGTAAGCAGTTTCCATTCAGTGCTGCGTGACACACAACATTGAAGCGGCACTTCAGTCAGCCAGTCTTTTTCACAGTTTAACATCTATACTTTGTGTAAAATTCGTTGACTTGCTCATGGCCATGTTTCTGTTTCTCTGTGTGGATCAGTGGGTCTGCAGGGTTTTGAATATCACAGTGGGTTCTGTAGGAGTCTGCTGATAGATGTCGCCCTGACATGAGCCCCTCTCTCTGACAGCTATAGTTTTATCCTCTAGCTGAGTGCTGGTATCAACACTCTCCTGTAGCTCTGGGACTTACTCATCCATGTACAGGAAGTGATGTGTGTATGTATGTGTGTGTGTGTGTGCCTGCAGGCTTCCCAGCAACAGCATACGGACCGGTGGCAGCGGCAGCAGTAGCAGCAGCGCGTGGCTCAGGTAGGGGGGCCCGTGGAAGAGGCGGCTACTTGGCGTACCCACAGAGCACAGGGCCAGGTAAACGCTCTGTCCATGTTCTGTGTGGCTGCTGCTCTCTCCAACTTCTCCTGCTCTGCTTCTCCCCATAGACATAGTCCCCTGAGCCTCCACACATCGCCAGCAGCTTTAGTCCAGATAGACAGCACAGAGTACACACAGGCAAATAGTCATACATGCAAATTTTACCCTAGATACATATACATAGACATGGTTCATAATGTACATACTGTACACTGTGCATTTTTAAAGTCACTGTTAACTGTAATTATTCAAGCTTGCATTTGTAAGTCACATGTACTAACATAACACAGTGTGAGTGTCTTCTTTAACCCTCTTAGTCCAAAAAAAAAAAAAAACCCTGATACTCATACCATTACCAGATCTCTCAGTGGAAAGAAAACAGAAGTAAAAGTATATATTTGCATTTAATTACCAACTTGCCATGTTCATTTTAGTACGTACACTAAAACCTTCTCACATGGTATTAACCTTTAATGAAATGGTTCAGAAATGAATGTCTAAAGTTAGTCAAACATATGGTCAAGCCATAAATAAATATGAGATAAGCATATAAAGGTAGCTAGCAACCAATTAGCTCTGAGAAGCACATTAAAGGTAAATGTTCTGTGGAAACTAGCCAGCGAATTTCCTTTTCTGTCAAAATATTACAATTTCAGTGAACATTTTCATGTTGTTTGCTGTGTGGATATCATATGCTGCTCAGTTAAATTCATATTGTAAAATGTCACATGAAGGTGGATTGTCAAAATAACCAATGTTGAAAGGTATTGTTAGAGTTGTGTTGAATAGAAAGCAGCAATGTGTGTTAACAGCGACGGCACAGGTATTGCTTTGTTGTCATTCCTACTACTCGACTTTTCTTGAGACGACCTAATCATTTTTAGAGTCAAAGCGATGTGACCTTTAACCTTCACTGTATTAGTAATGATTGTTTTGCCTGTGAGGAAAATCAAAGCTTAGTCCCAGTGGTAAAGCCAATACTAGAAAATGTATAAATGGAAATATTAGTTATTCCTCTGTTTTACTATGTATCTGGTAACGCATACATAAACAATTTATTGAGTTAGAGACAGAATATCTGCCAGGAGATTCATGGAGAATACAGGATGTGAGCTTCTCTGTGTCTTTAACACAACATTGATTGACTTGTCCGCTTCATTTAGAGCTCCTGCTTTTTCCACCCCTACAACTGTAGATCCGATAGCTGTTAATAAGAGCTTCCTTGACTCAATGCTCAGCCTTTAGGGAACTGTGTCTTTCTTAATCAGACGTACGATGCAAAGCTTGTTGGAATAGATCTGTTTTGATTTTAAGTCAGATTTCGTCAGTTTTGGCTGTCTGTCATTCTGAAGTTAACCAATGAGTGTGTCATAGTACGACACTCGGAGATACATACACGTAAGCTACAATAGTGCTCACTACCTGGATGTGGACAGACAAACAAAGTCGCCCACCTGTCCTCATTTGAACTTAATTCAAATCAACAGAGGGAACACTGGAAGCCAATCAGATGTTCTTTCTTTCACATCAGGCATTTTCATTCTGCATTTTCAAAACAAACAATTTGCCCAACAATTGCAATAAAACATCACTAAGAAGCAGGAATGTTGATTTGGGGTTAGCAGCAGCCAGGAAGCAAGAGACGTGATGGCAACCATTATGTACAGTTTAATTCTGACAGCTGCAAATGGAAGGGAGACAAGTAAATGATTATGAACAGAGGGTGAAAGGGAGGGGGGAAGATGGAGGGTTAGAGTGGTAAACAGTGACATCATGGGCCTGTTTTAGACTACTTAAACAGCCATGAGGCAGTTTTAAAAAATATCACTCACTTAAATCTCCATGCTGCCTCAGTTCATCACAGTAGCTCTCTGCAACCAAGAATATTACCAAAATAACTTAAGCCTGCAAAGTTATTAAGCTCATAAGTATTTAGATTGTTACATAAATCAGCTGTATATTGTAATCAGTGTATTCTTAGTCATTAACAGTGCTGTGTGTTTGCAGAAAAAGCTCAGCAAATGCATTCTTGATAATATAATATCACAGCTGCAGTCTGTAGCTCATTGCTTTGTATATTTTGTGGAGCAGCAAAAAAATAGTTGATTTTGATTTCTTGATGATTTATTGTAGTGCTTTCAATGGTGCTAATAACATGCTGCATGGATTGATGCATTGAGTGGTCTCTCCTCTTTGTACAGACAAGACAGAATAGAGGACACAGACTGTTTGACCTTCCTCCCTGTTGTCTGTGGATGTTTCTGCACCTCACTGCTATCGCAACCTTTAATTAGCACACTCAGCCTAAAACCAACACAGGAAGGGCAAGTCTTTTTTTTCTTGCTCGCTAAATTCAGAAATTTAAATGGGCAGTGGGTAGCAAAAATAAACCTTATCTGTGGTGTAAGTGTGCATTATGTGTGCTTTGACTCCACCTACAGTTTCCATAGAGCACCACATACTATACTATATATATATATATATATATATATATATATATATATATATATATATATATATATATATATATATATATATATATATATATATATATATATATATATCACTGCTTCAAGTCTCTGCACTACAGAGGTAAAGTTAAACAAAAAAAAAGATCAAAATATCTAAAATAAAAAAGACGAGGCAAACACAATAACAGATGAAAGTTAAAGTTGACCCTGTTTGTTGTTTGGATGGATATGTTTTAAAGCACAGCTTATTGCGCAGTTTGTTAATTTGTACAGAGGTTTGTTTGTACATTTATCAGCAAATACATAGAGGGAGTGAAAATGACAAAGACATTTTCCATCTCTGACAGAGGGCACTTTCACCCTCCTCCCAGAGTCCAGCAGACAAAATGACAGTATGCTGACTTTCCTCTCCATGACAGTCCACTACTGATGACAAGGTGTATTTTGGACTTCTCGCTGTGGCATCGCAGTTGAAACAAACTATAGTCCAGACACAACCAGAGCGTGTGTCATAATAGGGACAGTTATTGAAGATGTACGCTTGCTGCTTTTCTGAGGAGATTTCTATTCCACATACCATACAGCACAGGTGTCAAACTCCAGTCCTTGAGGGTCGGTGTCCTGCATGTTTTAGATATTTTCCCTCTTCCATGTGATTCAGTTTAACCCTTTAACTCCTTAGAACTAACAAAGTAACTGGTAACATGAGCAAAGTAAGACACAAATGGCAGAAAATCAAAGAAAAATGTAAAAATTAAAAGAATCAAAATGTAGAAAAATAAACAAAATGAACAAAAACTAATAAATATTTACAAAATGACAAATAATGTGGAAAATTTTGGGGAAAACAATTACTAAAGAAGAAAACTAGTATTGACATTTGGTCACAACAATTTTTTTTAAAAATGGTGAAATAAAATTAAAAAAAAAAACACCTCTTGCTTTTTGGCACCTTTTCCATGCACAAAATAAAGTAAAACTGTTGAATTATTCTGAATATTTTAACAAAATCATCCATTCAGAATGCATCAGCGCTGACACTTAAAGAGTTAATAATCAGCTCCTCATCAGACTGATAATGATGCAATGACCTCCAGGTGTAATGGAAGAGGGAAACATCTAAAACATGCAGGACCCCGGCCCTCGACGACCGCAGTTTGACACCCCTGCCATACAGGGTACATTTAGTTATGGAGCTGTTGGAGTTGACCATACTTTTATTTTAGCAAAATTTTGCATTTCTAGTCAGATTAATTCCAAAATGCAAGAAATATGTTAGTTTCTTTTCAAAGGTGTTTGAAGCAGGAACAACAGCTTTAATGCATGTATGTCAGGCATTTGGCTCCAAAAATAAATCAGAGACATCTGGCTCCTGCAGTGTTTACCTTTGCCTGGAGGTAGAAAAGTGGTGGCCCATACTTGGCTGCACAGGCCATATCATGATTGTCAACCTGATTTGAGCTGCTATACGGCACTGGTGGTGTTGAAAATGAAAGGATAGTTTTATTATGAGCTGCTCTGAATGTCTCCATTCTTAGACGAACACGCAGGTACTAGCTAATGTAGACGTGACTAATGGTTGCATCAGTACTGCATTTTGGACAAGTGTGGTCAAGCTCTGCTGTTGTTGGAAAGGACGATACTCCACAAATGAGTTGTTTTCTGAAAATGGCACAAAACTGATTCATGAACTGTCAACTGCAGCAATCTTTTGTGTGCAGAATGACAAATACATTGTATTATGTATAATGGCTTTCACAGAATATGAACTAATTTATGCTTTTATACAACGTTAACTAATTAATCATACAATATGGTGTGTGGATAACAAATGCATTTTGTCTTAAGACTGAACCTTATACTAGTTGCTATTCAAATAGAATATAACAGAGGCGAAAAGGTAGTGCATTTATATTTGGATACTACTATGTAGTAACTTATTTCTAAAACATCTCAAAAGGCCCTTTTTTTTTTGTACACTAATAGAAATCGTAACAAAATCCAGACCTATTTGGTAAAAGTGGCATTTTACTCTCAGAAAAGTCCATAATCATTAATAGTAACATAAAAAAAAAAGGAATGGTCCTGCTGAGAGTTCATAATGATGCATCATTTTCAGTCCATAAACACAGTCCCTCCTTTACAATCATGGGGTTATTGAGACAGACCAGTCTGTGTATGGTATCAGGGGACCAGTGATTGATGCGTCGTGTCACTGTCGGGCAAAAAAAAGGCTTTGGCATATGTTGTTATTGGCTGTGTATAGTAAGGCTGGGCGATATGACCTGAAGTTAATATCACGATAAATTGGGCAGTTTTACCTCAATAATGACAAATGTATGATAACTGGGGGGATTCGGCTGCGCACATTTCGGTTGTTTTTGGGGGAGGGGCTGCATTTTGTTCAGTAATCAGTCCGTGCACATTAGTTTCCATATTATAATACTATGATGGGGTAACATGACAGTGCAGTCCATGCTGCGCCCCTCATTTATCTTTTCTCTACCTTCTGAAGCCTTGCAAACGTCCATTTGAGGGGGCAGGAGGTTTGTACTAATCAGTCTAGTGATACAGTGATAAATGTTTTGAATGACACGTTTAGCTGGTTAGTTGCTAAACAACTCATGTTACTTGGTTAGCCGCTTCTTCATTTGAACCATCAGTCATTTCCTCGTCTGTTTCCCTTCATGCTCAATCTGGATGGGTGGACTCATGAGACTACACGCGCTCCACAAGAGGAATGAACATATCATACTAGCACACACAGTCAAAATAGACCAAAAAAACTTTTCTGTTCTCATTGAATTAACGAATTTACCGATATAGGCAAAATGACGACGGTTATTGTAGTAAATGGCAGTAACGGTAAATTTCCGATTTATCGCCCAGGCCTAGAGTACAGTATAGGTACATGAGCTAGTGAGTGTCATAAAAGAGAGAGCAGTGATGGTTGAGCAAAATAGAAAATGAATGAGCAGATGAAGTAGAAGCAAAAATGGTGGTAATATTTCTTATCACCTTAAATTAATTATACAAATCAACACATTAATTTTGACACCATTAATGCATTATATCTATGAAGAAATAGAGCATTGCACTCATTGCTTTTATGAAACTGAAGGCTGTTTACCGCCCAGTCTGTCAGTTTTATCTGTTATAGAGTAGAGTTATAGTGAAATATCCTATGCTGTTTCTTTGTCAGATAGAGAAACAGAGAAAATGCAGGTGATGCCGATACCTCTGACAGTCCAGGGAACTTCACAGGTCCCAGTATACTCTGGTTGAGTGTTTTTCTGAGTCCCTAGGAGCTTTCAGGGAAGCTCAAATGTCAGTCTTAGATCTGTGCTTTACCTGCACTGTATACATAAAGCCCCGTTCAGCCGCTTTTAGACATCTGAGTACCTGCCTCGACTCAGGTGTTAAAAAGTGAAATTGGCTTTGGTCAGTCAGTGTTGTGCTCAGTTGCTGTATAAATTGTACACGTATTTGAGCCAGTTCCTTTGGGACTAAGGATGCTGGTTAATTTTTATGTTTTTTTTAAACCCATGTCTACATTTCTTGTTCTCTGTCTTTGTTCTTTTCTCTCTTGCTCATCTCACTTTCCTTCTTTTTTTTTTCTTCACCAAAGAAAAGAAGGAAACTCATGTGACAGACATTTCCAAATTAAGATCATTATCAATTTTCTCCCAATAAGCTCTGTGATCTTCAACAGTGCCCGAGAGGAGACCAGGATTGGCTATGTGCACTGAGATTAATCAATATGGCTCTTAGTGAGCTCAGGTCCATTTGTCCCAGATGCTAATCTCAGCACTGAAGCCAGAAGCGCTTTACATGTATTTGGTGCAAAATAACATGAACAGGCATGCCAAGCCTATCCGTTTTTTGTTTTTTTTTTTCCATCTAAGGCCCAGGGAAAGATGTGACACATCAGGGAGGGCAAAGTGTCCCTTTGCGCTTCCACCACAACGCCATTTCTCTCACAGCTGTGGGTAACAGATGCTCTGAGGTTACAGGCACAGGCCTTCAGGGACATCCCTATTCTGCCCTCCAGGGGCTGAACACATAACACCCTGGAAAGCAAAGTGGACTTTTGTTTGTCAATCCTGTGAATTCAGCCTTGAATATGGTCTTTATTGTGTCTCTCTTTAATCACTAATGCAGTATCTAGGGTTTGACTTTATATTATAAGTGTATTTTTAAGTGGCATAACAAAGACAGTTTACAGTTGTCTTTATTTTTGCTTATAGTCTTTTTTTTTTAATGACATTTAAAGTTGTGCAAAATGCAAACAAAAATCACAGATACACTTGATTGAACACAGTGTAAGCCCCCCCCCCCCCAGCTCCAGTAGGGCTCAAAGATTTTTATTGTAGCATTAGTTATTAAACACAGTCAATTTCACAAACAATTGCATGTGGGTTATTCCATGTCAAAGCACCCAGAACCTCCCAGATAACCCTCTCAGAAAATTCTCAAAAATTCATATAGGTTCTTCTCATGGACTTATGATGTCCCTAATAGTTTTGAAATAAAGGCCTTCCAAAATTTGGGGGGGGGGGTTTATTATTATTTTGACAAAGTTCTGTTTGGTCAAACTTTGAGCTTCCACTGCTCCTCTGTCATTTGACTTACATATTAGATTTTTGGTTTTCCCTACAATCAGATACTCACATTAGCTCCATCTACCTTGGTTGCTCCACAATATGGCTCCAAACTTGGCCAAAAACCAAAAGCTGCAAAAATGGTGACACCTTTTAAATGCCACAGATTATAAAGTTTAAGGAATTGCAGCTTTAAACTTTTTTGTGACTATACCTATGATACCTCTCTTTGACATTCCACAGTCATGTTATTTAAATGTTGATAAGAATAAGAGATAAAACAATAAGCAATTTTGAAGGCTACAGTTCACCATTTGCGCAACTGATCACATCCTTCAAATTTTTCTCATAGATTACTATTGCTAGTGTCATCTTTGTCAGAATTTTTTTTTTTTTAATTATGTCACCTTTTTCTCATTGACATTGATGCAAATTCAGCATTCCACAACATTAGTTATCAAAGTCAGTCAAAGTCACATTTATTCTTTTGGAAACGGATAAATAAAACACAAAATAACTCCAGGGCAATTTATTAAACAAAATTACAGTTTTATTTAAGAATTTAAAATAGACTCCACATTAAAAATTCTTAGTATGACATTTTTTATTAATGGATGAATGTATTAAATAATTGTATTATTGAATTACAATAGAATTACAGTTCCAATAACATAAATAGACAGCAGTAGCCACAAAACCGCATGGCCAAAGTAAATACCAAACTGAATTATTATATTATCTGAACCACTTTGAATTATAAAAAGTCTCTCAATTTTGCATGGATCACTAGAAAAGTATGTAGCTTGTGTGTATGATGATAAATGGTGCATTGGTAGAATCAAGTATAGGTCTGAAGAACACTCAAATATACTTGTGACTTTCCTGAAAAAAAAAATCAAAGAACAATCAGATCAACCAGATCTAAGAAAGATGAGTACCACATGTCATTCAGGATGTAATTTGTGTTATTGATTCATCATGTGTTCAGAGCAGAAGTGCTCCATGTTACCAAATAAGTGCTTTTGATCGATGCAAATTTAAGACACTTTTTCAGCCCAGAGTTGTTCACAGAATGTAAGAATTCAATTTGGTATTTACTTTGGCCTTGCAGTTTTGTGCCTACTACTGTCGATTTATGTTCTTATTCCACCAAGGAATGGCGGAGGTACATTTTTGCTGTCGTTTATCTGTTTGTTTCTCTATTTGTTTATCTGTTTGTGTATCAGCAAGGTAACTGAAAACGTTATAGATAAATTTGGCTGAAATTTTCAGGAAATGTTAATACTGGCACAAGGAACAGATGATTACATTTTGGCAGTGATCAGTGGAGTTACGTGGGGGGGGGGTACACGTGTGAGTTTCATTTGGTTGGTCAGGGATGACCACTGCTCACAGAAGAGAGAGAGAAGGGGGGGGGGGGTGATCTGCTTTAATTAAGAATGTGACATAAATAATAAATAAAAAAAATGAAATATCTACATCATACAAAGAATTTATAATGTGAAGTTTCTTGTACTACCTTAAATTCTCAAATAAAATTGTGATTTTGAGAATAAATGTGGTAGATTTGATTTTGACTGACATTGACAACTAATGTTGTGCAATACTGAATTTTCATCAATGTCAATGTGATAATTTTTTTTTAAATTGCTGTTAAAAAAAAAAGAAGCTAGGCTGAAAACCATATTACAAAGATGACAACTACAGTCAGTATACAGTATAGCAGTCTGATGAAAAAAATTGAAGGATGTGATCGTGATTGTGCACATGGTGAACCTTCAAAATTTATAGTTTTTGGGGGGAAATAAACATTTAACATAAGAAAAATTCTTATTTCTCAGTCGTACCAAGACACAAATGAAATTACAGTGGAATGTCAAACAGAGGGATCAGGAATAGCCACAAAAAAAGTTTAAAGCTTCAATTCCTTAAACTTTATGATCTGTGACATTTAAAAGGTGTCACTATTTTTGGGTTTTCAGCCATATTTTAAGCAATACTGGTGACCAACCAAGGTAAATATTTCAAATGTGAGCATAGGTTAGCCAGGGAGATCAAAAATGTTATATGTAGGTCAAATGATAGAGGAGCAGTGGAAGCTCAAAGGTTGACCAAACGCAACTTTGCCAAAATAAAAAACTAAAAAACATACCCCAAATTTTGGAAGGACTTCACTTTAAAACTATTAGGGACATCAGTGGTATTATATCCTAGGTCCATTAGAGGAGCATGTGAATGTTTGGAGAATATTCCGAGAGGGTGACCTGGGAAATGTCTGTTTTTCTGGATGCTTTGACACAGAATGACCCATGTACATTGACGTAAATGTATAGGTGTGAAAAAAAAAACAGGAGGAATTTAGCAACACCGCAGAGAAAATAATAGAGATGATTTGGAGTTGAAACTAATTAGACATGTAGAGAAAGGCTTCCTTGTTCATGTTTACCAGTTTTTTTTCCCTCTAGAGTGCTCAGATATCTCACATTTTTGTCTATCTGTTACCATTTAATTAAACTCTTGTTAATCTTTTGTTGATCTCTTGTAAAGAGATCAATTACCTCTGCACCTTTTAAAGTTTAAAAAGAAAAAATATAGTAAAGAAGAAAAAAAAGCTGAGAATGGCCATAAATGATGATGATGATGATAATTATGTGTGTGTGTGTGTGTGTATATATATATATATATATATATATATATATATATATATATATATATATATAGTCAAATATAGTCAAATATAGCCATTTTTCTCCATATAATTTATGAGCATGACCTTGTGCAGAATAGTGATTTATCTCCCATGTTAATTGATGTATGAAATCTTTAATTCATAGCTTGAAGGGTGGAAGGATTTTCTCCTTCCTTAAATAGTATAAGTGCCATATACATCTGCCTTGCAACTATCTGGTGACATACACGCCAAATACTGCAGTAGTAGTAGAGTACCAGAGGCTTGTGTATAGTTTCAAAATAAAAAATCTGTTAGTTTCAGACCAAAACGAAAATATGTGTGAACAAGGGGTTGGTGCTTGCTTTCTTTTGTGCCACGTAGGAATAGTACTCGAGGCTTTTTAATGAGCGTTTTATGCTCCACACAGATACAAACAGACATCTTGTGACAAACCTTAAATAAAACTGAGAGTTCAGCCGTTAGTTGAACTCGTCTAGTCTCTGAGGCTACGAGCTTTCACTGCCCTTAGCTGTTTTCGGGGGGTTTAGCTCAATTAGATGTTCCTTCCTTTTGTAACTGAATGACCATTAGATGCTGCTAGTGCTGCTCTCAGGTTTCAGTCCTAGTGAGTCTTGGATTTCTTCTGACCACACAGGCCTGACCAGACATGTCTGCGAAAAAAATGTGCTCAGCCAAAAGGCCAGGGCTGTCAGTTCTGAGCCTTCTCACAAAAGGATAATCTGCGCTGACCGTTGATAACTGAGTGCCCTTTCTCAGTCCCGACTAGAGCAAATCCCACACAGGTTAAAATCTGCATTAAAATCATTTAGCGCTGTCTGGCTGTGTGGGTTCTCCTGTCTTACCTTAAGCAAATGACTCAACAGTGATTTGCCACACTGTGGTATATTGTTTTATCCATGATTCAATATTCACGTCCCATCATATGTAACTTCCCTGAACCAATGCTTATACAAGACAAATACAAATCAATAGTTCTGCTCAGTTTGTCCATTACTGGAAAGAATAGCAAGAAAAGAGAAAAGAAGGCATAAAATGAAAAAAAAAAAAAATCTGAGGCCTGAGTATGGGTGAGTAAATGCAAGAAGAAATCATCTGTTAAAATTCATTAGCCAAGCTTCTCTGAACACAAAATGACAAGACATTAAATATGTATTATTTATGAAATGTCTGTGCTCTCTGAATAGGGTGTCTAGTGCTGTTAATTACTCAGCCATTCATTCAGAAAAGATTATTTCAAATGGAAAGTGAAAGCAAGGCTAGACAGCAAAAGAGCTGTTAGTTTCTTTCACGCTATTTTTAAATGACATTGGTGAAAATGGAAAAGCTAATTATGGTAGCTCTAAAATTCAAAGCTAATTTGAGAAGCAGCATGTCAGGTTTATTGACATCTTCTGTAGAGTGATGTGGTTTGATGGCCACCAAGGGATCTCACTGGCACTGCGAGGGAAACGGAGGAGTGACTCCATGAAGGATCATTCCTCGCAGAAATGAAAGTCACTGTTGGGAATAGATTTTTATAACCCCCTATTCCCAGTACTCCCTGTTTGTTGACTGTAGAAAGAACAGGCAGGCTCATGTGTATTCAAGGAGCTGACTTATGGAGCATGTTACTGATTAACGTATCACAGAAGAATTAGATTTAAGCCATTTTTTTACTGATGTGAGTAGCACTTTACATTCCATTACTGCATGGTATTTTGATTCTGATTGGTCTGAGAAGTCATTTCTGTTTTAACAGGCTCTTGCTATGAATAGCCGACCATTACTATGCTATACAAAAACTATACGATATAATGGGACTTTAATATTCAGCTAGGCAATCAAATCATTTTAACCCTTTAGATGAAGGAGTTTTAGTTTTAGTTTTTTATATTCAATTTTGATATTAACATTTAGAAAAGCTATTTGTTTTAGTTTTTTTTTCAAATATGTTGCTTGTTGTACTATTGTAACTTTGGCACTTCAAGCGTTAATAACAATGAAGAAATGAATAAAATATTTTTGTTTTTTGTTGTGGATTTTTTTTTTTTTTTTTGGGGGGGAGTGCAGCCAGGATAAACAGTGAGCTGGTCACAGCAGGGTGACCCTTCTTACTTTGGAACGGTTTATTTTGAAAAAACAATGGGCTCAGTGTTACCAATCCCTAACATGGGAACAGTTGCGGCATCGTTTGGTAGTCACAGTGAGTATAAGTGGATCATTTTAGACTGAAAGGTATGTAGAACAAATGAAATGATTTCATTGTGTTAGAAATGTTAATAATCTCACAAGAATAACAAGGTATAGATAAATGTTGATGTTTTACAATATTTTAGGCTAAACCTAAAAAAAAAGCACGTCCAATTAATTCCTCAAAGTCATATTGTGCTTTTTTGTTTGTATCAATGTATCACAAACATACATTTTATTGCACGAGTTCACTACATATATACCAGACCGTACAATTAAATTGTCTGATTCAATAAAACTCCTTTTAGGAATAAGAGGAACAAATGAACACTTGTTAGAAATATTTTTGATACCTACATTTGATTATTGTTATGCAGTTTCATCAAATAGACCATAAATAATTATATTTAATTCAGTTAGGTTTGGTTTATTTGCACATATATGTAGTACAATGAGAATTTATGAGGCTTGAGGGAGGTTTACAGCACATATTTATATATATATATATATATATATATATATATATATATATATATATATATATATATATATATATATATATATATATATATATATATATATATATATATATATGGAATGCCCCACCATTAATACAACATTTAAAGTTAGAGCCACGTCATTGAATCTGTTTTTATAGTATGAGATATTATATATTTTTAGCTGTTAGTTGTTTCCAAATTGCTTCTATATTTCTGTATTTTAACTTGTGTTATATTATGTGAGGCTGCTTTGACTTTAATAGAAGCCACAAATAAATAAAAAAAAATTTAAATGCCATCATGACGTACAGTAGCCTTAACTGTTCTTCATTTGAATCTCTATATTTAGATGTTTAATTTTAGATGTTTTTAGATGTATTTAGATGTTTAATGTTATGATATTGCTGTACCTGTATCGCCTTCTGTTACCATGTTATTTCCCAAACTGTGCTGTAAAGTATATCCCTGCTTTTATTGTTTAAATGAAACCTTTAACAGCACCTGCTGCAACTTCAATGAACATTTAGATACCAGTTGTGCTCTAAAAGTAAATTCACAGTTTGTTGAGTTAAAATATGGATCCACACAAACTTGGTGCAACAGTAGTAAACTTATGAACATATATTTAACAGTTTTAAAGTCCCAACAGGCCAGAGAAGTTGTGTTATATTTTATCATCAGCCTGATTAGTTTTATTTTGCAACCAGTGAAAAAAGAGCAGCAGTACTTTCAAGGTTTGTGATTCCTCCTTAAAGGCAGTCACCTGGCAAAGTGGGAATGAGAGCAGGGCATTTATCCACTTAAAGAGAGCCACCCCGATGATGTCAGTAATAGATGACTCCAAGACACTCCCCCCTCCATTGCCTCACAGCCTGTTTTGGTCACTGAGGGCAGAAGGGAAAGAGGGTGGGGGTAGGGAAGATAATTATCAGTATAAATGAAGCCCTGCGAACGATTCGCACTGCTGGGTCCCCTGATCTAGTCTCCAAGGCAACCTCAACACGCTCATTTGTTTTGTAGATGAGTAATTACATCCAATTAGTGGCCAGTGGAAAAAAAGGAGTCCAAGAAAGGCCCATTGTTCTGGATAGATTGTGTGAATATTAATAGTGGGACGGTCGGAGGCACAGTGATATGATCGGTGATACTAATGCAGCTGTGGGCACACTCTGCCCAGTCTCATCCTGCATAACAGATCAGATAGCCACTGATGAAAATATATGGCTTTGAGAATGTGGGCCCGCATGCGTGTCTGACTCTTCATCCAGCCGTCTGGATTCACTAAACTGAACCATCTTCTTACCTGAGCCTCATACAGTCCACCTGCAGACCAGACAGTGCAGCAGCATGCACATTCCTAACATTTGCCCAGAAAAGGGTGAAAAATCATTACACAGCTGAAACAAAAATGGTAATATAGTGTGATGTTATTCCATTTGAGCTTAGTAGTGTGTGTGTGTGTGTGTGTGTGTGCACTTTTTAGTTGTTTATTTTACATCAGAGATAGCTAAACAATGCATATTATCTGGTTGTACATAATAACATCTTAAGTTATTTTGCTCTTTTTTTTGTTTGTATTTACAGCTCATGCTATCTGAACTTCTTAAAGGGATAATTCACTATTTTTCACTTGAATTTGTATAGAATCACCATCTTTATTCTAGTGCACACACAGTGGTCCGGTTTTGGTCAAAGTGAACATTGTTCCGGCAGGTTTCCTGGGGTCACGAAAATAAAACGTGTCTTCTCAAAACAGTATGTGTTTGAATGAGTGATTTATTTGCATAACAAAACTGTCACAGAACAAAAGCTCACACCTTGTCATTGCTTTGAGCGACTTTCTCTCAATGGCAATCAATGCACGTTGTCACCACTAACAGCTGTGTGCCTGCACGTAGCAGGTGGAAACACTGCCGAACAACTGATGAAAGTAGTTTGCTAAGACACACAGCTGTTAGCAGTGACAACACGCATTGATTGTATTTAGAGAAAGTAGCTCCCAAGTAATGACGAGATATGACTTTTTTCTGTTATGGTTTTGTTATACAAATAAATCACTCATTCAAACACATACTGTTTTGAGAAGACACGTTTCATTTTGGTGACCCCAAGAAACCGGACTACTTTCGCTTTGACCAAAACCAGACCAGAACTCGACTCGCAAGACAATGTCGTGGGTACGTCACTGTGGCTGCACCAGAGTAAAGACGCTGATTCTATACAAATTAATGTGAAAAATAGTGAACTATCCCGTTAAGGCCTTTACATGCCAGAGCTATGATGAGAAAATGGCACAAAACTCTAAAACAGTCGCCCACCAAGACTTGGCATCTAATCTATTTATAGCACTATCAGTGAAGTTTGCAACAGTTGTGACATTTATTCAATAGAATAATTCCAGTCCATTGGCACCGGGCTGTTTGACAGCAATAGTCACAGATTGAACATCGTCTGGAGCCTGTGTGTGCATGTGTGAAAAAGCCACAAATAAACTAGATATGACTCATATGATATCCATGTTTTGGAAACTCCCCACTACTTTAATATTCTACTTGTTTGTTGATGCTGCTCCACATGCCATGTTTATCATGTGTGCTTCATATATTACAGTGGGTGGAAATCAGCAGGTCCTGGTCTGTTACTGCTGTCACATGAACTCCAGTACAAACAAATGATTGTTCGAAGCCTTTCTTTGCACTTCAAAACCTCAGAAAAGTAAAACAGCAATATTTCAACGTCTAACATAAACTATGTCAGTAACTGTACTGACTGTCACAGTACAATGAGAAAATTAACCCTGTAAAGTCTGAACCATTAAATCATTGACAGAAAATTCCAGTTCTTTGAAACTGGAACCTTTACTGCAAAGGTCTCAAACTCAATTTACCTGGAAGTAGAGTCTAGGTGAGTCTGGGCCACATCAAGTGGTCCACAATAAGAACACTTTTTATGAACACAAACATTTCTTCACACATGGACAGGCTTCTGTTTTCCACTAATTCTGGCTCCCAGATGTCTGGCAGCGCTTCCTCTTGCACAGATGAGCCACATTTGGTTTGAGGAAGGAAGCAGTTGAGACCCTCAATATGCCTTAAAGATGCTCATCAGCAGAGGTGGGAAGTAGAAGTACTCTGTTACTGCACTTGAGTAGATTGTTTTAGTATCTGTATTTTACTTGAGTATAATTTTTATGGGAACTTTTCACTTTTACTCCCTATATTTTTGCATAAATATCCATACTTTATACTCCGTACATTCTCAGAATAGGCAGAATAGGCTCATGACAAATGAAAGAAGACGGTACATAAAATATGTTTGTTGTTTTTATTGGTTATGTCAGGTACTAGACCTGGTGCAGAACTGTGTCAGTACCATTCACTGTAGAAAACAGGATTCAGAAGTTGTACTTTTGTACTGTTATTTAAGTAAAGGAGTGAATCAGTATTTCTAATTTTCTGATAGTATTTTTTTTCACACATTTCACATTCTACTTAAGTATAGAATGTGAGTACTTTTGCCACCTCTGCTCATCAGAAAGTTTGGACCTTTACTTTGATTTGTGCACAGCAAATTTTTCTGTGAATCAAAGACACACCGAGGTCCCTCTGTGCTCAAAACATATTCTGTCTCCCACTTCTAGAACTGTCTGTGCTCATCGTTAATATTTATCTTCATGTTAGGTTTTGAAAAAGCCATGACTGGTACAGGTTAAATGTTTCTGTCACCTACTTGTCAGGTCTCCTTCATTAGTCACGCTTCCACGAGGTGGATGCACAGGCATTGGAATTCAGAACGTCAACATGAACAGGGGGAACATAACAGAAAAATAAATCCTGTGAGACAAACCTATGGGCCGCATTAATTTTATCTTTGGTGTCAAGTGGGTTGGCCCCATATGAACATGCTGCGGTCTGTAAACAGCCTGTGGGCCACGAGTTTGAAACACCTGCTTAATTGGTTCTTCCGAACAATCAAACTTTTTTTTTCAAATATTAATTTCCATGTATAACTTTAAATTTTGTATCATATTTGATATAAGATAACAATAATATAATATAACACAAACATGTCAAACAAAGCGGTAATTCCTTTTCAAAATTGGCAAAATTCTGCCTCCTTCCTCATTAACACAGGAAAAGCGTCTGGTGGATGAATTCCTCCCCCTTGCTCGATACCAATTTTTGTTTGTTTGTTTGTTACCACAACCCCTGAAGGGGAAAGGAAATGTATTCTGTATTTACCACAATGTAAAATTTCAAAGTGATCCAGAATCCAGGATCTATTCCGGATCTTCACCAAAATCTGATTGATTGGTCCTTGTCTCATTCCCAAACTATCCTGAAAGTTTCATCAAAATCCGTCCATAACTTTTTGAGTTATGTTGAACACAGGCAGACAGACACAGATAAATGTTGGAAAAATTATAACCTCCTGCTTTTCTAGTTTGTTTGTTTGTTCATAAGCAGGTTTATGCAAAAACTACTGCACCAATTTCCATGGCATTTCCAGGAAAGGTGTGAGGTGGTCATGAGCATGCTCAGAAGCGCTTGGGAGCCCAATGTGATGGGGTGCCTGAATTGACGGAACACTGAGAACCACTTGTTTTGTTTTGTTTTGTTTTACATCAGTCTTGGCCAATGACCAACACAAGCGTGATGTCTAAGCCAAATATTTTTTATATACTGCTAGATACTGATTTTTTTTCTCTGTCAAATGATAACAAATGTCAGAAAATATTCTTGACTTACAATTAGAAAATAAAAATTTTGACAGTTAATGGCATAAAAAAATGACCCTGGTGTGTAAAGGCCTCAAGTCCATTCTAGATGATGCTTATGATTGTCCATCAACGCTACACATAGTCTATTTTTTTGATGAAAAGCATGTCAAGATGTACAGAAAACATCAAAACAAGCAAGAATTCTGACACAGAAATGACACTGAGCATAAAAAAAAACAACACCCTGCGCAGCCTCTATTGTTCTAAAACATCACATCAATGTCAAAAAAAATAACACAATGACAAAACAGTGACTAAAATCTGATCCATGTTGTTAACTGGTTTTAGCGGTACTGTCTTTGTCTCCAGGCTACAGCACAATAAAGCAGGAAATAACGAACAATAAATGCAATTAAAAAAGACAAATTAGAAACCATTTAGCTTAGTTAACCACGTGTAAGACAGACAGACAAAACACAATTCTGAAACGATGGAGTATGAAGCCACGCAGAGGGTGTAGCAAAACCACGTACATGCCATCAAACGATGCAGCCATGCCTTGGTGGAATCCATGGGTTATCATTTGCTTTACAGAAACAATGCAATCAATAGCAATTTTCATGTCATTATTCCACTGCATTAAATAAGACAATAACTTGTGCTTTGGCATTTCTGTAAAGTATCATAAATCTGTGTCATATGAAACAGTCTCCAATCAGAGTAAACCTTAAATGCAGGTTTTCCTTACACATGCACTACAGACAGTGTCTGTAAGTGTGTCTTACACGTATATTATCTAATTAAACCTATATTGTACCACTTCATATTAATACAACTTTTACAGCTGTAGGTTCCCACTGCAGCTGTGTCCTTGAATGTGACTTTAGTTGCCAATTTTAATGGGTTTTGTGCAGTTTATGAGTTCTACAATTTATTACAGGACCATTAGGACTCAAGAATAGTTATTGCTACATATGTAAATGTTATTATCATACTGTTACACAAAGATGTTCAATATATATAGTAATATGTTTCGCAGTCAGTAATTTTTTTTTCAGTTATGTACAGTTTAGTCAGTTGGTATTAACAGTAGCACCTTATTAGACTGTCATCAAAGTTATTCAGGCATTTTGATCTAGGATCAGACAATGAACTCTGTTGTTCAAAGGCAATGTACTTTTTAATATTTAATAAGGGGGTGTTGGAATGCTGCCGCATTAATATAATGGATGTAGACAAGAGAACATGGAAAACACTTTCATATTGAAGGTTAGTTTTCACACTGGACTGTAGTTAATTTTGCATTGGTTTCTTCTGTCATCTGAAAAAAAAAAAAAAAAACAAGCGCACCTAAATGCATCACTGTAAACCATGTGACAACATTCACATGGTTATCTTTTTTTGAAGCAAACATTCTGCTAGTAATATGCAGACTGTTGCAGTTTGAATGCTCTGCTGCTTCATAGAATGCAAAACAAACTTATCCAATGGAGGTGTTTTGCTCAAATTTGCAGTAGTCGAAGTCTGTGTCAGATGAAGGTCAGATCCCGTTCCCTCCACAAACAAACAGCTCCAGAGTTTGTTTTGGATTAGACTGAGTCCACCTCCTCTCAGTGGTCTTGATGCGCTTGTTTTATTCCACATCCTAGTGTGATTACTGTGTTCACACCTGCTCAAACGAATCACACCAAGAGGAAAAAGGAACTGGAGTCTGAAGAACACAGGTGTGAAAGCATCCAAAATAATTCACAGGTTTATTAACATCAGCTGTGACTGAAAGATTCCCATTACAAAGCAAAGTTTTAACCTAAGTAATGGCATGTGTTTTCTTTCAATTGTCATGTGAAAGCCAACAAATGAGTTGACTTATTGCTCTCGCTGCATAATAGTGTAAATATTATCTATTAGAGACTGAAAGTAGTGGAAGTAATCCACTAACAGCAGCTATTTGGCTCCAGCCTCTTTGTTTTTCTGAAGTGGTGACATATTTGGGATGGATTCCTCATAAATTTCCAATAACATGGTTTGTGCTGTTGTCAAATGTTTTTTTTTAGTCTTATTTTTTGGCCCATTATAATTATTCCATTGATCTAGTTTTCCTCATTAGCAAGGCCAATCAATTTTCTGTGACATTTGTCTAAGTGAAGTAAATGGAATGATTGGTTCTTGAGCTTTGTTCAATGTGTCAGGCATTATGTGACGTACGTGGGAAGCCTGCCGTATTTGGAGCCTATAATTTGATGAGTGGGCAGACAGCCCACAAGTGGTGAGATCAGAGTGCTAAAAAGCATTGGCGGATAGACATGGCTGGTGCTTACATTCCATTTGGCAGAAGTGGACTGTCTCACTCTGAACGGGTGGAGGTGAAGTGGCTTTGAATGGCTATTCGCTCCAGGAAGCAAATAAAAAAAAAAGAAGAAAAACAAACACACAGCAGGGGAAACCCACCATGGAAAAGCCCATGTCACCAATCTCAGTCCCTCCTGAGTAGATTAACTCTGTTATCAAAGAGGTGTGAGAAGGAGCAGTTTCTTTTAATTGCACTCTTTATATGAGCAGCTTGTCTCAGATTAAGAGGACAAGCAATAAATGTCAGCACGACTTATTGCTGAATGACATTTTCTAAACTGTTGATAATCCACCATCTGTGTCAAAGGGAGAATCTGTCGAAGAGGCCAATGTAGGACGTGCTTAGAGTACTTAGTGCACTTCTGAATGCCTATTATCAACAAACAAGAAAATCTCTGTGTCTCATTCACATATCATCTGTTGCTATTGGTCAAAAAAAAGGCTTTAAATTAATTATTGATCGGTGCACCTTGTGTTTCTTTTCATTTAATTGACAGAAGCTTCCTTCAGGTATGTCGACGAAGAATTGTCGCTCCGAAATGAGAAATGTATTGACCTGTGATTTAATGATTCTCCAGTTTCATCTCACTTCTTAATGATTGCCAGAAAATTTGAGGGACAAGGGTCAAATATACAAAAAACTAAATATAACAAAGCTACGGCTCTAGTATGTGTAATATTTTACTTTGCATTTATTACAATTATAAGTCCATTTGAATCAAGCTAATGGTTTGAGGATATTTGTGTATATTTCAGACACTGGCTGTGTTCAGAATCACGCACTGCATATTTAGTACCATGTACTGCATACTACACACTACTCCCTGTGGAAGTATGCAGTTCAATATGCTGTATGTGACCACTATGACTATTAACATATAAATGATAAACTGACAGCTATTGACTGGCTTTTACAGATGGTCATGTTTTGTTTTGTTTTTAACAGGAAAAAGTGTGATTGTAATATAGTTTTACTACTGTGTTTGTGTTAGTGTTGGTCCGCCTGTTAACGTTTGACATCACAGTTAGCATTAGCATGTTATGAAAGGAGTGTTTTATTTTTTAAAAAATCCATTACAACAAATTTCACTCTAGTCATTTTATGTGTTTAAGGTTGTGGTTTCCCGTCTCCCCAGCAGCACACGGCCATTTTTGTCCTAATTTCTTTAGCCGTACATCTATTTGAACATAAGTAAATCACTAACACCACATTCTAGGATAGTAGGTGGT
This sequence comes from Siphamia tubifer, assembly GCA_020466265.1. Classification (NCBI taxonomy): domain Eukaryota; kingdom Metazoa; phylum Chordata; class Actinopteri; order Kurtiformes; family Apogonidae; genus Siphamia; species Siphamia tubifer. Next base: position 16,714,707 of record CM035796.1, read on the forward strand.
GGTAAAAACATTAGTTACCATCTGCCATTAAACACAAGAAGGTGATGATGACCATAATCCATTTTGGGATGCAGTATTTCAAGTGGCCAATGTAGTAAATGTCCAGGTAGGTCTGTCATGCTACACATTTCCAGTTTTACCATGTTCGCTTTTGGTCAGATCAGTATGTTATCATGTATTTATGTGTAGTATGTTGTTCTGAACACAGCCAGAATGTATCTTTAATTTTAGGATTCCTGTATAGGATACAGCTGTGCGTTTCACTTTAAACACAGACCATATGCCAGGGGGGCCTGGCCACATGGCAGGAGCTGCTGGGGAGGGAGGGCAGGGAGGGCCAATTAAAGCAGACAAAACAGAAGGATGACTAAAAACGGTGTAACACACCACCAAGCTATGCTCAACAATCTGGACATTGACTTTGACAATGAAAAAGTTGATTTCCACAATGATGGAGTCCCCTCCCCTCCCCCTCCCCACCCTATACTGTATCTCCCAGGCCTCCCCGATTATGGGTTTTACTCTGCGCCCAGTGACCAGAGGGGGGGGCCCTGCTCCTTTGCTGACTATGGCTCCCTGGGGCCCCAAGCGGCTCAGATGCTGCACAGTGAGCATGCCACCTCCGCCTGCAACTCCCCCCTCCAGCACCTACACAGCCCGGATCAATTTAAGAACCCAGGTTTGTATATGCGCATCTATCTCATCCACGTTTTGGACTTTTCAGTTTGATTCATGACATTATTTCATGCAGATGATCTAATACTTTATTGTTTTACGTTTACATTTTCTCCTGTTTTTCAAAAAAGAAAACAAATCCCTCCTCTCCCTGCAAAAAAAAAAAAAATCCTACAAAAGTTTACTGATAAAAAAGCATTGCATGTTTTTCCTCATTTTTTTTTTTTTATTTTTATTATTATTACCTATTTTTATTGTAGACTCTTGTTTCTTTGTGAAGTTATGTTCCAGCCCCTGCTTGCACATTAGGGGTCAACACATACAGAATGTAATTCTCCATTTGCATGTGAACAAAATAAATACTGATGAGTACTCTGGCTATTATAGCAGAGCTTAGGTTTATCTTCAGGTTTCAACGGCGAAGAAGCAAGAAGGTCTGGGAATGAGTGTAAATTCTGGCTGAGCTATTTGAGTGCTTAAAGTATAAGAATGTGTAAGTGGATTCCTTTTAGTGTTTGTCAGTAACTACAAAACAAGCGGAAGTGCTTTAACATATTGGTCTTAAATACATCTTGCTTTTTTCACAATACGTTTTTATCTTGTGGATTCTTCTTTCTGATGGTCTTTATCCACTTTTTCTAACTACAGCTGTAGGGATAAGGTTAGATGAGACTCTGACTTAAACAGCACAATGACATTTCACTCCCTACATTCATGCTTATATACTTTTTTGAGAGCACAATGTACTATTCACAACTAACATACAGTAATAACTATTATTCACATGCCTTAGCTAGTCTACATATAGTATTAATATACTACTTAGAGTGTGTGCATTGAATTGAACATTTTTTAATCTCAAAAACTGAATCTGAAGGTCTAGTCTCAGTCATAAATGTTGGACATGTGAAGCACTTTTTTATTAGATATTGTTTTTGTCGATCACCTGATTATTAGACGAAATGTAGAGAGTATGCTTTTTCCAGAGATTGTCTTTTTTTTTTTTTTTTTTTTTTTTTTTTTTTCAGAGGTTACGTTAACTTGCCTGCCTCAAGACGCACATCCTCCTTTCGGTTTCATTTAAATCCTGCCTTTAACCTTGTTCTTTTAAGAATACCGTTGCACCTGCATGTCCAATTGAAAGAATATTAAAAAAGGATGCCTTTCACCCTTTTTGGATGGAAAGAAAATTAATTTTAAAAAAAATAAAAATTAAATTGGTGTGGGGACAGTGAATAAACCCTAGCAGGCCAAAGGACAGGCCAAGTCTCCCCTCACAGTCCAAGAGTGTTGTCCAGCTGCCCTAGGCATATGTTGACATTTGCTGCAAATTGTCTGCATAAACTCTTGAACAGCAAACAGCAAACATACAAGAAATGTGTGCAGAGAACTCTGTAGAAGTGATTTTTGTGGAGTTCTGATGGGTTTTCTTGTTGATGTGCTGCTTTAGTATCTGTCTCATAAGACCTGTGTATGCACTTCGGCAGCACTGCAAACATTGTGTAGCCCCCTATATCTTCGCCTAGTGTATATCCATTATGCAGTGTGACATAGTGATTAACTGCATACACAGCTGAATTCCACTAGGGATATTACTCACTACTTTATTCCACCACAGAGATTGACACCGATGCCCTGATTTGTGTTGGTTTTGATTATCGCAGCATGTCGATAAAAGTACCTTAGAATTGGCATATGTGTAGAAATTATATTGTGTCACTTGCCAGAAAGAATTAAGTGCAGGTTAAAACCTCTAGGGTCTGCTTCAGCTTTTAAAGGCAGGAAATACACAGTAGTCGCTTTGTTCTGTTTTTTTTTTTTTTTTTTTTTTTAATCACTGTAGATCACAGGTTTGTCACATCCAAGAACAGACATTTAAATCCTCTGTGTTGTTGGATTAATTTGATTTAAGTTTTATCTCCTTGTTGCATAGTAGTAGAATATACTTCACATTTGTAGCCAATACAACTTATGAAGGTCGAACTGCTCATTAAATCAAGGCATTGAGAATAAAGAGCTTTAGACTGTTTTAAGTGGATAAAACATGCACAATATGGATCCTTGAATACTGTAAACCTTTGTGTACATATGGCTTTATGATGCCAGTTACCAGCTGGAGAGTTCAGATCACCTACTGTATGTTCCATTTATCATTTCATTACTGTTTAAACGCCAAAGACAGCAGTCATACTCATCACAAAGAAAGACTGCAGATTCTCAGCCAGTAAAGGGAAATAGGATAGTGCCGATATACAATTTCTCTTCAAATGTTATTAGTAAATACGTTTCATGCACACATTGTTTGCATCTGTACTGGTGCTCAGCATTAATGTAAATCTCAGTCATATTTTAGGATAACTTAGAGGACATAGTCTGGCAATGGTGCAAAGTGTTCAGTATAGAGTGACACATTAGACATTCATTAATTCACTACTTTCCATTTTCTTTCAAAGATCTTCACACACAAGTCACTCTACACATTGAATTCTTTTTTTTTTTCATTTCAGTCAAATACATTTCCCTTGCAAGTGCCAAAACAGAACTACAGGAAAGACTTAGAACTCTACGTCTATTCATCCCCTCGATAAAAGAAAGAAAAAAAACAACACTGTAGAATCAGGATGCAAGGCAAAATGAATAGTAACACACTGATATGTATATTTAAACAATGGCCTCCTGTGTTACAATGGACCCTCAGTACACTCAAGACTGTTTAGCTAAAGGCAGAACCAGTGCATCTTCTGAGTTTAAAAGAAATACCCATTTGACAGGAAGAGGGTGAGCCTCACACTAATAAAAAATCAGCAGTCATAAGAAATGAGGATTGCCATTTCAACTGAAAAAAAAAAATCCTAATTATATAATAAGCCAAACTACTGGGGCCTGTGCAGGCAAGATAAGCTCACTGTTTAAAGTCCTTATAGTTAAACATTGTCAACTCTACTAGATGTGTATTTAGTGAGATGGCTTCATTTTAGTGTAGTGCACTACACAGATACCTAATGTATGTTCAGGTGCTTCTAATGGCTGATTAATGTGGCTATGATGGATGAAATATTCATAAGTTGACAATGGTACAGGTTATATATTCTATTTTAAAAGTATGGTTATAATATGCCTTTACTATATATTTCTGTAAATGTACACAGGCTTTACCTCATGCATCACAGGGTTCATGAGCTTACACAACAAAGATGGAGCATTTTCAGTGGTTGAGATGATTTTTCTTTTTAATGCAGTTGTATAGTTTTTGTAGGTGAATAAGGGTGAGATGGAGGGTTATGCGAAGCTGACAGCAGAGGAGATTGCTCTTAAGAGATCACTGCATTTTTCTTCTTCCCCGACAGTTTTTTCTTCCCCTTTTTTGCCTTTTTTTTTTTTTTGATTGCCAGTGTTACTGGCCTTTAGTAGGGTTTTCAAAAGACATTTTAGTAGTCTGAGTTTCTCTTACTCACTGGGCCAAGGTGGTAAGTCATGTACAGTATTTCTTTTTCATCCCCCTCAAGTTTGGACCTGCATATGAACTCAGGTCAAGCTTTTATATTCCCCCTTATGCCGCTCGCTCTTGTCTTCACAAACCACTTGTGCTTTCTGCTGGAAGTCACTCCAGCAGACTGAATCACTGAATCACAGAACTGACAGTGTTTCCTGCATCATCAAGAATATTTTAATAGGTTATCATTTGTGCTTATGAATCACTAGAACATATATGACATAAATGAGCCTGCTAAGCCAAACAGACACTTATACTGTTGTAGCATGAAATATGTCAGAGGTTGGGGTGAAAAAATACTCAATATTCTAAATGTACTCTAATTTTATAATACTGTGTAATCCTTATTCAATTGCTGATATTGTTTTATATTCTTCACATATGCATGGCAACATTTACACTGCAACCTTACTAGTTTATTAGCATGGTGGAAATATTTCCAGCAGTGTGCTTGTTTTGTGTTGTGCATGGTTATATAAAGTGAATGTTACTCCTATGCATAAAACACACAGCATGTAGATTATTATATTTAGAATATCATACTGGATTCACCTTTTGTTTTTTAAACTCTCACTAAACTTGCACTATTTTGTCAGTTGATTCTAAATGAAATTGACTATTTAGCCGTTGAAGCTGATGCAAAACATTTTGTGATAAACAAATGAATCCAGTAATGTGTTCTTTTAATTTGTATTTGTCCATTTGGATCATTGCCAGTTTCTGCTAAAGGATGGTTCTGGTGGATGTTTCTGAGCTGCTGCGCTCCCTGCTGTGTTTGTATGCAGGCACCAACCCCTCGAGGCCCGGAGGATTCCCCGGTGCTAACAGTCCAGGGCCTGTGGCTGACCTGTACGGACCTAGCAGCCAGGATTCAGCTGTGGGCAACTACATCAGTGCTGCTAGCCCTCAGCCTGGCTCTGGGTTTGGCCCCAGCATCACAGTGAGTAATAAAATGTAGATTTTCTGTCATCACTGACCTAACTTTTAGCTCATCCTCCTCTTTTGTGTCAGAAATCCACTCTAATTATCACTAAAAGGAAACTGATTGTAGCTCTTTGTAAATGTAACACAGTTAGTGTAAAAGCCTACTAATGTTAAGCTCCTATATTCAACTCAATCAACCAAAAATAACCATGATAATATACAGAAGCTCAAAGCAACCAATCACTTTACTGAGTGCAGCTGGATTTGGTCTAAAATACTTTCATTTGTCAATGAGGTTAGAGGTCAAAGAAGAATTTGCTACATCAGGATAAACCCCGCTCTAAGCACAGAAAGTTATCTGTGTCACATGCAAATGTTTATTCCCCTTGGCCGTTGCTCAAATCACCTCACTTCAGACCCTGTTTCACCTTCGTGGAGCAAATTTCTTTTATTTTTAGAATCCCATCTGTCCCAGAGCTTGAGTTTGCTCCATCACTAGGACACTGCTCATGAGCAAGTTCTGTCTCTGTCAGTGTCCTTGCCCAGGTGTTGTTGCTCAGCCAGGTGTTGTTTCATTTCCTCTGGTGAATCAGTTACCTCCTCGTTGCCATGTGAACTCATGAGTGTAATACTTGCAGAGCTGGTACAGGAGGCAACGTCCGCATCATCAGCCTTTTGCTGATGATTTCAGGTGCTTTGCCTGAGTACCATGTTAGGTAAGGTGCACCAGGCTGTTAATAAACCTTCCTCTGGTCACTGTAATTGCAATAGTCATAGAAGTCATATCAGGTCATCTAAATATTGAAAAAGATAAAGTGTTAGACTCACCTAGGACACTATTTTAAGTTGCTGGTAAATCAAAAATGTAACTGAACAAGAATAATATAACCTGTTTTCCACTGACTGACTTTTCCAACAAATATTCATGCGTTCATTTATCAGTTCTGGACATTTAAATGTTTTTTTCTATACATTTTAATCAGTGTAGGAGATAAGTCTTTGACATTTATGAACCTAATACAAAATGGAAACATATCTCTGCCTTTTTTTTTCTTTAAATACGAATATGTTCCCTCTTATGTTAACAACCCTGTTGTTTATAATGGGACTAGACTCCATCGGCAGTGCGTCTGCTCCACTCTGGACCTCATTGAATAATTAATTTCAAATTTTACCATCTGAATTTTATGGCCCCTAGCAAGTTGGAGCAGGACTAAGCGCTTCGACTCACTCTGAGGCTTGTCAGGGCATGTTTGTACAGTTTTACATGACTGAACTGACTGACACAATATAGGTTATGAACATAATGCTTTCCAAAAGGGCCTAATTAATGCATGGCTTAACTAAGGTGGAATAAATACGGAGCCCATTAATATGGCAAGCATGTGTCGGGTGACGCCTTTTCCAAACTAAACAGTTCACTTCATTTATTGCTGTTTCCTGCCAGAGAATGTGCAACCACACACACTCAATATTGTGTTTTTGAAAGACATTATGATGAACTTTGTTTTCTGTTATCACACATCTATGGCATCTCTAATGAGTAAAAATGCAGGACATTTATCACTTTTCACCGTATAAAGTATCAAACAGTAGTAATAAATGCAACAATGTGGGACGGATAGTCTAAATATGAACCATATATCAGATCCTGAACAGATAATGTGCAAATAACTCATTTTAATTTCAGCAAGTATGAGTAATTGATTTATGATATTAAACAAAAGCAGAGCTTAAAAGAAAACTACACTTTATTGGCTTTTTGCTCTCTAAGCAAAGCTTCTCTTATTAATTGCTTTAGGTCCACTGGCTATCTGCCATAATCTGTTGGTCTCAGTTTAGGAAGCAAAATATTTGCTATGAACGATCAGGCTGGCTCATTTTCAAAGCAGATTTAGCAGCAGATAGTTTACAGATGGAAATGAGGCGATTTGCTTCTATTATTTATCATTTGTTGCAACAGTTTTGTTAACCAGATTTTAGTGCTGAGTTAAAGATTCCAACATCTGTTAAGTATTGTAAAATCAAATCTGTATATGCAAAAATGTTCACCAAAAATATGTTTTTACCAAATTACAATCATCTCAGCCATTTTTTTTTTTTTTTCTCAAAATGAATTGTGCCTGTTACATGACAGTCTGTTGTAAATTTACCACTTCAGAATCACCAGTAAATCAAATGGAGCAAAGACGGGATGAAGCAGTCCAAGATCTAATAGCTCTATTCACAGCATCGAAGAAAGGAAATGATTGAAAATGAAAACATACTTTTAATTCATTCTTGACAGTGTGTGCACTGGTACTGAATACTTGTAAAATGATCACATGCCACTGCCTCATAGATGGCTGCAGATTCACTGATTCGTCCTTCAGTCACACGCTTCAGCAGTTTTATTAATCCCTTTAGCCAATATGAAAACAGTCACTGTGAAGAAGCAGTAATGAACTTAACTGTTTTTATGCTAGACAATTAGAGCGCAATTAGCTGATTGAAGTGATAAAGGAAGCTAATCGTGGTAGAAAGTGTTTCTCTTTTCACTGTTGTGTAGAACTGAAGGATTTCTAGCCACGTGTCGACGCACAGTATCCTGATAACTGAGCTACAGAGTCAAAAGTATTCAGTACTCCAAAACACACTGGTCTCACTGCCAGTATTTATGATTCTTCTCTCTGCATGCTCTCAGATTAGATCAGCTGTGTACGTTAGCATGAATGGGTGTTGTATGTGTGTATTATCTGTTCACACCACTGGAGCTGAGCTTATTGTAACCTCAGATGCTACCTACGCATAATAAATCGCGTGGTTTGGTGTTTTTTTTTCTTTTTGTTGACGTTATACATAGTATTGTGCATCTGGCTATTTAAAACATCCTTCCCTCTTCCTCTGGTAATTTATTTTCTCCTCCTGCCGTCCATGTATTGCTGCAGGGACCTATTATCTATTACAAGAGTATAAAACAAACCTGTAAAATATACAATAGCCACCTGCTCTGCTACCGAACACCGCCGAACTGAATCAACAAGTACACATTCATGCTAGCTTGAAAAATTGATATGATACTCACTTTTCTTTCCTTGAATTGCATACTGACAAAAGCACTAACTGTACACTTTTAGGGCCCGTTGATTGCGACAGCTTTTACAAATGGATACCATTGAACAGGTGGCGGGTTGCCATCTCATCAGAGGTATTGCATTTTATTTACTGTGCATTTCTATCAGTCTCTCTTCCTAATATGTGTTCATCACATTCTTTGTTGTTTTGAAAATGACAGAGCTACTAGGAGAGTGCGAATGTGACAGATGGTTCAACTCTTCACAAGTCGAGAAGCCCCCATTGATTATCTCATGGCTTATGTCTGAACTAAAAAAAAAAAAAAAAGACAGAAAATTATGCAAGAAAAAAAAAAAAAAAATTTGGATTTGATCACAGTTAGATTTTTGTGTGACTTGAGAAGATTGAAGACCGTTACTCACACATACACACTTCTGCTAGCTTTGGCATCTGTACGCCCTTAGAACTGTGCCCCCCTTGTAGAGTAATTTCAGTGGTTGCTTGTGTAAATCATTGCAGTCATATGTGGGGTTTTGTCCACTCATAAACAACCCTTACACTACGGGCTGGGCATCAAGTTGAGTTAATTAGGATTTTTTTTAATGGTCTAAATCAGGGGTGTCACATTCATTTTAGTTCAGAGGCCACATACAGCCCAATATGAACCCAAGTGGGCCAGACCACTGACATTATAATAATATTTTTTTATTATTATTATTAATGTAGTAATTTTTGTCTTTGTTTTAGTCCAAAAAAGGAAAATGTAATAACCTGACAAACTATGTCCAAGCTTATTATTTACACATGTATAGTATAGCAGCACAAAACATTTGGAAATGACATATATTTAATTTTATGATCCAAACAACTTGACTCACCCAGTGACACCTTTCTGTGTAATTTTTGCACTTCACTAATTCTGGATTGGACTGTTTGCCAGCCCGTTTTTGGTGCTGTATGTTTGACACCCATGGTCTAAATGATCAAATCAAAATTAGTGCTCCCTCTGCATTTGATTGAACAGTATTTTCTGTACTATATTAATGATGACTATGTTTCTCCACAACAGTGCTTTAGTTTATTTAAAGTTTATTTCAACAAATGCTGCTCTAATGTTACTTTTCCACTTGTGGTTTCAGCTGGACTCTTCATGTGTTTTTTTTTTTTTTCCATTTCCACTGCCTGAGAGCACTGATGGACAGATATTATCAGATACTGTTTCTCATAACAGCTTTGCAGTGATTTTGAGCCAAAGTGATACTCAGTGTAAATAGAAGAAAAGAATCATTATTTGTCAGTATTTTGTACATGTGGACATGCAACACACACTCAAATGAAACCTCTGCTTTTAGTCCTTCACATAGAGGAACACACAGACCAGGAGCAGTGGGCTGCCATGTCACAAACCTGGGGAGCAAATTAAATCCTAAAGTGCCTTGCTCAAGGGTACGGTAGCCAACTGTTTTTCTGCCTATCTTGGGAATCAAACCCACAACTTTAGAATCACAAATCTACTTCTCCAGCCTTTAGATGCAGATTAATTTAACTGGTAGTTAGGGTCACTAAACCAAGCCGGCAGAAAATCTCAGACTCACACTTCAAAATAAATGTTCAAGTCGACTCCAGCTTGATAAAGTGACTGGTTTTAATTATTCATTATTTATATTTTTGCCTGAGAAAGTCTTTTAGTATCCTATTTTGGAAATTACAATTGCCAGCTTTGCTATCCTTGTTTCGCTCATAACTGCAGTAACACTGAAGACATGGTCACAATAGTTTACACTGTGTTGCTATGACGACCAGATGTACTGAGGGTGGAAATGCCAAACCATGCCAGTGGACACAAGCTGAGTCAATACCTGCTGTGGAAAAGTGGCATAGAGGCTGTTGTTTGTTGATAATGCACATATATGATATAGTTTTAAGGGTTGTTTGGATCATGTTTTGTCTTGGATTCATATACACTGTTGAAAATAAAGTTGGAATAAAATATTTCTACAGTACCTCTTGTCATGAAATAATTGTCACAATGTGATTTATCATCAATAGATAACGTGTCAGTGGCAATCCCTGTTTAATCATTGCACCAGATCAAAGGCGATTACTGATGTGTATCAAAAGAAATAAAAAGAGGAATGTGTCAGATTATTCCAACATTATGCACCACAGTGTACACAGAAAAACAAGTTTTGTTTTTTTTATCTATTTTTTTTTATATTGCCCAGCCTGTTACAAGCATTTAACAGTTTTATTATTTTTATCTATTTTTCAATTTCTATGCCTAACATCATCCTCAATATGCATTTCCATCAATAAGACCACTTAAAATGTGTTGTACAAGGTCTGTTTGATTTCTGTATTGCTCATGTGTTCATACAAATGGTACATTTCTTTTACTTTTAATATTGTATGGATGGAGTATATATATATATATATATATATATATATATATATATATATATATATATATATATATATATATATATATATATATATATATATATATTTAAAGTATCATTGCATGTATAGTTTAAATAAAGAGTATATTGATAGTGGCCTAATGGTTAATAGTGAGCATACATGCACAGAACTGTAATTATTATTCTGTAAATGCTGCATAGACGCAGTAGTGATGCCCAGCATGTGGTATTTGAGTGAAGTGTTCTGATTCTAATGCTGTGACTATGTTTTTTTTTTTTTTTTCTGTATCACCCAGCAGAGTATATCTGGTGGCCCAGGAAAGACAGGACGAAGTTTCTAATTGGCTTTGTGTGCAGGTGACGCTTTTCAACTTCAAGCACTACAGCGTCACCGAGGCAAAAAGAAAGAAAGTCGGAACCATATGAAGAAGAAAAGAAAACGTTAGTCATCTCAGAAAAATAACAACTGCTGTACTATATTCCAAACCTCCTATAACTTTACAACCTGGTTTGGTATGATGTTTCACGTCGATTTCATTCACCTATTATCCTCCTCTGTTGTTTAGAGTTTTCTGATTAGCTTCTAGATGAGTCATTTTAGTTTAAACATTTTAATTTGGTGTCATTTTCTTTTATCTACTAGGGGTTTTTATTTGTGTGTGTAAATGATTTTATTTTATTTTTTTTTTTTTTGTCGTTTTGTTTTGTTATTTTTGGAAGTATGGTGGGGAGGGGGAGGGGGGGAGGGGGGGGGGTTATAGCCAAGAATATCTGCAAGTCATGTCTTCATCTTTGTATGGGTTACTGTAAAGGAAAAATGATTGGATGTTTCCATTCAGTCTTTCTACTAAAAAAAAAAAAAGAAAAGAAAAAAAGAAAAGTAAGCGTGGAAAGACTCCAAGAAAAAAATAATTTTGACAGAAAAATTTAAAGAGGGTATCTAAGTAATAATCTTAGTAGCTGTTTTATTTCTTGTGATGTCTCATTGTTAACCATAATTACCTATTTTTGGGCAATACAAAGAGGACTCCAATATTTTTATGGTCCTTTTTTATAAGTGTTGTTTTTGTTGTTTAGAAATATATATATATGCTATAACAAATTTCATATAACTACATTGTGAATTCAAACTTGAGAAAAAGAAATGTAGCTGTACATATTATTCCAGTCACTGCATATAACCAACTCAGTGAGAGAATAGCATATTTTTGTGATGGTGTGTCAAAAGAACATGTTATAGCGTGTGAATAGAAGAAAAAGCTGTAAACAGTTATTATTATACTTTTCTGCTGGAAGACGGTATCGACCCCAGAGACAAACAGAACACACTTGCTCTGTAAATACTGAAGCCGAATAATTTTACAAGTGTCATACCAGCAAATTTACAAACCGTGAGTAAGTAACCAGTTTTAAGAACTAATAAAAAAAAAAAAAAGAACCTGATTGGTATCTTTTGTCTAACTGTATAAGATATCAGTATCATTTCAAAGAAGAGAGAGAGAGAGAGAGAGCGAGAAAGAGAGAGAGAGAGGGGAAAAAAAAGATGATTTAATCCAAAGCACACTGTACTTAGATGTGAAGATTAGAACTTGAACCAGGCATTTTACAGTGCTCTGTGCATCCTGACACTTTTATACTCTTGAGAGGAAACTCAACTTGTTAGCTGTATGTTCTTGTTTGTTTCATCCTGCTCGTTCCTGACTCATTTTGGAACACAATATCTGGGCTCTGTGCTAGAGCCTTTATGTAATGCTTGTTCTCTGAATCGGTTCTTTTTGAATGAATTAGGAAAGTAAACCATTTTGATACCATACCTCAGCCTTGTGAGTTCTATTGTGGAGTCATTGGCAGGTTTAATTTATTCTAGTGGCAAAATTATTGAAAACACTGAAAGGTAATAAAGCGAGTAATCATTGCACTGTGAGTAGTAAAGTACAGGCCAATTCCTATTTGCACATGTATATGTTGGCTTTGTAAAAAAAATAAAATAAAATAAAATAAAATGAAAAATAAAAAAAAGAGAGAGAGAGAGAGAGAGGGAAAAAACAGCCCTGTGAGCTGGGATAGTATGAAGGATTTTTGGGCTTGATGTATTATCGACTAGACAAACACTTCAGAGCTTTGAGGTGAGTTAACAGCGTGGTGTGTTGCAGTGAAGTGAGGCGATGCCTTTATATGTCGGACCCATGTCTCATCTGAAGGTGTTTATACAGGGTCAAAAGATGACACACAATTAATCACTATGAGTCGCTGCACCAGGTTTTACACAGTATGTGTGGTTAATGATTTCACTCAAACGTTTAATTCTAACATTAATGATGAGGATAATAATAATATACTCCAGAGTATAGTCTCGTTTTTAAAGTCACTGACTGATGGAATGAATGGTGTTTTATTCTGAAATACTTTACCTGCTGCAGATGTATTTGTTGTTTTTCATTTGACCCACTTCTTTGTCTCATTACTTTTTATTTTCAGACAACCAGGTAAAGAAATATGCTGGATAACTTCTAAAGTAAATGATATGGAGGTGTGATCAAGTAATAATTTAAAGAGTAAAGAGGAGAAAAAAAAAAAAAAAAAAACGTGTAATGTTCAAATGTAAAAGAAAATACGAAATACAAAACTATAAAAAAAAAAAAAAAAGAAAGATGCTTCTTTGCTGATTTCAAGTTTAATCAGAGTTTTATTGATACTTTGTGGTTTATATATTAATAATTGTAATATACTATTAAAATGTACTGTGCATCCATTGCTTTCTCTCTTTCCATTCCCCATCCTCAGAGATCCTACTATCTTTTGTTGATCATTCATGTATTTCATTAGTGTGTAAAGAAATCACAGTTAACTTGTAAACAGAGTGCTGTCTTTGATACCAGTGTAGTGCTCTTTGTTGTTCTCCCTTGCTCTACCTCTCCTTTCTCTCATATTTATCCCTCTCCCTCTCGCGCTCTTTTCTATCTCCTGTAATTACAAGTAGATGTTATATAGGACTCATTAATATAATACTTGTAGTGAATAGTGGATTTAGGACCAGTCAAGATAGACCTTTCTCTAAATGATCATGTTATTCTGATATTTGCAGACAATTATTTTGGTAGAGGTTCATCGTAATTTATTCCCTGTATGTTTTCTGTTGGTTTGGTTTTACCACTCTCACATGGTTTCAGCTAACCAAAGCTCTCATGGATGAACAATAGAGAAACAGTTGCTGTAAGATGGAATTGTACACAAGGCATTATTTGGATCCCCACCCTTGAATGTTTTAAAAGGGGTGTGCCATACTACCTTAAATGCTAATGCTAGATATGCAAAACCTTTATTTTGTATTATTTTCAAGAGGGACACAAGCTGTAACCATAAAAAAAAAGGATTTTATGTATTTAAAAATAAAGTAAAGTAACATAATTATAACCACGATAGTTTCTAAACTTTTTTTTTTTACTTTTATTTATTAAAAAAAGATTCGTATCATCCTAGGAACTAGATTTTAACTTGATCTTAACACCATTTGCGCATGTGTATAAGTAAAATGATTACCGTGAAACACCCTGTAAATCAGAAAACACCTTGAGGCCGATTAGTCGAAGGTTGATTTCACGTTGGAATGTGAGCTGAGCAAGAATCAATCTGACCTATGAGATTATAAAAACACACATACTGCAGTGTTAGCTTTTATTGGTTAAAGTGCATAATATTGTCAAACAACACACGCTGTGTTTTCCACATCACACAGAACTGATGGAGCTCAGTAACTGGAGCTGTGTGGACACTCCAACAGCAAACCCTGTCATTTTTTGACCTTTAATTTCAATTAAACATAATTCACTGTGTTTATCAGTTACTTAATTCATTTCTCCGCATGGAGTCTTTAAATTAAGCACCGTGGCATGAATAAATAACATGACTGTCTCTATTTATTCCTGTCATTTAGTAAAAAAAAAACAAAAAAAAAACTGTCAAATAACATACAGTGTGTAGAGTAATGACAGTTTTGGAGTGAGGTTAAGAGGAAGAGGACATTATTTAAAAAGTATGTAAAGGAAAATTAGCCTAAATGACAGTATGCACATATTTAGTGAGTCTGATAATACAAGCCAATTCAACTTAATTGCCAAATTATACCAGTCGCATTGGCTTTAAATGAAACAATAATGCAGGAAAAATGCATTTTATTTGGGAAAAAAAACAACAAAAGATGAGGCAAAAAAATAAAACTAAAATGTTGAAAGTATTAATATTTTCTTCTATTGTTGCCTGTGCTGCTAAAAAGTAATGAATATGAATGAGTATAATTATTTCAAGTCATTTGTACTGGTACTAGTCGCGTTTTATTCTGACATAAAAGAAAAGTGTCCCTCCTGTTCTTCTGTAGCATTGTTCCTCCAGTTTGTTTACCTGAAAAACCTGATTCAATTATAAATTATAATTTAAATGATACAAGACGCTCATGTGGAGCCTCACATTTCGTTGCCATTTCAACTGAAAAACTATAATCAGTGTAAGAATATAATATGATAACTATTATTTTTGCACCATCTGATGGCTCTTAGATTATAAAGCATTGGTGAGGAGAAAAAAAAAAAGTGTTGAAATGGCAGGATTTCCCTTCCATGATCTAAAAGTGGATTCCCGTTTTGTGATCCTGTAGCTTGGACTTTAAGGTAGCATGGCTCTGTTGCTGTAATTTCATTTTATCTCAAACTGACAGCAGTTTACAGCTGATGAATGTTACACATCTTAGTAGACTAGCTTAGCCATTTGGGGAGAGGGGAGGGGTCTTGGTTTAAGAAAATAATCAAAAAAGAAAAAAAGTCAACCTGGAAGGTGTTGACATTTGTAGTGTACTACCGTATCCATTTAAACTTGAATCTTGAGGCAAGTGCTAGGCAATGGCCAAACAACTGATCCCATCCATTGTGGGAAATGTCACCCTGAAACCAACACGCTCTTATGACGTTTCTATCATCTTTGAATTTGACTGTGTTTTATGAATATGAAGGATTGTCTCCAAAAAGCAGGAGATGTTGTATGAATTTCAGACTCAGCTCCATTTCCAGTGAATTTGACTGACTTTGAAGGCTCATTGAATGTTCTTGAGCATTTATACCCAAAGAGGCTTATTCATAGCGGTGCTAATGGTTTTAAAACCAGACAATGTGCCCTTATCTCTGAGAGATACTGGATACTGTCATAGTGACCACAAAGTGACTCTCGCTAACACCGTTTTTAGTCTCCGGCCTCTTGTTTCAGGATATAATAAAGATTGAAACTTCATGTTCACAAATTTAGACTGAACTCAAGGTGACAGAAATAAGATAAGTCATGCTACACTTGTGTTTTTAGGGTGAATTTCCCTTTCAGTCCAAACCATTGCCATCCCACCCATTATGAAACACACACGTACAGTTGCAATATATACATATATATGTATATGTATAGATTGGTATATATTTGCAATTCTCACTCATTTGAACTTATTAGACTGGAGACCTCAGCTGTATACAGTATATCCCACACAGCTCAACCAGGTTCATATAGTCAAATCATCATTGTTAGCTTATGTTCACCAACACGAGAGTTCACCCCTGGCGTGTTGTCGAGTTTGGAGCAGACTGCACGGCCTAGAGGGGAGCCTGGAAGCTCTTCAGATTGCATGGGCGGCAGTGTGAGGCTCTGCTGTGCTTCCATGTTTCTGCAGGCTGAGCACAGAGCTCTCTTCACTGCTGTCTGCCCATTCCTAACACTTGCCCCTTTTTTTTATGTTAACCAACTTTTTATGGCGAGAGACAGACAGACTTGACTGACATCTGAAAGCATCTTTCAGGTTATCATATGGCTTGCTTAAGCCCTGTTGTAAAATATACAAAAAAAAAAAATAATAATAATAATAATAATAATGGATGGGGGTCTCTCACATATCAAATGTGGAAAGTCTAATTTTATATTTGTATTTTCAAATAATAATATTGACAAAAAATGTCTGTGAAAGGTTTCCATCCTCTACTGTGGTCCAGAAATTGATGTGTCTGTCTGGAAAATAAATAAAATAAACTGAATTGTTATATTACTTGTTTTCACTGTACTGTTGTATTTTTATTTTTGCTATGTATTTGCTAAAGATTGGATGATTTTCTATGATGTAACAGTGTTTCTGTCTCAGTAAATCTGATGATATTTATCTCATGTCAGTTTTACATGCATAATTATTTAGTAAACCACAGCATCCAGACACATTCCTTTCCCCGTACCGTTAAACATCTGCACACTTTCCATAAGCGGACACTTGGCTGAACACCTTTTGTGTTTATTAAAAAACAACAGGGTTTTTCACTGCATATTTTCACTCGACCACACACAC
>CM035796.1:16734133-16926633 GCA_020466265.1 Siphamia tubifer
TTTTCCCTATAATTATGTGATCATGTAGAGCTGAATGAAAGCTCACAGTGAATTCAAAAGTTATTATATCAAAACAGACAAGACTGAAGGAAAAGTTTATTTTATATTTTTTAGCAAAGATATCAATAAAAAAAGCATTCAGAGAGCGCAGACTCCACCAAGGCACATCAGCCCCCTTCTTCCACTGAACATCATCAAACTTTTATCACTTGTTCCTTGTGTCAGTATCAACATTTCAGTCAAATCCATCTGTAAATTTTAAGTTATCTTCTAACGAATCACACACCTTTAACACAATCACATAGTATCTCCATCATAAAATACCGTATTGTCTAAAGTTACCTCCACCATCACAAGGTATAAAAAAAACAGTATGTCAGGTATGTTTCTTTAGGAATACACAATATTACATGAATTCATCGAAAACATATGATCAAATGTAAAGTTTAGTAGTTACATGGATGTTTTCAGTTTATACTGCACAGTCCTATCAAGAAAGGAAGTCCTTCATACCGACCGCAATCAGACTGTATAATGACTCACTGTGCTTCAAGGCCTCACTGAGAGCAGTGGAACGTGATCTGTAACTAACTACTAGACCAAGAACGGATTACTTAGGGATTACCCCTGGACTATCACTTCTATTTTTACTTTTTCACTTTTTAATATTATATTATTATATTTTTTTTAAAAATGCTGTTTTGCACTACCTTCTGCCGTACTGAATGTCCAATGTGAGCGATCTGTGGTGCTGAATTTCCTTCGGGATTAATAAAGTACTTTCTATTCTATTCTATTCTATTCTAAAAACATAAATAAAAGAGAGGAAAAATAACATTAAATTGCAGGATTTGAAATGCAGAAAAACAAAGTAAAATGAAGTGGACATTTGAGAGGTTAGACACCTAATTAAACTAGTTAAGTCTGTTTCCTTACATAATCTAATACCATAAGTCATAAATGAGCCTCAAGTCTGAACGTAACAACACTCTCCATTCAAGAAAAGAACACACAACCCAAAAAGTTAGACATTACAGATTAATATTCAACATTTTAAGCTCATTCAGATCTACATGCCTTGACACTTGCCAAACACAGTGTGAGTGACAGTGTGTATACAGTGATATACTTGTGCACATAAGTACGTGTGCATGTCAGCGTCTCATTTAATGGCCTAACCTCATAGTAATGACTCTGTGTAAATTTCCCGTGGGTCAGTACTAACAGGCTGAATGTGACAGCTCCTGGCAAACACAAACAAGTCACCGTGTACAGAAATGCCGCTGCAGGGATGCAGCATGGCAACAAGACTCCGGCCGCTGTGGAGGTGGAAGAGATAAAGAAGTGCTGGTTCAAGAGGCGGTGGGCTGCCATGGCTGCGTGCATCAGACTGAAAGCGGCAGAGAGCTGAAGAATACCTGGCTGCTATGCATATTCATGCTGCGATGTGGAGCTGGGTAGACTCCCAGCCCCCATCCCCAGTCTGAGAGGACACCTCAGGGCCCCTCTGTATTTATTAACGCTAATTAAGAGCTAGTCTGAGATGCTGGCATGTTTAATTGCCAATTACAGGTAGGGTTAGATATAGATGAAAATGACAGCTATTTATACATACATCATTCTAAATAATCAAGCTGTGTTTATACCTTGAAAATGAAAAAGGAATGAAAGGTTGGGAGGCATCCAGGATCTGCATACAAGCCTGGCATTGTATGAATTCAAGTGCAATAATGAGCAATGTTCAATGGATATGCACTTAATTTTATGTGCGTCACTAAATTATCTCCCTGCACAGCCATGTAATGGTTGCTCCTCTTTTGAAGCGGAAAATTTTTTTGACAGAGCTGTGTAATAGAGTCAATAGTTGATGGGAAGACTGCTGTGGATGGGGAGATGAGGTACTCAGGTGGCTGCTTCCTCCCAGACTCCAGGCCTAATGTAGCCTTTGGCATGGAAATTGACGTGACATTGATGGGCACTCTCCTGCCGGCACAGAGTCATGCGCCTGCACAGCCTTCCAATTCACTAATAATTGCTGATTAAAAACTAGTTAAGAGTCCATGAAAACTCAAATGTGCATTAACCAAATGACCTTCTGGGAATGGCAAATAGTCTGTTGCCAAGAACGCAGACCACTTCACATGTTAAACTGGTCGGGATTGTTTTTGAGAAGATGGAAACAGGAAGTAGACCAGAGTTAGATAAGGGTGAGTCAAGTTGATTTCTTTCAAAACTGATGTTTGAGGGGGGGTTTTTTTGTTTGTTTGCTTGTTAATCTGCTTTTCTTTAATTTAGGTGTGTCTCTTATTAGTTTAAGATAAACGTAGATGAAGGAGAAAATTGTAAAGCACTGATAGAGCTGAGTTCACATTTAGCTGCATATGGAACAACTTTGTAACTTAAAGATTATACATTTCTTTCCCCAATGTTTTTAAAGTGAACATAAAGTAGCTTTAACAATAAGGAGGAAACGGAAAACCCAAATGCACTTTCAATAATGTATAGAGCTCACTGTAGAATATTAACAAGTTTTCTCCGTCATAAAAAAAAATCTCAGGTGCTTATTTAGATGGTCAATGTAACACTGTTAAAATTTAAAGGGTTTTTTTTGTACTTTATTGCAGTTTTTGAACAGTTTTTATATCATTCCTTCTTTGCATTATCTGTCCACTTGCTAAAAAAAAAAAAAAATACTTAATTTAAAAAATACAAGAGCATATGATGTAATAGGTGGCCATGATTCTTAGCAGTATAAAATGTTATAAAATATCACCATGCAATTTTAAAACTTTAATAAAATTTTACAAGATGCAACTGTATTCAAAAAAACAACAATACAATTTCTAAATACAGCACAAATGTACAGTACAAAAATTGTAAAATAGTGATAAAGCTAGAATAATAAATAATTACTGGCACTGCTATTTATAGTTAAGAGGTATAAATGACTAGAAGTTATATAATACAGATCATATATAGAAAAGTGAGTGTGTATATATATATATATATATATATATATATATATATAATATGGTGATGATGACATAATTCCCATATTGCTAATTTGACTAGGTTAGCTATATTAATAAAATAATAATAGCAGTAATGTCATGTAATAACATTATATCTTCATAAGCCTCAGAATCAAATTGACCTGTGCAGACAAAACACTGTAGCTGTTTCTCGATACCATTGTCTGTTCTTTTATTCTCATGTTCTTATGAAACATCATCAGTCAGAGCTCAAGTACTGTTCCATTTGAAAGTTTGCATGAACCAAGAATGCATGGAATATCAGATGTTGTTTTTATCAAGTAGTTTAAACCAAGGATGCACTGGTTGGTGACTCATGTAGAATTGGTTGATTAATTATTCCCAAGATGAATGAATGAATGAATGAATGTATTTTATTTTTCGAACATGTATAAAAATAAAATAAATTGTATGTAACTATTGTACATACAATAGACAGAAAAAAAGAGAAAAAACAAACAAAAAAATATTAAAATAAAGAGCAAGACATTACAAAACACCGCACATTGTTAGAAAAAAAGGAAGTGGGAAAGAAGTACAATACTTATTTAATTTCCCACCCCTTTTATCTGCTCTTTGGTTTGCAGCTATACATCCTAACCACAGTACATCATAGACCCATATAAGTATATACCATGTGTAACCTTAATAAATATCTATATAAATATATAATTACAAAATTAAATATATGTTTTTGGACTAGATAATATAATGTTAGAATATGAGGCAGAAATATGTATTTATTATAATGATATAGAATTCAATTAAATGTATTACAGGTTTGAAAAATGTACTAAATGTATAAATACTAGTACAATAATGAAGTCAAATTGAGTGACATTGTGGTAATTTGAGGGAAAAAATGTTTGAGAACAGATGACAGAAATACAGCAGAGACAGGGAGGAAAGTTCACAAGTACCAGCTGTTCATTTAGAGACAGACTGGTATTAGAAAGTCTCTGCTCTGGCACTGTTCCCACCCTGACCAGAATCTGTGTTCAGGAGATTTACAAACAGCCTGTGATTTTAGCATTTTTCATTTACAGCTCTGTCCAGGGGTGAAAACAACAGCTCGTATCACTTTGTTACTTTATTTAACACTAAAAAGTTGTCACTCACTACTCCCTCTAGTGGACACATAAACCTGATCAACCAGCATCAATAATCCAATACAATGGATCTAAACTCTGGGAGAGCAGTATTGTTTTTTGGTTGTTTTTGTTTTTTTGTCTGTCTGTTTGTTTGTTTTATTTGTCCTGTTTGATTTTCAGAAACTTTACACAAAATCTACTGGACCAATTTCCAGGAAATTTTCAGGAAATGTGTGATGTCATCCAGAATAGATGCCATAAAATTTTGGTGAATGTAGATTAAAGGTCACACTTTTCACAATGAGAAGAGATAGGGCAAATCAGGTCAAATATATGTGAGCGGGTGAGGTTTGTTATGTCTGGCACCACATGTTTAGTTAGTTAGTTAGTTTGTTTGTTTGTTTGTTTTTTAGTTAGTTCAGACATGCAAAGAAACAAATAAAACAACACAAGGCAAAAGAAAATAACACAACTAACATTTAAATTAACTGAGTGTATCTTCAAGTACATACAAGTCTGAATTTTGTACGGTCAAAAAGCAGTAGGAAGATATTCTGACTTATTCATCCTACCCCTGAAGTACTTCTACACATTTATCACTACTTTCACATAAAAATCAAACTATACATTTTTCTGACTCTTAACACTGAACCAAAACTAATGCATTAATACAGCATTTGAATTATGGACAACAAAGTGATAATTGTAGTACAGTCATACAGACTCAATAATTTAACCATTATATTAAATAATGTATATATATATATATATATATATATATATATATATATATATATATATATATATATATATATATATACATTATTCATGAAGAAACAGCCCACATTGTCATTATTAACTACTGTAGCTCTTTCTTAAAATTAATTATGTATAATGTATATATTATTAGTTTTATCTCCACACATAATTTGTTCCATAGTTTTACTCCAGTGATGGTAATACAGGTAACTATGGAACATTTGACTGTGGAAATAGTACACATAGTATATTTTAACTCTTCATTTTCATCATGAGACTTGATTTTACTGCACCGTGTTTGCAAATAAATTAATATATTCTGCATTTTATATAGAGGGAAAAGAGGAATGAAAAAGGATTAATGGCTCATTTTTACTTTCAAATGTTAAAGAATGTTTTAAACTGGGTGTCTGGACCCAACAGTACTGTACTGTGCACCCTATCATTTTAGCTTACACTTATATACTTAAGCCTAGATGTGGTTTTCTCTCTCACGGCATCATTACTTATATCACTTTAGCCATACACGACTCCATGATACCTGTATACTTTAGCATTTTAGGTTTACTAACATGGACTTTGTAGGACATGATGGGACAAGGTCTGAAACATGATACAGAAAGATGAGAATTATTATTGTTAAATGAATATAGGAGATAACTGCACAGAAAAGAAATGAACACACACGCCGTTAAATAAAAGTAACCATTAGCTACAATAATAAGGCCTGACTGCTGTAACGTAAACACTATCTAATGCAGAGGAGGCCACCAGTTAAGTGACTCAGAAAATCCACAGATTGTGAAGCTCTTTTCTTTCATAGTATCCACCAGATGAGGCATTTCACATTTACAACGGCCCCCGGTTTTGACCCAGATCACAGAGGATGCAGCTGTCTGTTCATTGTTCATCATCATTGTCCTCATAGATCTGATGCCCCAAAATCAATATCTGCCTTAGAGCAAACTAGTGAGCAACAGACTGTAGCAGCAGGTAAGAGTGCCAATTATTACCGGCGGACAAAGCAAAATACAAACTGAATGCCAAGGGGGGAAAGGTATCTGTGTTGATAGGATCATTACAGATGACTTAATGATTACTGGACCTGGAGCTGCACATTTCTGCCTTTTAAAAGTTCATTTTCCAGACTATAATGTGCAGTCCTCCCTTCAGTGAAGCAGAGTGAACGTCTTAAAACTGTTATGACAGCAATTAAATTCTAATGAGGTGAATGTGTATGAGTGTAGATGGAAATATTCTGTTTGTTTTTAAGACTAGATCTAATGTTATACCAAGGAATTAGACAGAGTAGCTTCTGCTAAAACTGTCTGATATTGTAGAAGATTTATTTAGATCCTTAATTTGAATATTTTAAAAAAAAAAAAACACACTACAATAGGAAGGTTTTTTTACATCCACAACTGTACCTTATTAAAGTCTCCACTGTGGATCTGTGGATCCAGTGCACAGCAGTGCAGACACTGACAAGACGGACCATGTGGTTACAGTTCCAGATTCTTCCATATGCTACAGGTGTTAAAGACATTTACATGTAAAGGCAGGAATATGTCTAATGTAATGAAACACCTGGTAATAATAATAATAATAATAATAATAATAATAATAATAATAAGTGCTTAATGGGGGGGGGGGGGGGTTATAGTCTTTCTTTCTGCTCCCTTCAACTCATTTCACTCACTTCCACAACACATTAGTAGTAAACAATGTCACATTTTCTATGGGCTCTGCACTAGTATTTTAAATGGGTAGTTTTCACTGGACAATCAATAGGAAAGAAGATAAATGTTGTATGGTAATAGTACAATACAGCCTCTTAGATACAGTGAAGTAGGAGTAGAAAATGGAACTGAAGTGGATGTAGATTTTATTTATAGAAAGCACAATGACTTGTATTTGTACATGAAATGCACTAAATAAACCTCTAGTACTTCAAATATAAGCACTTGCATACATAGCCCACCACTCAAATTCTTTGTATAGTACCAACCTTCATAGAACACAAATATCAGTCTATGATTATCTGAGCAAAACAGGTGAACATGAACAAAGCATTGCATTATATACCCTATGTGTACTACTATGAGTAGGGTACTTTGCAGTCTGAGACCTCAGTGTCACAGCACTGTGGAAAAAAAAAACAAAAACCAAAAAAACCTTCTATGCTTTTTCATCATAAGAAGAATGTCAGAAAATCCTTTTTTTCGTCCTGCTTTTAAAAACCAAAGCCTGATGTAAACTGTGACCTGTCACACATGAGAAGCAACAAATCATTTTCTATTGCTTAATATGCCGTTCAAAGGTTCCTCATCAGATAAAGGGTTATTTGTGTGTGGTTTCAGTTAATTTGTCACAATATCTGCATGTGAAGAAAAGCACTGAAAAATGAAATGGGGAAAAGCAATGTCACACAAGGTCATTCTCTATTTTATTTTATTTTTCAATGGGAGGAATTTGAAAATAACAAACCTGATTTTTACACATATACACAGTTACAACTACACACGCAACAGCCAGTAAATAACACTGTGCTATTTTCCAAAAATATTTTAGGATGACTATAAAAATAATAATAATAACAGAAATGAACACTTGAATCTGTGTACTTACTGTGATAAAAGTATGAATGAAAACAATGATATAGTTGATGCTTTTTGCGGATGGCCAACTCCGAACTGGAGAATCGTGTATGTGTGTGTGTGTGTGTGTGTGTGTGTGTGTGTGTGTGTGTGGGTGTGTATTTGGACAACACATACTCTTATCAATCTGTGCACAATAACAGAGAAAACAATTTGCTAATGTTTTGAAAATAGCTTTCCCTTCTCGTGCTCCAGCATTGAGAGATGTATGCACAATTTCATAAACACAATCAGTGTGCTGAATGGCGGCACTGATATTCTGCAAGAAAAAAAATCTCATTATTGTTCCTGAGCTATGGAAAAGCAGTCAGTGGCCCATATCACACAAATGCCCCTCCCCCTTCTCCAGCAGCACACAAAGCTTAATTCCACCTAGCAGAAAACAATATGCAGCAGTTTGCACACAGAAGATTATTGATGACCAAAAAAAAAAACTGTGAGCAGACCTTCTGCAGCTGCAGTCGTCCTGAGGTAAATACAGGATACACTTCATGCAGATCAATGGATCAAAGCTTCATATTGTGCAGAACTACACGCCATTATCACAGTCTTTATCAAGTATGATAGGAATGATCAGAATCTACATCTGTGCATATTGTGACAGGACCAGGAGAAGTAAACTGTACACTATTTTAAAAAAGACTGTTCATGAAGTAATAACTAAAGTAATAACTAGTATTAGAGTACCGGTCCTTCCAGGATGTCGCAGGCCTTTTTTAAGATTGTTGGGGCCTAAAATGTCTGATGTTGCATGAGCTTTTCCAAAAAATTGCGATGAAAGTTGCGGTGCTTTTTAGGCTTTTGTAATGGGAGGAAGTGAAAGTTGCGATAAATAGTTGGGATTTTCCCTTTTTGTAATCAAAATTAAATATTTCAAATATTTTGTTACTAGAAAATTCATTCAAAGTCATTTTGATATGGTACTCAAAACTACCATACTGAGATGGCAAATAAACGATTACGAGGATTATAAAAATACAACTTTTTTTTTTTTTAATGCACCTGTTGGTTCAAAGGTTAAAGTTCATTTGACCTCACAACACTACATGAAGTTCTAAAATATAATATAAATGTCTTAGCCAGTCAAAAAAAAACAACATTATTACTAGTCTCGACATCCTGGAGGGTCTGGAGTATGATAAAATGTGAGAAAACATCAGATTAGTTACTTTGATGTTGGGTTTTAAGTACATGTTTCTTCGTAATCACAGGAAAAATAGATTAATACAAAAAGAAATTCAATCACATTGTATGTTTCATGTCTAAAGAAGAATAAAAACAACTAAGGTTCTCATAATTCAT
This sequence comes from Siphamia tubifer, assembly GCA_020466265.1. Classification (NCBI taxonomy): domain Eukaryota; kingdom Metazoa; phylum Chordata; class Actinopteri; order Kurtiformes; family Apogonidae; genus Siphamia; species Siphamia tubifer. Next base: position 16,742,975 of record CM035796.1, read on the forward strand.
AAACCAAAGGGTTCAATTGCACGACCATAGTGTTAAAATAACAGCCTTTGCTTTTTATTTATTTATTTTTTCAAATAAAAAAGTAAACATTTAACAATTTTAAGGATGTAAAATAATGTGATAAAATGTCTGTGGCTCAGTTGGTAGAGTAATCAATTATCATAGGGTTGGTAGTTTGAATCCTCGCTCTGACTGCTCACGTGTCAAAGTGTCTTTATGAAATTCTGACAACACTGAACCCTAAATTACTCCCAGAGAATTTAGGGTTCAGGGTTAGAAGACACTGTGGACATCATATAGGTCTATGTAAGAGGCAGGTTACACTTTACATTCAGTGTTAAATCTACATGTGACTCTAAACATGTTTATGGTTTGATGTGTTTTTTACTGCATTATTCTGGCTACCACTGCTGCCAGTTTTTTTTTTTCATTAAAGACAATGGAATTTTTTATCTTAAGGAATCTGTACATTTAGGAGAGGCCTGAAACAGTTTTTTTGATTATTTGAATTATTCACACACACTATGAATAAATAGTGTTACGTTGTTGTAAAATAAATAAATACATAAATAGATTAAAAACAATGCAAAACAGTGAACATGTTTAACCAGAGAGGCAATCTGTAAAAACAAGCAGGTTATCTTTTACAGTGCACAATGTTTTATTAAAAGCCCAGATGTTTTTAAAACTGTTGAAATCATTGGTTATTTAAAAAAAAAAAAAGCCAATTCCAGCCTCAGTCTGCACCTGACGTTGCAGCGTCAGACTGAGGCTGGTTCTATCCCTGCCCTCACCTCTATCTTATTTTTTCTGGATGTTAAAATAGCCATCTTCACTTCTCCAATGATGAAATTTAACAACTTTTCTTTCTTTGTTTTCCTGTATTTTACCCAATTAATAAAAACTGGAATGCTAAAAAAAAACTCGGACAGTTTAAAAACGTCAGCTTCTACATTCACTAAAAACATGAAACACCGTCTCTCTAAGATTACAGAACGGGCACTGGTCTGACACAGCGGGCTCGACGTGGGAAATAAAAGCATTTGAGGCGAAGGCTCCATGTAATATTCTCCACTAGACGTTGGCTGTCCTCTTCCTCAGGGGAGGTTTGTACAGAACTCTCCATGTGGCTGGTGGTCTCCTCCCACTTTGCTGGTCCACACAGTGGGAGCTCTGTCACACAGTCTGTCTTTGTTGATGGCCTTGACGCAGCTCCTGTATAGTTCTTTTTTTTTCCATAGTTTGGAGGTCGATGTTCTTCAGACTCTCAAGGAGAGGGAGGTCCGCCACGATTTCCGAGCTCGGCACAGATGTTCAGTTCTGGGAAGGGGTCTCCTCGGTCAGGTTCAGTCCCTCTGATGAAGTCCATGAGGACACTCCTCTCTCCCTGAGAGTTTCTGCCTCCACAGAAACTCTTTCTGTAGAGGCAGAAACACCTTCTGGCACACCCTGGTGGACTGGACCCCCAGCAGAGCACCCACAGCTCCCACCCCGCCACGTCCACCAGATGCCGAAGCAGCAGTGTCCCGGTCCAGAAGTGTCTCCGCTGGAGACGTCCAGGCGTGGCTCCATGCACCCATGGCTCCTTTAAAAACCAGAACAGAGAGTTAGACCTTTGTTTGGACCACTTTTAAAAAGGACCCAGGACTTAAAAACAATAAAGTAACAATAAACAAGAGGAACCCTGTTAAAATATGAGAATTTTGAATCCATTAAAAACAGGGTCGTGTTCACCCCCGGTTACTCACACATCTGAAGATACAGCTGGCCACCTCTCGCCACACAAGACCTGCGGACCCTTTTAAAAACTTCTGGATAAACTAATCTAAAACCTGCTGTTCTACTGGCCAGGTGGATAAGGCCCTCTTTTGATAAAAACAGCACCCCCTGTGGCACCCAATGCCACCTCCCCCAGAAAAAGTCCACAAGCATTGCTTGGACCTTTGCCAGTAAACCTGCTGGGGGGTCCATGGTAGCGAGGCGGTGCCACAGCCGGGACCCAATTAAATTGTTGAGCACTAGTACTCTACCTCAATATGACATCTGAGGGAGTAGCCATTTCCATTTATTCAATTTGTTTTCTATCTTTTCGGTGATATCCTCCCAGTTCTTTTTGTTGTTCTTCCCCAGGAATACCCCCAGGTACTTTAGGCCATTCCTTGTCCATGGGAGCCCCTGGGGAAGAACTGGGAGGCCACCACGCCATCTGCCAACAGAAAGGGCCTCGCTTTTCAACCAGTTGACCTTTGCTGATGACAGATGTTTAAACAAATTGGTTAAAACTATTAAAATGTCAATGTCAGTCTGGTCTTTTATAAAAACAATGACATCATCCGCATATCCAGATAAAACAATGTTCCTACTAAAACCAGGTAAAATCAGGCCATCAATGCTAGTGTGTATCTGACAGAGAAGTGGCTCCAGGTAGACTGTGTAGAGCATCTCAGACAGGGTGGAACCATGCTGGATGCCTCTATGGACCCTAAAAGGAGCACACAAACTGCCATTACATTTTGCAGACCAGGTTTGGTCTGCAAAAGTGCACAAACCACCACCTGTTTATTAACAAAACTCCACTAAAGGAACAATAAACACTTTATCCCTCCCCTACTATCACCACCACACACCCTCCTCTCAGCAGAAGCACAATTCTTGACTCTGGGTAAAGTGTGCTTTATTAAGACAAAAAAAAGTAAAATTAATAAAGTAAAAGTCCGAAAAGGTGATGATTGTTGAGGAGCTCTAATTGATTAAAAATAAAAAATCCTCTACTGTATTATGTCATGGATGAACCAACACATGTCAACTCTGAAGACACTTTGAGGCGTCAAACTACGACTACAACAAAGATTTTTCAAACCCATCAGATTGTGACTTATGCTCCACATATCTGGAACTTTTACTCAGAGTAAGTCCTGATTTAACATCATTTAAATCAATCCTGCCCCGGATGAACACCTGAGTTTTATGACCATGCTGTTTGATATACTTTTAACTGAGTCTAGCCCTTGCCATCAATTTTTATTTCTTCCATTCTTTTATTATTTTCCTTCTGAAATATAAAATCTGACCCTACAGTATGTGCAGTTTTAATCTTCATTGACATTTTTGTAGTCCTCTGGAGAAAACATACATAGTCCTTATATAAAATAATTAAAAATAAAAGGACACTAATGATTTGGATATACCTACAAAATGGCGTGGTCACTATATAGTGCCCTATATAGCTAGTGGTTAGGGAGTGATTTCAGACACAGCCTTGGTCATATCAGATGGTACCCTACTGGACATGTACTTCAGTCTGACATTTGATGATTTAAGGTTGATAGTGATCATTACTGATCATATAAATGTCACGGTCTATCTGGTCAGACCTGATATATATTCAGGCTGGAGATACAGCCAGGAAGGAACAGCGTGGAAGGAGTCACTCACATAAGTCATCAAATATTTCTTACACCACAAAAGTTAGAATTACCATTAATCGTGTTTCTGCTGCTCTGAAAACATACTAAAAATAGGACTTGTCTGAAAAGCACAAACACACAGACTCTGAATATAACCCTCTAAGATCAAAACCACAGGCATTAAACATATTTGTCCATGGGTCAAAACTGGCACAGCACCCAGCCACCATGTCCATGTGGGCCCCAGAAGGGTTACATTTGGAATGCAGTTTCCATGGTGACCCGAGAAGTATTTGGCCATATCAGAATTAGGGATATGAATATTTTTACTTTATTTATTTGTCACATTATTTATCAGACAATATGTATCTTTCCCATTATTTGCACTACATAAATTTTATGTTTTAGCTTGACCAAAAAACAAGCCTAGAGAGAGGCTAATAAAGGCTGTTAAAGACTTTACTAGGTTCATAAAGGCTTCTAAAGACTTCTAAATGCTACTGGGGTACCTAGGTGAGCTCTACCCATAGGCCACACAGGCGGGGGCCTAGAGTTAGGCGAATAAATATCTTTAAAGGCTTCTCAAGGTTTGTGAAGCCTTCTAAAGCCTTCTAAAGGCTTCTAAACACTACGGGGGTATCTAGGTGAGCTCTACATATAGGCCACACAGGCGGGGGCCTAGAGGGAGGCTACAAAAGGGTTTTAAAGGTTTCCCAAGGCTTCAAAATGCTACAGAGGTACCTAGGTGAACTCTACACATAGGCCACCCAGGCAGGGGCCTACAAAGAGGCTAAAAAATTATTTTAAAGGCTTCCCAAGGTTTGTAAAGGCTTCAAAAGGCTTCAAACCACTACAGGGTATCTAGGTGAGCTCTACATATAGGCCACACAGGCGGGGGCCTAGAAAGAGGCTAAAAAAGGTTTTTAAAGGCTTCCCAAGGTTTGTAAACGCTTTTAAAGCCTTCTAAAGGCTTCAGGGGTTCCTAGGTCAGCTCTACATATAGGCCACACAGGCGGGGGCCTAAAGAGAGGCTACAAAAGGTTTTTAAAGGCTTCCCAAGATTTGTAAAGGCTTCTAAAGGCTTTTAAATGCTTCAGGATGCTTCTAAAGGCTTCTGAAAGCTTTTAAATGGTTCTAAAGGCTTCAGGGGTACCGAGGTGGGCTCTACATATAGGCCACACAGGTGGGGGCCTAGAAAGAGGCTAATAATAGTTTTTACAGGTTTGTCAAGGTTTGTAAAGGCTTCTAAAGGCTTCTAAACACTACAGGGTTGTCTAGGTGAGCTCTACATATAGGCCACACAGGCGGGGGCCTAGACAGAGGCTAAACAAGGTTTTTAAAGTCTTCTGAATGCTTCTAAAGGCTCTTTGCAGGAAACCAACACTCATTAAGTGAGTGAAAGGCCACTCAGACTGTAGTCTATGGAGGTCCACTCTTTGATAGGTAGGCATCAGCAAGTCCCCATGTGAAGTAAAATTATGGTAAAAGACCTTAAAACTAAGTGTAGCATTTTGGTTTAGTATTTTTAAAATAAACACAAACACCAGCCCCCAATTTGCAGGTGTTCTGTGACAGTCCCCTGTTCACCAGGTAAACGTGTGTGTGTGTGTGTGTGTGTGTGTGTGTGTGTGTGTATTTGCGTGTGTGTACGTGTGTTGTGCATTCACTACTGCTATGCACTTCTGGTTGGATCTAATTCAGGTTGTCATTTTTATTGCTTAATGTTTATTGTTACTGATTAACATTTTGTTTTGCCTTATGACTCTTTTATTTGAATACAATTTCCCCTTGGCATCAATAAAGTCAGTCTGATTTTGATAACCACAATTTATTGTTCTATATTTGTACATGGACAATGACAGTAAAGTTGAATCTAATCTAACAAGTGGTGCCCGACAAAACAAACCCCATCCCCTTTACCCACATTTGCCCTATCTCTTTAGCCCAGCCATGCTATCCCCATTCATTTCATGTGTCGGTCTAGGAACGTGTCATAGGCAGAGGAGGCGAGGTTGTTATTGTTGGTGCCTTGCTTTTCTCCATGGCTCATGTCAACCTGGTAAATGCCTGAGGAATAGGTGTGTGTCATAGATGGTGACACTGATGGTCCATAACTGTAAAGAGGAGGAATCAGGTCGACATAGTCTCCAAGATACTGTAGGATAGAGTCATACAGGATGTGGTTGTTTGCATTTGACATGTTGAAATGAGCCGTTTTTCTTAGCTCATATCTGATTAATCAAAAAATACAATACTTACTCTGGATGTTCATTGTATGGAGTGATTTTTGGGACAATATTAAATATATTCACATGCACAGATTACTTAATCTGTGAAATTATTAGAATGAAAATGAGAATAGGTTTTAGTCCAAAGGAATATTAGTCTCAGATCTACCAGATCTACTTCAAAACACTGTCTGCACATTATGATCCATTCACTTTACAGGTTCTTTCTAGTGGAATATTTACAAATCCATTATATACATGTACATAAACCACCATACTATATATGTGGAATAACACACCATCATATATATTAAAAACATGAGCTAACCAGTACTTTTGTCATTTGTTTTCTGATTCATCTTATTAAAGTATGTAAGATTTAGCACATTTAATGTCTGAAGCAGATACTTTCTACAAAAAAAAATGTAGAGCAGTATTATCTGTATTATAACAAAGTCTTTGCGCAGAGGGTTACATATATGTACGGATGTGCGAGAGACAAAATCTGTATAAAAAAAGGAAGGGACATGACATTTAGTGAATATATGGGCCGTCCCTGCACAGGTTAAGTGTTGAATGACTTAAATCTAAAACACATTAAGGGTGTTATACCTGGGTGCAAAGTACATTTGCAATAGTTTTATTTTTATTATTATTATTATCTTATAAATACATATTTTTCACCTAGCGTTCATCCTTTTCACAGTAGTGCTCAGCAGACAAATTGTCAATACAAAGATCAAACCTTTTAGTGACCTTTCAGCACATTGGACAATCTCTCTGAGCACCAGTGCTCCAACCATCAAGCCCCATGTGGCCTTCATGAAGTACAAGGTAATCAAGGTAAAACTGAGGGGGTGGCAGTAAACACCAGTTCCATTCCATGAACACACAGAAAGTGTGTGTGTGTGTGTGTGCGTCTGTGTGTGTGTGTGTGTGTGTGTGTGTGTGTGTGTGTGTGTGCGTCTGTGTGTGTGTGTGTGTGTCTGTGTGTGTGTGTGTGTGTGTGCGTCTGTGTGGACAAAATATCCCACCTACAGCGTCAACAGCTTTCACAGTCACGAGAGACAAACATGATAAAAACTCCTGTTTTTTTTGGGGGGGGGGGTTTGAGAGGACGTTCGTATTTTTTATTTTTATTTTCATTTATATGTTTGGTGAAGGTAATACATTTATATGCTTATGATATGACTAACTTTATTTCAAACATACATAGGAGCCAAATAGAAAGGTGAACAAAAGACCATACATTTAAACACAACACTCCAGAATATCGAAGGCAACAAGCTTGTTTGATGTGATAAAAAATATTGACTCACATTTTTAATAATAAAGACAATAAAACACATTTTAACTTCACAAAACTGAAGTTATTTTCAAACTGTTTTAGTTTGATTTAGGCTTTCTGATGCTGCTTGTGAATTGATTACTAAACAATCCAAACTATGCAATATATAATACTAAATATGCAATAAAAATATTAAATATGTAAAAAAATATGCTTATACTATCCATGTATAAACATTTATAAAACTATATCAGTGTCATCTATAGTTGAATAAATAGCTGCCAGTGGCCAAAAGCATCTAGCAGTTAAAATATTTAATAACATTTTAACCTGCTAATTCTATCAGCACAGTTACATTATTCAGGTAAAATTCAGTTTCTCTGTGTTTCAGTTTCATAGTGAATGTAGAAACATTGTCACTATAACATGTAGTTATACAAATAACAGACACTTGTTTTACATTCAGATAATGATAGATTTGTTGAAAAAGTCACATTTTCTTAATTGTTTTGTATCTGTTTTGGTTTAATAACCTCTAAATATCATTTAGGCTTCTATGAACACCTACATGATCTGTGTAAAAACAGGAAAAAGCCAGATTTTCACTGAAAAAAAATCTAAATGGAGAGGAAAATATTATAACAAATAGCAATAAAGCAGTTAATAAATATTAATGTAGAGAAAAATTCATTTGGAGGTTATCACAAAGATAGTTGAAGGTGTTTAAGGGTTAATAGGGTTTAAGGGTTGATATTGTTTTGCTACATTACACCTGCATGTCATCATCTGTGTGGTTTTGGAGTAAAGTGATGTGTAACCTTTGGTCCACAAGGGGGCGTGTTTGGTCAACATTGTGAGGGTTGATGTGTGCTGATGACTTCCCTGAGGCCTTTTGATCAAGCTGAGCTCATTAGGACACATGCCTCCCTCTAACAGCTCCTGTGAACGCAGTGACAGTGAATGCATCATCCTCAAACATGTTGTCAGAGATGAAACGACATCCACTTTCAAATGTTTACACCCAGGGTTAGTGTTTGGCCAAAGGTGAAGATCTGATTAAAAAGAAAAACTCAATCTAGTAGTGGTCATGTGGTGTCCCCCTCCCCCGTCTCTTTTTCTGTGTTTTGTTTTATTTTCTTTTATCTCTTAATAGCGAGTGGGAAGGGATAATGGTTAATTATAGTTCATGCACAGAGGCCATTCTGGCTTAGATTAAAACTGTTCTTCTCAAAATACACTGTGTAAGACTTCCTACTGCCTTTCAACCAAATGTCCTGGAAACACATGTCAGATATTGCTGTGTGTATGAAAAATCCAATAAAAAATGTATTTTTATATATATATATATAAATCTGCAATGTGAATCAGGTCTGAATCACTGAGATTTTGCTGAAGGGAATTTATTGGAAATGAATCAACACTTCTCTGACATTTGCATTGAATGAGTCTCAATAAGAACTATTTCAGTCTAATGGAGACATGTAGTTTAATACAATATCATGGCAGATTTTCTTTCACTAAATATTGTGTGTTAAATCTTAAACTACAACATAAGCCAAAATTAATGGCTTTGTGGATTACATTATTAATTTCCAGCCATCATTATATTAAATTAAATCACTGTTTAACCCTTTAACCCCTGATGTGTCAGTGCTGACGCATTGTGAATGGATGGATTAGTTTAAAAATTCAGAAAAATTCAAGGTTTTTTTAATGTTATTTTACTGAGAATTTTGTTGATAGAACTGATGTACAGGTGTCAAAAAGCAACTGATTTAGAAAAAGGAAAAAGCCCAAAGTAAAACTACTGGAACCAAATTACAACGCTAGTCATTTATTCCTTTTTTTTAAACTTCATGTTGGGTTTTTTTAAGGGGGGGGGGTGCATTTTTTGTGTTATTTTGTGAATATTTATTAGTATCTGTTGTTGCTTATTTTTTCTACATTAATTTTTTAAATTATTTTTCTTCAATTGTGTTCTGTTAGTGTCTTACTTTATTCATGTTACATATTATTTTGTTAGTTTAATACTCATTTTTGTTCATTTTGTTGCTTTTTTTTTTTTTTTTTTTACTGTGGAATTGCTTAATACGTATCCAAAGCTGCAAAGAACAATGAACACAGCTGTAACATAAAATAAAAAGTAAGAGAAAATGACTCCATCAATTACCTAATCACCTGCATAATATGAGAGATTTATCAATAATATTGATGCAGTTTCTATAAACCAAAGCTTTCCTAACTAACAGCTTATGAACTTGTAAAACTGAGCAGGTAAAAAAAAAAAGAATTGCAAGTCTTCAATCTAATATGACACCAGAAACAAGACACAAAACACCAAACTTCATGAAAATTTGACATTTTAATGGAAACTAAAATTGTGAACACTGGAGGTTTTCTTTAATTCGATCTATTACATTGTTTGGAATTTGAGGGTTATTATCATGCTTTTTAAAAAAACAAACAAAACAAAAAAAAAAAGACATTTTAACGTGACAATTATGTTAAATTCAACAAAAATTAAATAAATCAGACTGCTCACTTAAAAACTGAAAATGCCAACCTGTAAGATATTTAAGAAAGAAATGCTATTGCCTCATATTTTTTAGGGGGCAAGAGGTTTATTAGTGTGTGTGTGTAGGGGGGGGGGGGGACTGAAAACAAATGTGTCTATAAGAAAACCAGCCATTTGAGATGACACACACACACAAAAAAAAAAAAAACATAGGAAAACATATGACTCGGCACAAAGTTTCATCTCTTTTTCTCTTATTTTTTATGACTGTTGGTACAGAATCCTGTAAAGACACATGTTGCCCTTGTTCACTTTACTAGTCATGTGTAGAACTGCAAACACTGTACCTCTCAGGAGTCCTTGTTGAGCCGCATTTTGTAATAAACGTCTAAAATGTAATAACTTTTACCTTTCCTTTGGCAATAAACTGCCGCATTTTGTAATAGATTTTGCCGCATTAAGTAATACGTTTTTACATTTTGCAAGCAGCAGGGCTTTGGTGGTGTGGCATTAAAACTCAAGGAGCTGTTTGGGAAACATACCAAGTGGTTTATGTCTTGGCTGGTAATTAAGACATATTAGACATAGACAATTTGAAATTACGATTATATTTTAAAAATAGAAATGCGGCAAAATGTATTTAAAAAAACGCATTGGGGCAGTTTATTACAAAAAAAAAAAAAAAAATGCGGCTCAACGGTCCTTGAATAAAAAATAAAAATTTAAAATCTAAACATTTCCACAAGAGGCAAGGACAGTTCTTTTTCACGGGGACAGTTTTTTTTTTTTTTTTTTTTTTTTTTTTTAAGTGGAGCACAAACACCAAAGTCCAGCATTTCCCATTACAGACGATTGATTACTGGTTGAAAAAGCAGCACTTCCGGTATTTGTTTAACTCTAGTTTGTCTTTTAAGATTCCTCCTCCTCTCTCGCACCGTTCAAACACGCTCAAAGTGACATTCAGCTGCTACAGTAGTGACTTCTGTTCACTTAAGAAAAACAACAAAAAACTAAATAAACTCCTCCAAAACTCAGCGGGATGTCAAGAAGCTGGTTACGACATTGTCAGCGTTCCCCCTATCTGTGCGTTTAAGCCATTCAGGAGCTGAATTATCTGAGTAGTGTACCTTTGGCGAAAGCAGATCCAGAGTTGTTGAACTGTGCATTAATTAAAACCTCACGCGCCCTCACGACACGATCAACAACACTACAAATAAAAAATATACCATGAAGAACTCTGGATGCAGTGTTTCAGATGTCCTCAATTACAACTACGTGAAAACAAAACAAAACAAAAATGCATTAAAGTAATTTGTATAAAATCTGCTGGAAAAAGTAACTTCAAATATATTATAACATTGGTGCTATTGGGGAAAAAAAATAAGTCTACATCAGCATAAACCAATGACTAATATCATCTAAAACTCATCAAAAGTGAGACTTCTTGATTCTCCATTGCTATTTTTACTGTCCTTTTTTTTTTCTCTTTTTTTTCTTCTTTTTTTAAGTCTCGTCCTATTTGTGCATCTACAGATAAATTATGTAATAACTCCAAGAATAAACAAAAATAAAAACTTTTTTTAAAAACATGTTAAAATATTAATTTGTTAAATCACTTGATTACTGTATGTCAGGGGTCTCAAACATGTGGCCTGTGGGATGAAGATCATAATAACCTATTAAAAGACTCCATATTTTCTTCTCAGTTTTTTCTTTGCCTATAAATGATGACAACTTGACATTTTTGTCATTGTTTTACTGCAAAAAACAACCACCAAAAAAAAAAAAAAAAAAAAAAAAATATATATATATATATATATATATATATATATATATATATAATATGTTTGTGACTATTTACATTTGTAAATTTCCTGTAAAAATAAATGTGAACAAGCTGTACAAATAGGAACAACGTGAAATGTCTAAAGAAAATTACACAAAATTTGAACCATTTTCTGCTTCTGTTACTAAGAGTTTAGTGTCTTTGTAGAACTCATCCATAATAAAACACGTGGACAAATGATACAGCGAGGCAGAATATTGTTATAATTGCTGTAATATTGTAAAATTTTACTTATTTTCCTCATGAAATGTAACTTTTTTGCATTTGCATCTTATAATTTAATGTTTTTTGGGGGGTGTTTTTTTTTGCACAAAAAAATGACAAAACATTTGGTGTTGTCATTATTTGTTATTATTTATAGGTTTATAGGTTATTATGTTTTCAGTTTACTGGTCTGGCCCATTGGAGATCAAATCAGGCCAAATGTGGCCCTTGAAAGAAAATGAGTTTGAGACCCCTGCTGTATGTGCTAACTCAGACATTTACTCGACGGTGGACTGGCCTCGGGAGCGTACACCAGCCAGCAGTTGTCATCCGTCCCATTCCAAACTAATTTGGCTTTAGGTCACACAAGTCTGAACACAAGCCAACAACATTTTAAAACCTACAAATTAAAAAAAAAAAAAAAAACATGAAAAAAAAAACTAAAACTAAAACTCAATGCTTTCAGCGGCATCCATGTCACTTAAAATAAGCTGCAAGAAAACTTGAACAGCATTGTAAAGGTAAAAAAAAAAATGGCACGGATATATGCTGGAAGCAGATTTAAACAATCAAAATTGCTGTAAATGTACTTTTTCTTTTCCACACAGGCACCTGAACATGAAACAACAAATGGGAACGGGGGGGGGGGGGGCAATATAATATTTTTTTGGGGGGTGGGTGGGCTGAAATCTATCAGAAACTTGCATATAATAGGAAGAACTCGCTACGCACACACCCACAAAACGAGGCTGAGCTCGTCACTCACAAGTTGGATGCCTGCATCAGCATCCTTGAGGTGATTGCACATGTCAAAGAAGGGGAGTGGAAACCAGGAAAGGGGGGGGGGGGGAACTTACAGACTCACAGATTCTAAATGATCAGCCTTTACCCTCTTCACACAAAGCACACCCATCATTCAATAACTACCCCCCACCCCCACCCTAAAGTAATCACTGATTTACCATGTACTCTTAACTCTTCAAGATGCTGTTTTTGGTTTGCAGGCTTCAACACTAACTCTTATATCTTCATAGATAAATGCATATTCGACATCACCTTTATGCTGTTTTAAGTGCTTCAGAAGATGAGTCTTAGGGCAGGGTGGGGGTTGGGGGGGGTAATACTCTGATTTCCCTCTACCATGACCATCTTCTCAAAATACAAGAATATATATATTAAAAAAAAAAATATTCATCGTAAGACTACAGTAACATCACATACTATTGGTTTGTTGTCACCCTGTTTCACATCTAAAAGCCTACAGATGCATCACTGTCCACTGAAAATGCCTTCAGGCTGTCTTAACAACCACTTGGCATTTGCCATATGGGAACCTGATTATGTCACTTTGTCTGCAGATTATGAGTATTGGAGAAACAAGTAATAAATGTGGGTTATGTGTAACTTTATGCCAGATTAAATGTCAATATCCACATATGCAGGAAAACGCCTAAATGCTAATGGGCAATATCTCTGCTAGTACTCACTTCCACATTGGACCAGATAGGATTGTTCCTATACTTATTCAGAGGGCAGCATCTGATGATACACTCATCCATCACATGCCGTACAATGGAAGCAAAAACAAAAGCATGTTAAATACCAGAGAGTTGACTGAGATGAGACGTGATCGTTAAATGTCAAGACAGCTTGTACAACCCCCCCCCACCAAAAAAAAGAAAAAAAAAAAAACACGGCTGCAGTTATGACTTTCCCCAACTCTGCACAAAAACACCAGCATAATCAGGACACAGTGGGAAGAAACACGCTTCTGAACACTGCTCCGGTTGTGTCCCCCGCATTAACAATAAACCATCAACAGGTGGGTCACTGCGAACAAGCCGTAAAAAAAAAAAAAAAAAAAGAATCAGAGGATTGCAATCAAGTGTTATACATTTAGACAGAAAACAGCGCATGGAGCAATGTGCTTTAAGGGGAGACAAACGGAAAAACTCGATTGTTTACAGTGAACAGTCCCAGTTTTCCTCTGAAATAATTATTTGGTGTTTTTTCACAACATCGTGGGACTATAATACGGCTCCAATTAACTATTTCCGAATTGAGAACATCAACATGACAGGGGCCATTAGGCAAAAATAAGAAAAAGAATAAACAATATTTAACATAGTCATGGCTTTATCAACACTACCTGAGTTACATTTAATAATTCTGTATTATCAACTTTTTTATTCTGAAAAGTAACAGCCCAGAGCCATTCTTTCAAGGAGTATTTCTTGTCAGTACATATAGATCTCTAGGAATTAAAAGATCAAAGAAATTAGTTTACATAAAGTGCTATTAATCCACACATTAACCAAATCATATCTGCTAGAGAAAAGAAACCCTGACAGTTTCTTTTTTTTTTTTTTTTTTTTATGTCCAATAATCCTGATTTGGAGAAAGTGATGTGAATGATGTTGAGGTTGGACAGTTTTGCAGCTGATGAATTTAGATGCCATTAGATCTGAGAACACAAACTCTTCTGCCAAAGTCACACCGTTTTGCAAAAGGGTTTGTAAGATAAACTGAAAATGCAAAACTTGACTGACTGCAGGTCACACCAGCATCTTGGGGTTGATTTTGTTTTGTTTACCTTTTTTTTTCTTTTTTTCTTTTTACCCATTTCATGTGTGGATCACACTCACTATGTTATTGCACACTGGTTTGCAAACGTAAAATGTATCCACATTATATAACATTAAAACATAACTCATCTTCACATTTCAATATAGTTTGACAAAGTGGCTAGTCAGGGACCCTAGATTAGTATTGCGATTTTTTTTTTTAAATGTTATGTTACTGTTATCTTTGTGTGGCAATGAACAGCGACCTTATTCATTTCCACCAGTAAACATGCAAGAAATACAATGCCACATAAGACAGAAAAGTAAAGACGAATGCTGAACCAGGAAGACAAAAAAAATAATAAAAAAAAAATCCATGTTGTAAAACGCAACACTGTCTTTGACTAGAGGACTTTTTAAAAAGAGAAATGCAGGCAAAAATAACATCCTGAACCTTTCTGCTAACAAACTAAAAGCAGAGGCTGAAAGAACATCTCTCACCTAACATGTGTTTAACCCTAAAATAAGGATCCATGTCTGAAGGTATAGTCATCTAAAGGTAAGATTAACCAGACCTCATAGTATTCTGCATGAAATGTGTGGAAAGCTTCAAGATTAAAAGGTTGGCTTTTAACGAACAAGTAGAACCTGGCTTTTAAGTCCTTAGCACATCTGTAATAAACAATAAAATAGGGGGGTGGGGGGGGGGTTGCTCTTCTTTAAACTGGGCACTTCTGTTCTGTACGTGTGCTCTGGGGTCATACTGCAGTGCAGATAACACTCATGTTAGGTCAGACAAAACAGTAGAAAATAAAAAGCAAGGATTTCATTTGTGGGCTCTGATTCCCCCTAAAGGTTTAAGACAAGGCGCTCCCTTCCTGGATGGGGCCTTCTGCTGAACTGACAGTTTAACAGGACTCCAAAGACCGGTATTCCACAACTTCAAGGCATTCTTTTCTAAGTGTGTTCCCCTTTCTGTTCACGATGAATTCAAGCCTGCATGACAGTGTGTATGTATAACTTCTAACATATCTACAATGAACTTGTGAATGCATGAAGAAAGAAAACGACTGAGGCATCCCATAGTCACACTGATGGCTGCCGCAGTTCAACAGGATAAAGGCCTGGAAGGTGCAGTCCACGACACCTTTTTGTTGAACATCGTCCATAAAGAGCCATGACGCAAAACGACTAACGCAGCTCAAAGTGTCCATCCAACGTACTGAAGAGGCACCGGTCAGCTCCTTAAACGCATCCCTCGAGCGTGTGTTCGTGTTCGTCTGATGCCCCCAAGAAGTCTGTGACTCCACTCGAGACTCCAAGGAAAATCTGTCATGCTAAAACTATCAATTGTTTCACAGTTTTCACTTTAGCTATCCAACAGGATTGGTGATTTCCAAGGTAGATAACCGCAGCACCCAGAGGAGAAGCAGGTAAGTACTGTTGGCGTTCTACCTCACTGATCAGGTCCATCCTTGGTCTCATCATAAACCACTACTCTTTTTGGATCTGAAGCAGAGAGGACACACAGGAGGGACAGGGTTAGGTCACTCAAAATGATCCCTATCTCACTAAACAGCAGTACAACACACCACCAGCACAAGGACTTTAACTGGCAATAAATGATATGAGTATCTTAAGTTCATCATTTTCCTGTCAATGTTGAACAGATAGGGTTTTTAGTTTCCTGTGCAGGAGTAAGAGACGGGTATCAAATGTAAACTTGCAAGTGTTGAAACCGTTCTCCAAATTGTAAATGCAAAGTCATTTACATTTAACAGGCTTTTGAATATTTTATTAAAGGCAAAGGTCTAGTGGAACTACTTGTAGTTTGATAATCATTAACATTTGGTTCAAATGGTCACATGAGGAGCTTATATTTCTGCTCGGACATGAAGACTACTTTGGTGTTTTGACTCTAAAAACTTGAATCATCCGTGCATCTTTAAGTGTCTTTTCCGCCATGTTAAATAGTATTAAAGCAACGTTTGTGCATAAGATGACATTTGCTCAACCTAAATAGAAATGTTCTTCCACGTGACCTGAAAGTCATGGTTCCACAGTTTATGACAAAAAAACCAAGAGGAACTACAGATCACTGACCTCCATGTCTGTGCTGCACAGTCAGTGGATGGATCAACATGTGCAATCATTGGCATATGCCCACATCAAAAGTTGCTTTATAAATGTGTCACAAAATTAAAGATGCCTTATTGGAAAACAGTAACATTGAAACTGTACTTGAATTAACTAAAGACCCTGGCTGTAAGACAAGTACACTGTGAAGTAGAAATATGTAAATGCAAAGATATAAACAATGAAAACTAAGGTGTTCTCAAATAAAAACTGAAAACCTTTTTTCTTTTTATAGAGTTGCTGTTTTTGGATGAAGTTCAAAACACTCCTGGGCTTTTTTTTATTTTATTTTTTTACACCTTTTCTACACAGCCGTATGCACTCAAAGAGGAACATCACAATCACTGTCCTACAGCTGGAAATGTTCCAGTTTTTTTTTTTTAAAGAATACTATTATTTTAGATGGTGAGGTAAAAAAAAAAAAAAAAAAAAAAGAGAGAACCATTTTGGTTACCTTGTTTTTGCAAGTTGAATATGGATTCCATTTCTGGTGAAGGAAGATAAAAAAAAGTTGTTAAAAACTGTCAGAAGAGCAATACTGACCTACAAACATATCGTGAACAGTTGAAAATAGACATTTTAAAGTCTTCTATCTCTGTTCATTATATTACATCTCTGAACATTGTACTAACACTGTAACACTTGATGTAAGTTGAATTGTAAAAGTTACCTTTAGTGTGATAAGTGACAGCAGCTTTTATGTCAAAGGAGCCCCAGCTACACCTCCGGCCAGTGTCTTTAGTGTGGGTCAGCTCTGTAGTCGAGCCAAACAGCAGAGTGGTCAGCTGGCCTGGGGCAGACTTAGCACCGTTGTCTTTACACAGGGCCACAGCAGAACCTGCACTCTTGGCCTCCTCTTTTGTCTTTTCCTGACCACAGGGCTGCACTTTGTTCTCCTCCTCACTCACACAAGCAGAAGAACAAGCATTAGACACGTCACAGGGGGTCCGAGTCCTTTTCTCAGACTCTGGAGCCAACATGGCTGGATCTGAGACTGATGGGTTAGCATCAAAGGAGGGGTGAGCAGCCTTGCCTGCAGCAGCCTGGCACTCACTTTGCAGTGCAACCACAGTATTCTTGTCCACTGCAGGCACCTGTCCATTTCCTCCTTCTGGACCCAAATTGGGTTCATTGATAAAGGAAAGCCCCCACTGATTCTGGAAGATGTCTCCTAAGGCTTTCTGATTTTTCTGAGCAGCCGGTGGGTCAAGGTGGCGAGCACTAGGGAGCACAGGTTGCATATTTAAAGGGTAAATCAAAAGAGTACACTTTCTAAGCTCAAATGCTTCTCCATCTACAGGACTACTTGTAGAGCTACAGTTACTTTCCAAAGGAGATGCTACATTCTCGCCACTTGGGATAGATTGGGCTGGTGGAATACTACTAGCAGCAGGAGCAAAGAAGGTACCCACTGATGGGCATCCGTTTCCATTTCCAGAAACAGGACCATTAGTAAAGCTAGCTGAGGTGATAGTTTTCATAGCAGACATAGGGACCTGTGACAGTCTAACAGGAGGAGGCAGTGTCTCTCCCCCACCTTGAGCTACCTTGTTGAGGTTCTCTTTTACTTTACTTGCATAACTGATCTTGGGAACAATTTTAGCACTGCTATTGTCCACAGGAAATACTGGAGGGGGCTTGAACAAAGTCCATGAGTCCTCTTTTGAAGGTGAGGAAAGTTTGGCTTTGTGCCTTTCCTCAGTCTTTTTACCAAAGGTGCCTAATGATTTGCCATCTGAATTTTTCCTCTGAGAATCACCCACTGAAGCATCTGAAGATGCAGCCCGTCGAGCTGCTGACTGAGCTTCTACTTTATGGGTGGCTCGAAAGCCATCAAGTCTAGAAGTTGCTCCCTTCTCAGTCATCTCCAGATTGAAAGCTCCAGACTCCTGTGTAGCGTTGCCCTTCTGCATGTCTTTCTCCTTCTCTCGAATCACATTATCAGTGTTCTTGACATTGTTACATCTGGCCTTGCGTTTCTTTGGAGTTGTATATCCACCTTCAGAGCCGCTGCCATCATTGTCTTTGCTAGAAAAGCCATTTGTAATTAAGCTACAGTTTACAACACCATTTTGGAGCAAAACAGTGTCTTTTTTATCCAAAATTTGATCATTGTGATGATTTAAATCCAGGGCTTTTTCCTTGTCATTTTTAAGGTCCATATTCTTCTTATGGTCCAAGCCTTTACTGCCCGCTTTTGGAACAGTCATGTACAGCTTTTGCGTTGACTTCTGCTTCACATTTGCATTATTTGTGTGTCTGTTACCATTGTTGTTGGTGGGATGTGACATACCAACAGTATCAGACTGATGTGGATTCTTCTCCCCGTCTTCCTCACTGACACTTACTTTTTTATTGCCTGGAAAGTGAAACACAATTAGTATATGCTACATTGACAGAGCTACTAAAATAAGAAACTATGGGCAACTACACAATTAACAGAATTATACTCTTATGCATTCTCCTGTATTTAACAATAAAAATTATATAATAATAATTTTACATTCATTTTGAAGGAAAAATAGAAGAAGGTTGCATGTAATTGGTATTTATAAAGAAGTTGATGCAATGATAAGCAATACAGGGCTCAAAATCCACTGACTTAAAAAAACTACTGTGCTAATACCATGTTATTAAGACTTAAAACCTGCTTGCCTGAACTGGTACCTGAGGTCGAGCTGAACAGATGCAACCAATTAGTGTCAGTTTCTCTGTTTTCCAATACGAAGACTAAATGTTAGGGTGCTACAGAACATACAGAAAACATTTGCAATATAATTACAATAATATATAAACTACAATACAGCTATGACACAGCAGTCCTACATTAGCATATATTTTATATTCAAAATAATGCCAGATATCTGGCGCTTGACAACTGAATTTCCCTGAGGGGGTGAATAATCTATCTATCTATCTATCTACAAACATGATCAGACTTAAGTTTCCTCTTCAAACCTCACAAATGCACATCTGGAAAGAGAGACTTTTCTCATAGTAAAGGATTAAAAAAAAAAGCAACCACAGCTACAAAGACAACAGTGAGTCAATGTTATTAACAATACATTATTAACATTATTAGTTATATTATTAGTACTAATAGTAATAAGCAGTAGTAGTATTTTAACCATGTTGTTGGTTTAAATGTGAAATAAAGCCCACTACACAGAGTCTGAATGTTCACATAATAAACTACACTCTGGACTGTTGGCTAGTGACGTTTCTGGAGAACTCTAGATCATCTGACATCAAAGATACCCCGTTGCCAGGTGTAAAAGAAATAAATATGGACTGGCAGCGAACCATAAATAGGTGTATGCATTGCACAGATGCATGGGAACTGCTGTGTCAACGTGGGACTTGCCATTCAATGGCTTCTACAGACAGCCTCATTCTATTTTTTTATATATATATTCAGGGCACATGGTTAAAATATTTGCCTCATCATGCCGTTTTGTCAATGCGAAATCGATCAGCTGCTGCACAACATATCTGTATCTAACGGTCACAGCTCCGACCTGCTGCGTGGCTTCATGTTAACTCGTCAACATGCAACAGGCCTGTCAACTAGCTAGCATTAGCTAATGTCAACTAAGCAGCGGCTCGTTTGGTTTCAACACGCCCTGGCACCGACACTTGGCAATGCCAGGACATCACGACCTAACAGCAGTAACCTGAGATATATGGAAACAACATTAGTACAACTACATGCTAGTTTAATACGCTGTCGTGGCTGTAGATTTTTTTTTAAGTGGGGTTACTTTAGCATTAGCTCGCAGTGATGTTGTAACATGGCCGACAGGAAATGGCAGAACAGAACATTCCAGTGGAGCCGGCTCATTTTCCTAAACTGGACACAAGCATGCCGAAATGAATAAGACGAATTCATGACTGTTACTGAAGACGAGTCGCCATGCACCGGCACAAGCACATGCATTCAACACATCCAATGACAAAGAGAACAATCTGGACCTGAATTAAATGCATTTGCTTGAGGAAAATGGGTGGTGGAACCGGCGCACAAGGTCAATCCCCGATATGTCAAACCACCACCACCGACAACTGTCACGCAACGTCAGCCTGCTAACTAGCCAACTTACTGGATGATTTCTTTTTCGACAGCATCCACGTAACGCCATAAATAGTTAGCCACTCACCAATAATTGCATTTCTACTATTATTCCGAGCACTACGATATAGTTTGAGGCTAGCGAACTAAGCTTTCAATCACATTGGAGTAAACGTTAACGCTAGTTAGCAAGTGCTAGTAGGCTCGTTGACATTAGCTGAGTAAGGCTAGCCAGCGTTAGCTAACTTTTCCGGATGGCCCAACCTGTTTTCTTCGTCTGCGTTTCCTGATGCTGGCGCTGGAAGTGGGTCTGATCATGTTTTAAACCAGTTGTATGTTGAATAGAGTTTCTGTCTTCTCCGTGGTGGTGATATTGTCTGTCTTGTGCCCGATCTTTGGGCTGTTCCTCCATTGAAGTGTAGAATGTCGGACTTGTTCAGCCAATATGTTAGCTCACTGGGTAAGTACAGAACAGTCCAATCACTACCAGTGTAAAACGGAAGCTATTTGAAGCCGCTGTAAACGTCAGCAGTAAACGTCTAAAAATGGTACTATTTTGGGTGGTCACCGCCACTAAAGTCCATGTCGAGTGTTTTTGCAGAGTTATGCATAGAATAATTTGCAAGACGTTTCAGGCATTACTGGTATTATCACTTCAACCAAAATTAACGCACAGGCTATATTAAAAAAAAAAAACCTTTCAGGGTGGGCAACACCGGGGTGGGGTTCGTATAATCATATGACCGGAGGCGCTGCCACGTCTCCAGGCAGTGGATACACTTTGGTTCATACTTTCTCCTATCCTAAAATGGAAAATCACCTTATTCCGCATGCAATAGGAATAACCTCTAAGAGTCCCATCACTTGCAAAGATTCACTCATAACATTTATAAAGTGGAAAAACGTGCAACTGCCGCAATAGTTTTTTGCATCTTGGATGTAAAAAGTCACTAAATTATAATTTAAATCAACATTTATTAGTTTATAACGTTCAATCTGTATGTATAACTTGTAATAACCATCTTATACACGGTACTTACAAATACAAATACAAATACATTATTCCCTATATTGATGTTTGCAACTATGTAATTTCACTGGTGTGCAAATAAAAGCCCTTAATAATAATAATAATAATAATAATAATAATAATAATAATAATAATAATAATAATAATAATAATAAAAAGAGTCGTGAAACTTTTTTCTAAGGTTGAGTCAGTAGTAGTGAAAAATGCAGTTTGGCAGTAGTTTCCAAAATACAGTCTTCGATGAAAATGTGAGAGTCTGAGATTTAATAAGAGAAAAGATTTTACTCAAAAAGAATGTTTGTCTCAGAGCTACAAGATGTAATTCAAAACACTTTCTGCACCCAATAATACATTCACTTTTCATGCTATTGCTAGTAGAATATTTATAAATCTGTTGTACATGTGTGTATAAACCTATATATATATATATATATATATATATATATATATATATATATATATATATATATATATATATATATGTTGGAGTATGTGTATTTTATCATTTATATATATGTTTATTATTTATATATATTCTTAAACATATACATACTGTTTTATCTGTCTTTATATATAATCAACATATACATTGCAACCATCAGCTCCCCAGCACTTTTGTTATCATCTTATTAAAGTATGTAAGATTTTGCAAATGTAATCTCTGCAGTAGATCATTTCTTTAAAAAAATCTACACTAGTGAGTAACCCATGTGTAAATATCTATCTCATAAAAGTATGATCTGAAGATGAATGCACTAAATTATATAGATTACCACTACACTTAATAACTAATTGGATAAACTAAAGTTAGTCATTATAGAATTAAACATCTCTGACTGCTATGCTTTTTAAATATCAGTCTCCTTTTTATGCTTTAAATGTAATTTGCAGTGTTCTCTGTAACTGCCCAATAATTGACATGTCCATCATTATCAGCTTGTTTTTAGTAAGGGACGGTCTTATTCACAGTGTGCATCTGACTTAATTATCTATGTTTGACAAGTCACACAAAGATAGCCTCAAAACCTGTCATATGGGGGATAATATTGCCTGATTTGGATTTAAGGCCATTGGATTAGACTCACTGACAGCAAAGCAATGATGTGTAATAACTACTTGTCTCAGAATCACATCTAATGCAATCATAATGATTGTGATATTAAGCATTGCATCCTTTTTCCATAAAATAAACTACAATGAATGAGTCTAGAATAAGTGAAAACTGCTTACATATCAATGGAAACTGTTACAGTAGAAAGTTTTACTGTTATACTAATACATATAAGGATTAATGTGATCCCAAATGTGGAAGCACTCCTAAACTCAAATTAACCCATAAAGACCCAAACAACTACTAGCATCCAAAAGCATGCACTGATCTAAAATATTCAACTTCTGCACCATTAATTGTATCGATATGTTGAAATAATTAGTGTAAAACAGGCATGGGCAAATTATTCAACAAAAGGGCTGGTGTGGCTGCAGATTTTTGTTCCAAACAACCAAGAATACACACTACAGACCAACCAACTCTCTGAAGACTGAGATCAGTTGATTAATTGAATCAGTCTGGTGTGCTGCTGCTTGGTTAGAACAAAAACCTGCAGCCACACCGGCCCTTTTTGGAATGGTTTGCCCATGCCTGGTGTAAAATGTAGTTTGTCATCATTTCATGGTGATCACATATGATCCATTTGAACATTGAGAGGCTCTATAGTGAACGTGGAATCACTGTTGCCTTCTACAAAATTAATTCACCAGTAAAAAACATGGAATTTGATGAGTGAGAGTAGATGGACACACTGTGCTTTATCTTCAGTTCTTCATATCTTTGCTGAAAAGTCACTTTCTTAAATTGTCTCTGTTTCTGATCTGAACTTTTAAGAGGATCTACATAATCAGTAAATTAAATATAGGAACAGATCTGATTTCCACTGGAAAAAAATGTGCATTACGGAAGATAATATTATAATAACGGGATTAATCAATTAAGAAAGGTCAAATAGAGAGGAAAAAATCATTTAGGGGCTGGCACAGAGGTGGGTCTTTATGGGGTAATTAAGACAGCAAATAATATATTTGGCCTGCAGTGTGCAGATAAGTTTCATGTGGTCCAACAGTGATCAAATGAGATATAAACGAGCCAATAGTGACATCTAGTGGCTGAAATATTAAAGTCTTTTTAAATACAGTACATTGTAAAACTAGATAGATAGATAGATAGATAGATAGATAGATAGATAGATAGATAGATAGATAGATAGATAGATAGATAGATAGATAGATAGATAGATAGATAGATAGATAGATAGATAGATAGATAGATAGATAGATAGATAGATAGATAGATAGATAGATAGATAGAATCAGTATGCCCCTCACATATAAAATGCACCATGTGACAGTTACCTTTTTAAATTAAATATTAATGTGACAGCTTCATCTTCTGACAAGATTTATTTTTTTTATTTGAGTTGATATTTCTTTAGTGAGCTAGTCTCAAGGCATGTGTAAATAGAAATGCTGTCCTGGCAGTTCATTAAAAGTGAGACAGTGTAGACACTTTTCCTAACTCATCAACGTTCATACACGAGTTATATGACAGCAAACTTTTCCAGTAAAAGAGGCTCCAAACACAAAGTCAAATCATCATGTGTAAAGATGTGTTTCTTTTAACATGGGTCAGTTTGGTTAACATACCTAAAAAGAGCCATATTATACAAAGTATTACAATGACTTTTACAGTATGTTGCTTTATTTTATTCTGTTAAAACTCATGGGTTTCAGCTTTGTTTTTAAAATCTGATGGCATATAATTTTGGTTTAGTGTTTTCTGTGTAACTTCATTAGTTTTTGTTTTTTTTTAACAACAGCAACTGAACACGGCTGAGAACAACTTGTTACTGAGCTCAGCAAGAAAACCCAAATAAAACAGAATTTGCAGTTGTCAAATATTTGTTTTATCATATAATGAGAGACTTTTAAAATTAGGAAATTAGTGCACACTACAAAATGTGCTGCAGTCCAAATATTGTGAAGTTCCAAGTAATTCGCATACAGGAAATATATTAAAACACATGTGGAAGAACAAAAATGGGCTGCTACGTGGCTGGGAATAA
Source organism: Siphamia tubifer (assembly GCA_020466265.1). Taxonomy (NCBI): domain Eukaryota; kingdom Metazoa; phylum Chordata; class Actinopteri; order Kurtiformes; family Apogonidae; genus Siphamia; species Siphamia tubifer. The sequence continues at coordinate 16,767,381 of CM035796.1, forward strand.
TATGGATATTTCTATATCAACAAATCTTGTAAAAAGACTAGAACTAACCATGGATATTAATAAAGATTAAGTGCAGACTCAAAATGTTTGCGCCTCAGACCTTCAAACTCCCAAATAAACACTATTAGTACTGTTTCCTGGTGACATATAGCTGATGGCAGTGCATTTAGAGGCATCTTATTGCTACAAAATCTCACTATGTACCTGAAATAGTCATAAAACAATACATTTACAAACATTTCGATAGTGTTCTTAAAAGCTACAAAAATAACTTAAGATATTTTCATGCATCAGTTGACTTGGGCTGAAGATGACACACACGTAGGGAGAAATCAAAAAATATTGTTGGTCTTTGTGGGATTTGAGAGCAAAAAATAATGGAAATAACCTTTAGTAACCATTAACTTCATAGAGCTGACCATATCCAACCTGACATGTAATATATGCATCAGTGCCGACAAAAAGTGCATTTCCTTGAAAGTATAAAAAATTCAAATAAAAGCTATGGACTGTTCCATGTCATATAATATCCCAGCGGTACTGGACATGCAGTCAAATGTATCTTGCATGGTTCGGCTGGAGGCTCTCAGTTCTGTAAATGTTTTAGTGAAAATAGCAGAGTTAAAGATATCCAGTGTCTTTATGCTCTTCAGTTGTTGTCTTGTCACATTATGGCTTGAATGTCTTCATGCCGTAGAACTTTATAGGTGAGCCAGTAGAGGACATTAAACATAAGGAAGCTCATGGGAAAAACAGCTCGGGAGATGGTATCAATCCTTTTTGCTCGATCCACGAAGCGTCTGCGGATGTCATAGAAACCTAATCCAGGTGGTAAATCAGCATAGACGGGTGCATCCATTTCTGTTGCAGTTGCTGCTGACAGTGCAAGTCCATAACTATGATAGAATAAACCCTGCTGTGCCAGTTCCTCCTCCTAGAAGAAAATAAAACACAACACTGAATTACCATCTGCTCTCATTGAGAGTCACACAGCTTTACTTGTGTTTATTTGGTCTTTTCAGCTGCTGATTGGTTGGCGTTTTGCTGAATGAAGCAGTGGTACATACTCTGGCACAGGCATTGCACTGCTGGGGGACAGTCCCATGAGGAGCGTTGTTGCCTGACAGGTTGTTTCCTTTCACCTTACTGTCATTGCTTCCCTGCTGATAGATAAAAAGGAGGTCATGAATTGGAATCAAAACGACAACACTGATGAAACAACCGACTCGACTGTGCTGCATTTTATATGAAGTATTTGTAAATTAACAAGTCGTGATTGTTTGTTTTGTACAAAGGGAATACAAGGCCAACATAAATATGGAATGTGACAGCTGGAAAATTTAGTAAATGCAAATGTAGCTGCTATTATGTAAATTCCCATGATGAATCAGTGCAAAGATTCTTCTAGATGTTTTTATATTATGGTTTAAATATTACAAAGTATTAATGACACACTGTATTTAAAATTTAAAGGTGGTCTTTGTTATTTTTTTTTCTTTTTTTCGGCCATGATGAGATCCAAAGTGAGGCAGTGACATGTTAAGAACACTCAGCCCGAAACAAGGTGATGGCTTGAATTAATTACAGGTCAATGCTGCCTGTATTTCGCGGTCGGAGAGTAACATGCAGCTGAGTTGCGTAGCTCGTGCAGAGCTGGATGCAAGGAATAGCAGGTGACAGTTGCCTGGGGGACTGAGTGGGTGGGTTTGCACTCACAGATCTCTGCCTCTGTTGCTCTTTGAGCTTCTTCCTCAGTCTGAAGAACTCCTTGTGCTGCCGTGAAACAAAATTAACAGCAGCGTACTCCAGTAGTGCAGCAAACACGAAGAGCAGACACACAGCCATCCAGATGTCTATAGCTTTGACATAAGACACCTGAGGAACAATGAAATCATCAAGTGTAAAATCATTCACGAGAGTGCGTGTCAGGCGAACACTGTAAACATTGATTTTCCATTAATAATCGATTAGCCCATAAAATTCCAAACATCCACCGTCACCCAAAACCTGGCCCGCATTAATCATATGGGCAACAGGGTGAGCAACCAGGGGCACCAGCCAAGGGAGGCACCCAATGATTTGGGCAACAAGTACAATTTTACATTCTCTATAATGTCTATGTTTTAAATGAAGTATGGTAAAATCATAAGTACAAACCATTGGTAACTTAAATTAAAAATATAATGTGAAATAGCAATATGATTTGAGTGACTAGACACATTTGTGTATGAAATATTTAGCAAGTAGAAAAACAACATTTATAATATCAAACATACTGCTGTCCTCTACTCATGAAAACCAAATAAAACATGTTTGAAAATAAATTCAGGATTTGGGTAAATATTTCTGCATAGTATTCACAGGACGTCTTTCCAGAATTTAGTAGTAGTAGTAAATGTACATTTGTTTCTGGGGAACACGAGTCATCCTAGTCCTTTTTCATTCTAATGATAAAACTCTTAGAAGGATAGTATCAGTGAATATGTTTATATGAGATTTCGTGCACTTTATTTGTGACAAGATATTTTAGAAGTAAAGTCCAAACTAGTTTCCATGGGATATCCCCAATTAGCCTGGACCAATAAGAAGTGACAAATGGTGTTGAAAATGGAATAATGCTAGTATCTCTCTATTATTTTTGGTCTTTTGTGAAAAACAAACCCACAGCATAAGTCATAGGGTTTAGATCTGTGTGACATGTTAAAGCAGCAAAAGTTTGTTCTAAACTAAAGTTCTTTTTAGTTATTTCTACAAACCCCCAAAGCCATAAAGACCACACTCCTCCTGACATCTTTCCACCTTTTAGATTGATGATTTTATTGTGTCTGGTATTATTATTATTATTATTATTATTATTATTATTATTATTATTATTATTATTATTATTATTATTATTATTATTATTATTATTATTATTATTATTATTATTATTATTATTATTATTATTATTATTATTATTGTATTTATGGGCTTGAATGTTTTGATATCTTAGTTATGTTGCACACAGCCAAACAAACAAACAAACAAACAAACAGTCAAACCAACATAACTTTGCAAATCTCAGATTCACATAGCTCAGCCTTGACCTTTTCATGGTCATCAGATATGGCACCATAATAAACGTGGAAACAGTGTCATCTTCTACAACACTGATTCACTATAGTAAACCCCATAGAGTTTAATAAATGACAGTGGGTGGAGACACTTGTCAGTAAATTACAGATTTAGCTGAAAACGTCCCTTTTTCAGTTGTCTTTGTTTCTGGTAGCCTACTGTAGCTGCACTATCCCTATCCATTACATGTATAGTTCTCAAAGGTTGTCTTTAAATCCTCTCTTGGACGGTACTACAACCAATAGGCATAATCTTTAGGATGACACCGGAAAGTTCATGGAAGACTCCGGAAAAATTTAGGAATGACTAAACAAAATTGGGGATTATGGAGCTTAACGACGGTTGTCACTCTGTAAAAAATACTATTCTCACATTCTTCACTCATCTTTGATAAAAGGAAATCATCACCTGTTGGCGACTGTACAAATCGTAGGCGGAATCCGGGAAAAGTCCCGCCTTAAACTCTAGGATTGGAGAGGCAGCCTGTCAGTCAAACTAGCTTTACTGCCTTCATTCTTGATTCGAAAAATTCATTCTTAACACCTGCCGCTTTCTGTATGGCAAGCCGTTTTAACATTTAAAAGCTAAACTAGATATATGTTGCAGATATCTGTAATTCAGTTTTGAATAGTCAAAATGAGCATTTCAGATATCCACAAATACATTCTTCCTATCCATAATTGTCATTTCAGATATCTGGAGAAATTATGTTTCAGATATCTGGAGAAATTATGTTTCAGATATCTTGAATGACAATTACGACTATCCAAAATGTAATTATGACTAGTCAGAAACACATTCTTGATATCTACAATGTTAATTCCGGATAGTCAAACTTAGCTTTTAAATGTTAAAACGGCTTGCCATACTTTCTGCGACAGCCACAGTGGAATGAGTCGTTTAAGTCCATACTAGATTACGTACAGGTACTACTCAGAAAATTAAGAATATCGTATAAAAGTGTTTTTTATTCAGGTAACTCAACATAAAAGGTGAAACCAATACATTTATATACTCATGACATGCAAAGTGAAATATATCAAGCATTTATTTGTTGTAATTTTGCTGATTATGAAAACAAATGAAAGCTTGCATTATATTGATTTGCAAACTTTGTCTATATAATATGTACATTCCACAGTACAGTACAGTACACACCACAGCTGAGCTGAGTGTGACGTCACATACGCGACGCATTGTAGTCTCTTACTAAGCCCACCTAAAACCTAACGTCTCGTTTGCGGCCCATCAAAAACAGGTGGTCTGCCTATGACACCAAATATTTCTTATTAACCGCTATCATATGTGAATTTCAGAGCACTTGTCAAAGGGAATCAGAATTTAGCTTGACTCGCTCCATTCGCTCCCATTCAAATTTTTGCAAGCAAAGCACCCATGGACCAGAAATAGAAGGGCGTGACTTAGCCTCTCCATTTTTCTGATACAATAACTCTTAACTCTAATCTGAGTTTTAATGAACATCTACATGATCAGTAAATTAAATGTTAGAAAATATTTGGTTATGCTGAAAAACTAAATATACAAGAGAATATTATATTAAATGGTGATAAATCACATTAAAAATGTTAAATACAGAGAAAATAATTTGGGAATCAACACAAATGTAGCAGCTTTATGGGTTAATCTCTGTATGATCACTTTGTTGTCTCAGTTATCAACTATTTAAGAAAGTTAAGTGCATTTCGGCGGCACAGCATTCTGTAGTATTAGTTGTTTTACACTTTAAAGAATTAATTAACTTCTTCACAGTCCTTTTATAAAGTAGTAGCGTATATTATTGCCACAGATTAATATTTTAATTAGAAATACATGATCAGCTCATGAAACTTGATGCTGTGTTTTAATTTAAATTGTGCAAAAGTAAATATAATCACTCGTATTTTCCCCAGTTTTACTAATTACAGCATTAAAACTGTTGTTACTGTTTATTAATAATAATTAGAAACATTATCTTCTATATAATGATAAAGTATTCTGGAGAACATTTTGCATATTTAGTGATAACTTTTCTATCAAAACGTAAGATAACAAATAGTTATCTGCCATGGGTTTATATGTTTAAAAGTTGTTGTTGTTGTTTTTTTTTTAATATTAATCATAACTGTTCATTGTACAAATCAATCCAGTGACCTTTGTTTCTTGAAATCATCCCAGAAGTGATAATAAAAACGCCTCAGTGACATTTTCTTCTGTAAAGTTCACAAACCTTTGGCAGAGACGCCCTGGAGCCAGAGCTCTGCGTCGTCATGGTGAGCACTGTGGTGATGCCCAAACCCACTCTGGCTGGAGCTGCATCCATGTTGATCCAGAATGAAACCCAGGACAGAATGACTGTTAACAGGCTCGGAATGTACATCTGGATCAGGTAGTAACCCATCTGCCGTTCCAGGTAGAATTTGACTTCAATGCAGGTGAATTTACCTGAGATGGGAGGAGATACAGGTACAAACTGACAGTCTTATTAGAAGTGAATTGGCAATGTTTGTGGAGCTTTGAGGATAGCAGGTTCTAGTACAGTATGTCGTGTACCTGTGTTGTAGTGCTTGGTACAGTAGCCCAGGCCTTTGTCCTCCTTCAGTACGAACTGAGGGAGCGTCAGATCATCCGCCACTTGAACAGCACCGACATCTAACCACTCAAATATCAGATCGTTCATGGTGTATCCGACTGAAAAACAGCAAAACTATGCAGACTGAAACTAGTGCTGCCACAGTAGGTTCTGTCAACTGAAACTGAATGATTTATTTGTCTCACTAATAAGTTAGGAATTTGTTTAATTGACTAAAAAAAAAAAATAATTAACATATTGTTATAAAGTAATGTGAGCATAATGGAAAAAAGAAATAATTTGAAAGTTTGCTGAGTTATTTTTGATATGATGTACAAGATGGGTTTTAAAAAAACATTGATTCTGCCCGACCCTTTTTTTGTTACCTCCGCCAAGGAGGTTATGTTTGTTTGTCTGTCTGTCTATTTGTCTGTCTATCTGTTAGTTAGCAAGACAACTCAAAAACTTATGGAAAGATTTTGATAAAATTTTCAGGGTAGGTTGATAATGGGGAGATCTGGAAATGATTACATTTTGATGGTAATCTGGGGGACAACCTTGGCAGAGGTTTGCGCTATCAGAGTGCTTTTCTAGTTGCAATCTCATTAACTGTATAGCATTTTGTTGTTCTTTTTATGTGGACAACCAAATAAGGTTGGTTCATTCATTCAAATAAAAGTAAAATAAAAAAGTACAATAAAGAATCCAATATTTATCTCATCATATTTTGAACCAACATAAGAAATACTGAAAAAAGAGAGACAAAGAAAATAACAAATGACATACAGTGACATCCATATCTCACACCATTAACAGAGGTTTATGTAAGGCAGGTACATGCTTCTTTCATAATGTTTTGTAAACTATTGCCCATAAAGTGGGAATAAAATATTTTGCATCTTCTCATGAAATGATTATGACACAGATTTATTCTTGAAAGATAACGTGTAACTGGGACTCAGTATGTGATCATTATATCTGGTCAAAAGACATTACTAATAAAGAAGAATGTGTCTGAAAACTAAATTATTCCAACTTTATGGGCAACATACTACTTTAACAGCTTTTTAATGAGGGGTGTGTCTGAAGTTGGATGATGTTTTGTAATGGAGAGGCTAAGTCACGCCCTTCTACTTCTGGTCCATGGGTGCTTCGCTTGCAAACAAAATTAATGGGAGTGAATGGAGCAAATCAAGCTAAATTCTGATTCCATTTGACAAGTGCTTTGAAATTCACATATGATAAGGGTTAATAAGAAATATTTGATGTGGCATAGACAAGACCACCTGTTTTTGTTGAGAAGCAAATGTAATGTTAGGTTTTATGTGGACTTAGTAAGAGACTACAATGTGTCTGTTGTGACGTCACATGTGCGCCAGGTGTGTAGTCCAAATTATTAACGGATTTTACTCGCAAATTAATCAGCCGTTGGTTAACAGAAGCAGTTGAAATGCACATCAATAATTATCATTTATTATAAGGTACCACATGTGTGTGATTCAGGGCACATGACAAACCAGATACGATTTCAGCATTTTATTTCCCATTGAATATCATTCATTCATTTTCCGAGCCTCCCAGAAGGGGTGGACACTTAAACGCCCCATTGAATCTATGTCTATATCAGGAAAATAATGCTCACCCTCGAAATATTTGGAATAATTTAACCAGTCACATTTGTGTTACTAGTATGACAGATGGTGGAGGCTGGAGATTTTAGAAGGTAGTTTTTGTAGAAGGCTAATAATGCAGAAAAAAAAAATCTTTTTTTTTTATAAATTGAGATTTTATCCTTTAATTTAGACATGATCCTCCACTCCTTTTATATAAAATACAGCACTAAACTAAAATGAAACAGCACTGCAGGTAAAATATTTTTTTGTGGTTTTGTTAATTACTGAACTCTGCTGTGGGACAGTGACAGAAAGAGTGAATAAAAATATAAATATGAAACTGTGTTCAAACAAATCAGTCAATAATAATTGTTTTATATAATCAACTCACAGCTTTCAAGTTGCATCGTACATGTTTGACTATCCATGGGGAAGTTTTTCAGATCCATAGGACAGGAAAGAGTAAGTGTTAACCTAAAAGAAGAAAAAAAAATGGACACAGAGTTACATTGCATTCAGTTCATTTCATATGGAAAGTTCTGTATGCGTGGTGTTTAATTTGTGTCAATAAGGTTAAAGAAGATTTTTAAAAGTGTAAGCAGAAAATATCAATTCAAAATACCAAATTAAAAAAAAAAAAAAAAAACAATATATTTGTGCATTTTTTTTTCATTGCAATCTTATATTTTTCATTCAATTTTTTTGTTAGATTTTTTTTATTTGGTATTTTGAATTGCTAGTTTTTGTTTGCACTTTTAAAATCTTCTTTGAACTTATTGACACAAATTAAACACCATATGTATGTAAGTAAACTATCTCCATGATACAGACTAGGGAAGGGAGTAGATGTGGAAGTCACTAAGTAGAAGTACTTCTTTTACTGTACTCAAGTAAAATTTTTTTAGGTATCTGTACTTTACTTGAGTATTTATTTTTCTGTATAAACATCTGTACTTCATTATCCTTACATTCTCAGAATAGACTCATTACTTTTTAAAACTAAACAGATGTGACAGCATATACACACACACACACACATATATATATATATATATATATATATATATATATACATATACAGTGTATATACATATATACAGTATATATTGTAGTTATTTGACATTATCTCATAATTGTGACTTTTTATTTCACAATTTTAATATTGTATCTCACAATTTTGACTTTTTCTCTTAAAATTATCATTTTTATGTCATATTTATACCTATACTTGTGCTACAAACATATTATCTACACAGTAACTCACCTTTAAAGGCTTTATTTTAGATACTTTTGAAACCTTTATGATTTGTCCTGGTTAAATAAGTATTATAGCAAAAAAAAAAAATCAGTTTTACTTTTTACTTTTGTTTTTCACTACAACTGAGAAGTTGTACTTTTCTACTTTTACTTCAGTAAAGGGGTTGAATCAGTACTTATACTTTTACCAGAGTATTTTTTCACCCAAGTACATGTAGCTGTACTTCTACTTCAGTACAGAATGTGAGTAGAGGGAATACTGCTTTATATAATAAAAAGCCAACACTGCCACTCTGTCTCTCTCTTTACTCCACAGGTCCCACACCTGTAAAGCCCACAGCACCAGCCACCTCCCAGTGTGTCACTCACAGCCTTTTTGTACACCAAACCAAGATTAAAGGTTACATCAAACCGCTCTGACCTTTGTGGCACCTGTCCTCCTTCCTATCTCTCTATTCCACTACTCCAAACGCAAACTATACAAAAGACTGACAGACGAGTGATGACAGACAATATGTCAGCTTTTATGGTGGGCTTGGTGTGGAATCACCTGGGAGTACAGCACCAGCATCCGTGAAAAAGGGGGAAATACTTTCATCTTCAGAAGCCGTAAGAGAGAGAAAGATAAAAAAAAATAAATCAAAAAAAAAAGGGGGGGGGGCACCATTAGAGCTTTTACTGATGTCTATGCTTCTGTAGATGACACACTTTTTTGACAGTTGCTGAGTCATGCTGCCTATCACAGCTTAAGCAAGTTACATTTGTTCCAGTAAGGACACCCTGGAGCTTCTGGTCTACTGTCACTGCTGCTTATGAAGAATGATTACGTTAAGCTTCACTTAATCAACATTAAGTAGATGCTCATTAGTATACACATTAGTATTGGCTCTATAGTACCATTTATTCTTATAAAACACTTATTAATGCCTTATTTTACATCAGGGGTGTCAAACTCATTTTAGATCAGCCCCCCCTCCCCCATAATAATATATAAATAACATCAACTCCAAACTTTTCTCTCTGTTTTAGAGCAAAACATTTAAAATTACATCATGAAAAACAAAAATATTAGCCTTTAGTTTTGCATTTACACATATGCATTCTAATTTATAGATCACAGTGGATCTACAGATACGCAAAATATTTACAAATGGGTGAAATATTGTGAAAATTGTACGTATATACTTCTAAATACCACTTATCATAATACACTTTGATAAATCATTTAAAAAAGGTTAAATCAAGAGAAAAATCGATTTTGGATCTATTACAAAAGTCATACTGGGCATTTGTGGATTAATTATTATTTCAGTTGTAAATATGAAAGTTGTTGTGGATTAATTACAGCCAAAGCGCCTAAAGAAGAATATTAAATTTCAAATAAAATACATAAATACAAGTCTACTCATATTAAAAAACAAGTTACTCTAAGTTTAAATGAGTTAAATCTTCTTTACTATCCTCATGATAAACAATAGTAGTAGTAGGTTCTTCTCATTCGTTGTATTTAATTGGAAGGTTGGAATGTGCATAAATATGTATTTCTTATTATTTGTTTTTTATATACAACAAGAAAATACAAGAAACATGTGCACAGCTTTAAAAAAAAAAAAAAAAACCCACTGAATTACCAGTACATGGGTTCTAAATGTTAAAGTCACAATTTAGTCTGACCCCTGAATCAATGTCAAGAAACAGCACGAACAGAAACATATGCTGAAACTTGGTGTAAAATATCAGAAAATGTATTATAAAATTAATGCAATAAACATCATACTGTCTGAACAGGTCCTGTGAAACACAAAGGGAGGTAAATCTGACAACTTTCTTTTATACAAGCAGTTTTTTTCTCCTAAAATTTTAGTTTTCACTGCTCTACATACTTCACATATATCATGATTAGATCTAAATACAAAGGCTGAGTAATGTATATGTGCGGTCATTAGAACATATTCCCTGTCCCTGTAACTTTTAACATCTAGAAAACATTTTGACTCATATTTTTAGTAAAGTTAAACTACTATCATATCTTAGTCATCCTCAAATTGGCAGTGAATCTGGATTCTTGATTTTTTTTTTGTTTGAAAAAAGTTATTCACGCTAGGGACACTTTTTGCCTTTTTTGTGATTTTTGTCAGGAACGAAAGTAACTATTACTTTGAGAAAAATCACACAGCATCCCACATGACAATATTAAGTAACAGGATCACTTTCTTGCCTGAGGACAATCCAGAACTGAGCACATTTTTGATTTCTATTTTGGTGTTTCTATAAAACTGAGCTTATTTTGGTATCTGGAACCTTGACAACTTTTTAAGCCTAATAATAAAAGAGAAACGTAGACATTTTCCCCCACAGTATGTACCTAATAATGACTTCAGATGAATGCAAAAACAATTAAAATCTCACCCTGAGTCATCCCAAAAATGAATGAATTTTTAATCAAATACTCTGGGCAAAATATCACCCAAATTGGGACAATTAAAGTTAGCTACTATATGTGTCAGTACATTTTATATGAAACACATGGCTTGAAATAGTCTTACATAGTTCTACAAATAAAGACACTGTTTTCAATGTGACAATCCAAGTAGTTTTTCTAATACAGACATGTAAGTTTTTCATGAACTGACAGCCTTACTCCAGGTTTTATGTGTAACACATCATGTCCACTGGTGTTACATGCAGAACCTGCCCAATTAAACATGAATAAGTGAAGAGTGATTTTACAACAGAGGTCATTTTTGTGAAACACTGCCTTGCACAATTAGTTCTGCGAGATACTAAAAATATATTTGAAAAAATATTTGTGTTATTTTTGTGTGCTTTTCCCATGTTACATGCAAATTTAACATAATAATAATAATAATAATAATAATAATAATAATAATAATAATAATAATAATAATAATAATAATAATAATAATAATAATAATAATAATAATAATAATAATAATAATAATAATAATAATAATAATAATAATAATAATAATAATAATAATAATAGTCCCTTTATAACATTAGTCGACATCTGGTTTGTTTTTAGGGACCAGTTTCATAGAAGCACCCATTTAAAGGCTGTTTCTAACATTGGTTTAACTTCAGATTTGCTTTTCAAACTTACTCCACTTTCATCTAACATTTATATTTGGTCTAGTAACTGACACTGAAATCCAGTCCATTCCACATCAAGTAACTTCAAATGAATGATGAAAACATCCTGGGAGCATGTTTTAACTGTAAATGCACTGATGTATAACATACATCTATGACTCTTTCCCTGTTTTTACAATACAGCAGGATTGTTCAGTGTGTTGGACATGATCTAAAGGGGCAGGTCTACATTCTCTGATGGTCTTCATAGCGCTTATTGACACAGAAGTGTTATTGCCTAGTTATGTACTACAGTTATGCTGATTCAGCCATTATTGAGTGCTTTTTAATGGTTAAAAATGGCTAATATGTTGCTAATTTGTTGACTAAAAGAAAACTAGTTAATGTGAACTTTAAAAAATTGTTAACGGTAAATATCTATACTTAAATAGAAAATGGGAACTCTTTTTAAAACAACAACAACAACAACAAAAAAAGATCTTCATGACCTAATTATCAACTCACCCCAGTGGTCAAGCTGTCATTTTTGCTCAGTACCCCAAGGTTAAAGGTTAAAGCGTTCATTTAATTAGACATGCACTTGCTTAATGCTGAACAGAACTATAAATATGGCTTTAAACAATTTCCTCTCATTTTTGTTTTCTAATTATAACTTCTTACCATTACGCTACAGTTCATCCATGCCTTGGTGCCATATTACTGACCTGATTTTGCTTTACCCTGCAGTTATTGTTGAACAAAATTTTGCACACTGTGTGTAACTGGACAATACAATTACAACTGAACTGAATTGAAGTGAAACAAATATGGAGTCAGGCCATGGCATCTACATTTATAATGTCTGAATGGAGAAACATCCTTATGTATTATTCAGGACAGATCTACATTTTTTACATCACTTATCACCTGATGCTATAGAGGACATTTCCATTCTGAAATATCCGCAGCAGTTTGTTGTCTGTGGTGACCTCGTGAAAGTTTGCTCCCTTTTCGTTTGCAAAAAACAGGTCAGGCTTCCAAATGGAGTCCAGCATGGAGGGGTCCAGGTCCAGAGAGTCATCTGGGTACTCTTTATACGCCAGGCGTGGGTCATTCCACTGCTGCCTCAGAAATACATTGAGACGATAATCCTAAAGGATAGAATTAAGCAATAATTAGAATTAATCTATGATAATAAATCACTGAAATTTAATATTCTTCATACGGCCATCATGATATTTCAATGCTTCACAAAGACTGAGCCTGTAATAGGAATTAAACAGCAAGTGATGACTCGTAGCATTTATATGACGACAGCTTTGACCTAAATGCATATGTTGTCATGTTATATATGCATTAATACTGTTGAATTCTTCATTTTATGCCTTAAAGCACAAGTGTGATATCACTATAGCTTCATTTCTCTTCATATGTATTTAATGTGCGCCTTTAATTTCTTAAAGCCACACTTAACAGACACTCATTTCTACTGTTTCAGGTCAGTAAGAGTCAGAGATGTGGCTCAAACACTCAATCATCAATTTAGCTGACTACACAGTGGAGTTATAGAATTAGAATTTAACGATTGTGTCATTTAAAAGTAAAATCAAATGACAAGACCGAGAGGAAGTGAACAGAAAAATAGAGCAGAAACAAATGAACCTGCAACATCTGTCAGTGGGTGAATTGCCACTGTGCACACACTCTGAATATGTACCCAAAAAAAAAAGTAGTATGGATGCTGACAAACAGTTCTGAGTGCTCACAACTCAAATGACAGCAAACTTCACTTACAGTTTCATCAATTAAATTTTGATGAGTGTCCCTTAGAGGTATTTTATGAAATATATGAGTCTTGCCAACACTAAACTAGGAAAAAATAAAGTAAAGTAGTCCAAAAATCCTCTTCTCTGTGCTCATGAATAAAACATGTCTTTTTACTTGACAGACACAGAAGTATTTTTCCACCTTAATGAGAAAATGTTCACTCACATCATGCAATGTATAATGTAGTGCTTATAATCATATAACATCCTCATAAAGTGATGGATGTATGGTTACCAGCTGGGAATCTTGTTCCAACTGGACCATAAATAAATACAGAGGGAAGAGTAACAGAAAAACTTTATGTAAACAGAAGAAAATGACATGAAGTTGAATAACACTGGGCTGTAAAGTTACCATCTCTGCTCAAAAGTCTATACTTATAGCTCAGGTTTCAGTCTTTGACCCAAACTACTATAAAAATATCTTTTAACTGTTTTCATTACACTGGCTTCAGGTTCAATTTTGTGTTAATTTAAACATTTTAATGTCTGTTTTAAAAGCTATAAATAATCTGGCTCATTCATATCTCTCAGATTTTAATGGTCCAATGCCCCAGGAGAGTTCTCTGTTCATCCAAACAGATGCTTTTGGACGTCCCCAGGGTCACTCCACAAACAGTGGGGTGAACGTACATTTGCAGTTGCAGCACCTCAACTGTGGACGCCACTCCCTCTAGACTTGAGAGTTCTTGGTGATCTGTCTGTTTTTAAGTCCAGGTTAAAAATCCACCATTTTACACTGGTTTTTAACCAACAGCACTGATGCTAAACTGATGGTCTTTTTTTATTTATTTATTTTTTAAATCTTTTTTTATCCGTGTGTTATTGTTTTATTGTCTTTCATATTTTTTTTTATTATATTTGATTGAGTTGTTTTATCCTTTGTTTTGTTTTAAATGTAAAGCACTTTGGTCTTCTTTTATGTTGTAAAGTGTTATATAAATGAACATTGAGTGATTGATTGATTGATAACTATCCATGGAACGAAAAAACAAAAGTACAGTATTTGGTACTGTTTAAAACCATTATTGTCTTTACCACCATTCTCCTCAAAGTATTTAAAAATGGAAAAGATCTGAATCTTACTAAGTGTATTTTTCCTCATTTCTAGTTACAATATCTCATCACACTTAAAACAAGTATTCAGAAAATGCCTAATCTCACCCCTATTTTGTGCCAATCTCAAGTTTCTATGACAACCAGTTCTTGAATTAGAGCCAAAAATGTGATTTTGACCTTTCTGCTAAATACGACCTTGACCTTTGACCTTTACTCAAACGGATCATTTCATCTGATGCGCATTAGTTATATTTATATGCCCATGTAATTTCATTATCGTATCTCAAGTATTCATTGAGTTATAGCATGATATGTCTCTGTGGACACACACACACACACACACACACACACACACTGATCACAATCATCTCTCCCAACCAATGTTGGGCCAGATTAACCCTTGTGTTGTCCTCTGGGTGGATGACCCAGTGGCCCACAAATGTGCCTTTTCATACGTATGGTGCCATTGCTTTGTACGATTCTGAAAACAGTAAGATATCCTTGGGGGTGAGGTGATGAGTCATATATATATAACTCATAGGACACGGCCTGTGTGCCATGTACGGAGGGCAGCATGAGGGTGAAGACAGAATCACCTAAGTAGTAACTTTTCTGTGAAATATAAAGAACTTATTTTTAGACAATAGATCTTGAAAATTGTATTCAAGAAATTTTACCAAGATAATTTTCATTTGTTCCATTTGCAGATATTTTCTTTTCTGAATTAGAGTTTTCTTTCTTTCTTTCCTTCTTTCTTACTTCATTCAAGCAAAAAATAATTTAAAATTCAAAATCTGCCCATTGGAACAAGTGAAAATGGTTTTGGTAAGATTTAGTGAAATATGATTTTCCAGATCTATTGTCTAAAAATAACTTCTTTCTCACTGAAAAGTTTTTCTTTAGGTAATTGTGTCTTATTTTATGTGTGATGAGATATTTTAACTAGAAATTCTTAAAATACACTTATTATTATATATAATAATATATATTTTTTTTTTTTCCCAGAATAAATAAATATTCTTACCATAGTTGTTTCAGTGATGGATCCAAAGCTGTTGATAAAGATGTTACAGGTGACGTTTACAGGAGGACCTGACAGAAACAGATTATCACAATAAATAAAAGATAAACTGGCTTTTTTTTAAAGAAGTGCTGATGATGTTTTCAGAGAAGACCACGTGAGGAATTGAAACAGTAATGAGCAGAATGTGCCTGCAAAATAACATCTGCTCACTTTCTCCATCGTGTGCCATGTTCTGTCCTGATAGATAGACTTATTTGAGATAACCAGCATGAAATTGTGTTGTCATTTCCAGTACGTTCCCATTAGTGCGGTCCATCTGTCGTCCAACGAAACTTTAAATATTTCAGGGACTCATTTCCTAAGAGGCAATGATTTATTGATTCTCTTTTAGTTACATTAGTATATTTATAGATAATCAGTCGGGATTACCCAGCATACACTGACGAAGATGTGGAGCAAGAATGAAAAATATATGAAATGCGACCCCAGAGGCTGAGGGGGAAGTGTGTCAAGAAGAATCTGCAAGATTCACTCATAAGAAGAGATCAAGAGTGAACTCATACAGGCCTGTGGGGTGACATACAAGGGTTACTGCACATTTCTGACGAAAGCAGATGTGAAGGAACTCTGTGTAAAAAGATGTTAACCCAAGGCAGTGGGTCAGCATGAAAACAGTAACAATCCATGACAAAAAAAACAAGGTTCCTGTATAGAAAACATTACAGCCCGCAGCTTCTCTCACTTCTGACCCATCTGTGAATGATTTGTGCTACTTGACTGTGCAAATTGTTATGCAAATTGAGCATCACATTCTTTCCACACCTGTCCTGACAGAGGCAGTGCCACCGCTGTACACTATGTTACCTTTGAAGTTTGGTCTGATGCGAGCGTCATAGCCAGATGTTCGTCCCATCAGTTTGTCCAGAAAGTCTGACGGAGATGGGGCTTTGGGTGCCCTGCTGGGGAACTTTATCTCTTTACCACACACAGACCTGCCACGGAACAGGATACACTACAGTATGTTTGGATGCATTGATGAATAAATCAACTCATACTCTTAAAAAATCAACTCCAAACCAACACACTAATGTTATATTGTAAATTAATCCACTTCTCACATCATAAACATTTGAATTAATTAGTTAAAAGGATGTGCAGAATTACCCAATATTATTTTCTTATTCTATCATGTAGTGACATTTCATAATATCAAAATGCATTAAAGTATATACCAGAGCCATTTCAAATACAATTTCTTTGTAAAATAATGTCATTCAGAGCTTTTGTGATAAATAGCATTAACATGCTTTGCAAAATAATTCATGAACTTTCTATTGCTGTTAATTGAAGCTTATAATTTCCTCCGAAATATATTTAATGCATGACTCCATAAACTCACAGATAAAATGTCTCTACGCCACAGAAGCCAAGCGCTCATATTTGTCTTCTATCAATCATTTCATCAGTGTAACACATAGATGAATGTGTTTCTAAACCAAGCCAACACACTTATATTTTCTCATAAATAAGTTAAAATGTTTTCCAATTTCCTCTTACCTTCCTTGCAGAAAAATGACAGATGAAGCCCACACAGCACAAATAATGTGCAACAACATTCTTAGCTGGTACAAATCACAGAGTTAGACCATTAAAGAAGGAAAAAAAACACCAAAAAATGAAGTTAGAATGTGGAGCTGCAGGGAACTTCTTGTTGCTTTTCCTGTCAGGCTTTGTCTTCTGAACTCAGCTTAGCGTCCCTCCCTCTGTGCAGGTGTAAAATACAGGAAGCTGCTGCTGTATAATTCAAAATCCAGGGAAGTTTTTTTTCTGCTTGTGTTTGTGTGGATGACTTCAAGCTTTATCTCTTTTTTATGGCCATATGCATGCTTCAGGAATTACTGCAAGAATATTTAAAGAGACAGCGCCACGCTGCTACAGTAGTGTGGTTTTGCAATTCGTCATGAGAACATCAGATTGGTGGTAAAATGAGGATTTAAGAATAATCACATTTGCAAGTAATGATTTCTTTTTACTCATTTGTGTAAAAATCCAAATGTTTTCTATTTTTATTCATTTAACCCTCTAAACATTGTGGACCACTCATACAGGACGACCCCAAGTTATTTATCAACATAACATTTTAGTGGATTTTAAATAACTCTTCAACAAACAAGAGGAATATTCTTATCTCTAAATTAAAGTTTTGCTTTTCATATTACAGTAAAAAAAAAAAAAAAAAAAGCTTTGGAGAAGTGTATCAAACAGCCAGTGTCACCAGACATTAACTATGTCAAAATATATATTTTGCGTATGTAATTCTAATACATTATATTAAGCCCAACCTCTTTCTATTTATTTCATGATATTTATTTGCATTATAAGGTTTTAACAAAAGCACTGACACAAGGTTATTGCTGTTTAACAAACAAAACAAAAAAAGAATAAAAACAAAGGATCCCTTTAGTTCCAGTTATTTTACATGCACATTTTTTATGTCATTGTACATCCAGAGGTTATTTATCTGAGATGTCCAGTGTTTCTGGTCTAATTATTTCATTTTCAAACTGCCAGAAAAATTGAGACATAAATGTGGGAACTCGTGTTTATTCCTCCATGCAGAGGGGGAGGCAGTTCAGCCATTTACTCATGTAAAATTAATGTCAAAGATAGAGATGGGAGGTTATGGCACGTGTTTGCCTCACACTTCTGAGCGCGCTCTAGAGACTCCAATGTCAAATAAGATCTGAAATGTGTGGAAATATACACCATGAATACACTGTTAATAACAAGAAGCTCACAGAATAAGAAAAACAATGTTTCTGCATGCTTGAGCATTTTTACCTCCGGACAAGAAAAGTAGGCCATGCTTCATTTTAATGTTGTTTTGTGTGGACTCAAAGTGGATCTACTTAATTAGACTGCACTTCCACAAAGTGTAAAAGGTACATGTCAGGTGCCCTTCATCCAACCCCATCTGTCCTAATGATTAACAGTGGAAGCCTCAAACTAATATGAGATCTTCAACATAAGATCAGTTAATTAACAGGCCCAGTCACTTCAGTTCATACACTGTGTATGAGTGATATCAAATAACACTTCAAGTTCAGGTTCAAAGTTCATTTGTAACTTTAAAAACAGCAAGGTTCATGGAACGGCTGTTGTTTTGGTTCTTCAATAAATTAATTAAGAGTTGCTTACAGTGATTTTTGAAATACTAAACTTTAGATTCAAAGCTTCAGCGCTGAATAGTGTTGGATTTTTTTAGCATTTCTGTGTGAAACATTCAGCATATTGCGATTCAAATACTTCTTCTCCTCGGTCTATGATATAGGTTTGAAATAATCACAGGCTTTTACAGACAGGCAGACGAGATAAATACATGACTGACAACTGTGATCATCAATCACTGATCACATTCTAACCAGGACACATCTCTACTGTTCTAACACCTTGACACACAAGCTGGGAAAAGTAACATCACTTTTCAATAACATCAAATATGTATTCTTTAGACTTGGACCCAGAGGAGAGAGCTGTACTGGATTGTGTGAATCATTAGATTGTGGTTTTCCCCCTGATTTCAGCTACTGAGGCTTTAAGCCAATTCTGATGATTCATGTTCTTGAAGTGATCAGTGAAAATTACTCATAACACATCAAACTGTAGTTGCTAATGGCTCATATAATTCGATTAGATTTACAAATTACAACTTTAGTCTATTTAACCACTGCTTATATAATTTTTTGGCCAATCCAAATAAAGTATATGTCATAAAGTCATAACGTGTACCTTTAAAGGGGACATGTCATGCACATTTTCCACAAGTGAACACAGTTCCCTGGTGTCTCAGTGACCTGTCTGGGACATGCTTTGATCAAAATACCACATGGATGAAGAAATACAGCAGCCTCTTAAACCTGGAGAAACAGGCCTTTTCAAAAACACTCGCTTTTAGTGCCTCCTTAATTGCAAATGAGCCCCAGCTGACTCTGCCACTGTCTTCTATGGGGTGTGCCTACTTGAGGACGCAAGGTATTTTTTTCCTACTATGGTGATGCCAACTCAGCTTCTGATTGGTCGAACTTCAATGCTAGACCGAAATGATGAAGTTGGAGTGGAGAGATAGCTTAATAACCTAACCCTAAACCCAACCCTTCACTACACGTCTCCATCTTCCACATATCTCAACCAATTAGAAGCCAAATTTGGCTAACAGTGGCCTTGCTATAGTAGGGAAAAAAATTTATCCTCAAAAACAGCTTCACACACTGCATACTGTAGCATGCTATGTCCCCTGGTCAAACAATAGCCACCAGTGAAAACCTCAGTGGTACAACTGTATATGTTTGAACCAGAACAAGAAGAGGCTCCCAAACAAATTCAAAAACCAAGGACACAACAAGAATTTTCTACATGGTTAGTTAACTTTATTTCATTTGACTATTACACTGACTATAGGGTGTTGCTGAATGTAGTTACTTCTAGTAAGTCCCGCTAGTTAATTTATGTGCTAATTAGCAAAAGCTAAGACTCTAAAACTATCCACGTTCCACTGGTAAAAGTGACGCTCAAACGTAGTTAACTGCTACCAGTGTTTACAGGGTAAAAATACTGAGCCAGTGATAGAAGCAGTCTGCTGTGAAGTGGTTAGCACACATTAACAGGGTCTTCTTTGGGACTGGTATGGTTCCATCAAAAATAAATTCAATCCACTTCAGTCTTTCATCTCTTGAAGATGGAAGCTGATGTAAATACGTGTGTCTTTCTGTGCTGCCAATAACAGAGCAGGAAACTTATTTAGCTTCAGCCGACATACTCTTTCTGTGTCTCCACTACCAACAGAAAATAATGGCGGATCTCCAAGCAGAGGTCGCTGTCATCAGTAGTTGGGGTTCCCTGAGCTGGTGGGATGATCTTGACCACATATTAACATCACACATCTTGGCAATCCCAAACATTGAAAACAGAGACATGTATTTGCTAAAATGAACTTGTTTTTAATCAGGTTTTTTTTTATATGAAACAAGCTAGAGGATTAACAATTCTCTGAGCAGATGACACAAAAGTACACGCTGCACCGCTATGACATTCAGGGACTGTAAAGTCAGTACTATCCCATAATGGAAACACTACTGAGCCGAGCTGAGCCAGTTCTTGTGTAAACATGGTGATAATCTTCCCATGCCTTGAACACACAGTAGATGAGATGGGGAATAGTATGCCACAAACACAGAAAACTGGTTATCTGGAATTTCATTTTGACTCATAAACTGATTACTAATCAAATACAAAATGTTAACAATGAAGATAATTAATGTAAGGTCATTTTTTGGGGGGTCTTCTTATTACTTTCGAATAATTTCAGCAACGTATGTTAAAAGTGTTCCAGTGTTTTTAGTGGAGTGCTTACTTGTGTATTTTACTCACATTTGTTAATTAGTTCATCGTGTTTTATGAATTCAGTAAGATGTAATTTAGCTTATGACATTTTGCACAGATTGGTACACACCATAAAAGTCTGATTTAAAAGTGGACTAACACCACATGTCCACCACAGTCAGTTATTAAACCATTCTGAACCAGTTGGTAAGACACTGGCACAGACATCACAGTACAATCACAGTTTATTGGTGAACTAACATGGAAGTCTAATGGCATATTGATTTGTCATGGTTATTGAAAACTTGTGCATCTATTCAGAAAAACTCACACAGCTAACAAAACCCTTCGATTGTTATTTTACCAAACCCTTTGATCAATCTTCATGTTTATGTCAATTAATTGGCTGAACCCATCTCATTGGCCACATTGTTGGCTGCTCAATGTCACATTGTGTGATTGATCAGAGAGCGTGGAGTCCCGCCCTCTCAGCTTCTTTCATCTCTTTCAAAACCACACCCCCCAACAGGCCATCACTGGAGACCATGCCCTCATTTATGGACACACCCTCTTTCTCCTGTTGTTGGGTGGATCCTCTTCCTGACCTACACACATTAAGGGTCAATCACATTAGCTTTAGAACCAGTATCAACATTAGGGGTTAGCTTTAGCATCATTAGGACTAGAATTAGTATTATGGATTAGCCACATCACTGGAGACCATGTACTCATTAATGGGAAATCTTGGCTTCTCCCACTGTTGCCTGGATCCTCTTCGAAACCTGTAGAGGTTATGGGTTAGCTATGTTAGCATTAGTATAAAGTATTAGGTGTCAAATATATTAGCATTACCATGAGTATTACCCATAAGGGTCCAACATTACCATTAGTATAAGTATCAGAATTTGCACCAGTATCAGGAGATATACAGCTCTGGAAAAAAAATAAGAGCCCACTGCAAAATGAACACTTTCTCAAATTATACTATTTCTAGATATGAATTGGAGTAAAATTAACATTTAAAAAAAAAAAAAATTCTCTACACTGCCACCAACATAAAATAAAAAAAAAATTATTTAGAGCATGTATTGGAATGGTCAAAATCACAAAAAATATCCAGGTGTTTTCAGACTCAAATAATCCCGCAGTTCAAACCAGTTTGTATTCATTTCTAAATAATACAACAACACTAATGTTTTAAATTTGGAAAAGTTCAGAAACCAATATTCGATGGAATAACTGTGATTTTCAATCACCGTTTCCATGTGTCTTTATGCAACTCCTGGCAGAGAAATGTTAAAAATCTCAGTAATGTTGGAAGTATTGTGACCATCCATGTTCCTCCAGAAGTTTTCAAAATGGGTTCAGGTCATCTGCACCTGGTGGCCTGTCATCCACACCTTTATTGATCTAGCTAAGTCCAGGAGCATTGTCCTTATAGAAAAACCAGTCCTCAGAGTTTTGGAACATTTTTAGAGCAGAACTTCAGTTGTTTTCCATAGGGATTTTTGGATTCAAATTACTTTTATGGCACTGTTTTTGCTTATTGTAAGAAGATAGTTAGATGGCCACAATAATTATGTTTATACTTCTTCTTAAATAAATCATGGATCAGATGTGTATTAAGTAGAATAAGGTGGGTTTGTATAGGAATTGAACAGATACAGGAATGGAATGGCTGTTATACATGTAGACATGCTGAATACAGAGGGAATTGCAGTGGTCTGTACATTTTATTCCAGAGCTGTATATTAGCACTAGTGGCACTGTCAGCATTAGTTGTTAGTGTAACCAGTAATATTTAGCTATATTAGCATCACAGTTTGTTCAGTGAACATTTATTACTCATCATGCAGACTATACTGTTGCTACTTAGAGTACCTCACTAATGTTATCTTACCATTTCTCCTCCACGTCCTCAATGGTGTCCGGCAACGGCACATTCAGTGTCTCAGGCAGGAAGCAAGCGAAGCCACCAGCTAATATTGCTGCCCCAGCGTACACCACACTGGGCAGCATTGGCAGCACCTGGGAAATCAGAATAATAACTTATGCAACATCCTTCACAAATATTTAGATAAAACTGAAGTTATTGCATTTTTGCCCCAAAACATTGAGGAGCTAATTCTCAACCTACTTCAAGACCTGGACAACATTTGGGAATCTGGGAGTTATTTTGGACCTATCACCTAGCCTCATCCAAATAACATTGCAGAGATTAGGAATATTCTGTCCCAGTGCAAAGCAGAAAAAGTAGTCCATACATTAGTCACTTTCATCCTGGACAACTGTAACCTGTAACCATAATGATGCCCAAATAATTCTCTCAGTGGTCTCTAGTTGATCAATAGTAATATTCCAAATTAAAAAAAGTCAGGTAAAATAAATTCTGGGTTTTTGAATTCTATTTAACATATGATAGTTATTCAGACAGAAAGGGAAATAGATAAACATAGGTAACAGACCTCATCCAAGATGAGCACAGCAGGCGCTGCCATACTGCCAACTCTAGCCATAGTTGACCCAAAGCCCATTCCTGTTTGTCTGGAAACACAAAAATACCGAAGCAAGTTGGTCTAGATGAAAATGACGTATTTATTTGGAATAATAGTAAAGTATTGCTTTTGAGCAATTAAAAATGAAATAAAAATATTATTGGCACAACAGACGTCCCATACATTTTTAGAAGATCTTAGGATATATTACATTGATAAGATCACACCTGAATGATCACACAGGGAGCAAACAACTCTGTGTGTCCTTTGATATCAAACGAGTTTTTATGGATGAAACTTGGATACTTGGATATTTTCAAAGACAATACATGCATTCCGGGTGGCATGGTGGTGCAGTGGTTAGCGCTCATGCCTCACAGCAAGTTCTATTCCAACACCAGACCTTTCTGTGTGGAGTTTGCATGTTCTCCTTGTGTCTGTGTGGGTTTTCTCCAGGTACTCCAGTTTCCTCCCACCATCCAAACACATGCACTGATAGGTTAATTGGTTAATCTAAATTGGCCATAGGTGTGAATGTGAGAGTGATTGTTTGTCTATATATGTTCAGCCCTGAGATGAACTGGAGACTTGTAGCTGGATTAGGCCCCTAGTGACCCCCATGACCCTAATGAGGATAAAGCAGGTTCAGATGACGAGATGAGACAAATACATGCATTCCAATACTGAAACTAAGTCAGGGTCATACAGGGATTTTCTCTTACATGGACTTTATCAAGAAACTGACTAGAAACTTCATTTATAGACAACAGTTACTTATTTTCTTTCAGAATTCCCTTTTAGTCAGAAATGTAACCAGGTTTGAAACACAGGACGGACACCACAAGTGTTTAAAAAAAAAAAAAAAGATCAGCGTAGGACATTGACCAGGACCAGAACCCAACAGAACTGGAGAATCCCAATGCACAGGATGACATTCGGACAGTCATCCCTCTCAGTTCTGGAAGCTTTTGCCAGTAGAAATAAAAACTCAAATTAAAGGTGTTCACTGTGAAACACTGGTTTAGGCAACAGCAGAGATGTGAACATTAACACACCACTACACACCACTTTGCATGTTGGTCTGATTTAATTAATATTTTAATCCTTACATTCTGTCCAGTGGTTTGATATGAGTCATTGTGTTGATTAATTAATAGTATTTATTCATTGTATATGTTGTACTTTATTGTATTAAGTATATACTATACACTATAACACAATATATTGTGTTATAGTGTTTGATGTATTTTTTTACAGTGTTTAAAAGCCTGATCTGGTACAGAGACTGCAAATTAGCTGAAGCTAGATGTCTTATACTGTATGTATGACATTTTCCCTTTGCTGGCAATGTTGTATGTATTGTTCCTGTTAAATAAATAAATAAATAAATAAAGAGTGAAAACCTAAGTCTAATGGGAAGTTACGTCTATAGTGTCTTAATTCTACATCATACAAGCCATTGGTAAAGTTTTTACAGTGTCTCACCTGATGACCGTTGGGTAAAGCTCTCCAGTGTACAGGTAGACAGTGGTGAAACATGATGAGGTGAAAGCTTTACCAAAACACGCCAATGTGGTCCTCAGGGTCTGCATCTCTGACAGCAGAGGGCACTGTTAGTGTGTGTTTAATTTGTGTTGATTAGTGTTTTTGTGTGTTCAATAGGTGTGTTACCTGTGGGGACAAAGATATTGGCAAAGATGATGACACCTGACAGAAAGAGGCAGGTGGACTGAGTAATTCGTCTCCCCAGGAAACTGAGCATGCCCAGAGCGATTAGTTTAGCTGGAATATCAACAGCCCCAAAGATGAGCTGCATCACGTAGATATTTACCTGGACAGAAAAAAAACAAAACAAAAACCAAACACAAGAGGAGACTGACTTTATTCTGAATCACATTTATCAGATGGAGAACAAAATAATTCATTTCAGATATAGATGTTGAATATAGATGTTAAATATGTTAAATATAATTTCTTACATCCACTCTAAAATGGCTAGAAATGGAAAAAAAAAATTGGGCTAAAATTGCATATTAAAACTGAAATGCTAGGATGTGCTAATTTAAGATGTGACTCCAGGAGGCTTTTTGTGCATCTGGACCTGACACATGCATCAACTTCTAAATTTATGAAATACTCCAGATGCCACGGTTGAGTCATGTGACTACACTTGATCCCAGCTAAAGAGTCAATTTGACACGACATCAACCTCAGGATGGACTCTACCACTGTGACCCCAAACAAAGTCGCCAAAAACCTTGGCGTTTGATCTACATCTGGAGATGGGTCCCCAGACGCTGCCCACTGCTCCTTACAGGTTACCCCCCCCCCCCCCATCAGAAAGGTTATTAATTTTGGAGGTCATATTGGACTGCAGATGCAGATTAAGAAAGAAGCTTTTAGAAATTTATATTTGAAAAAAAAAAAAAAAAACGTACCTCATGCCCAACAAAGACATTTAGTATTTAAAATCACTCAAATAATGTGCTTAGAAATGAGTATATGATCACAAACATGCTTTTTAAGCCATATTGGATTTTTCCAAATTTCGCACTTTTGCCCAAGGTACATTTGAGTGCATTTTTATTTGAAGAAAAAAATTCTATTGCATTTACAGGTTAAACCCCAAATTCGATGGTTTTCCAGCTCCATAACCATTGTCTATATCCAGCTTTGTGACTAAGTTTTCCTCCACAATTCTTCCAATGTCTGCAAATGTGAACAGTAAGTGGCAAATCCCTTAAAGAAGTTCAGAAGACTCTCTCCATCTTACTGGCTTTCTACACTTAACAGGAAGTTTAGATACACTACCATTACATATTTCCAGTTATTGTGAGAAAAGTCTATAATAGCATTTATTTACTTCATTGATGACCCAACGAAATAGTTGTGTGCTGAAAACACAGAACATATGGCCTTCAGGTACATCTGATCTTACAGATGTGACAATGGCCATTACTATGGTAACCTGTCTGTTATATAGAAAATAAAACAGTCATCAGGTAAACAATTCTTACCCCAAACTTCTGCAGGTCCATTGCCAAACCATAGTATGCAAAACTGGTGGAGAACCTATAAGGGGAGACAAACAGTTAAAGACAGTTGGACAGACATAAAGAAAGTGTCAGGTGCACAGGAGACAAACCAAGCAGGTAAAGAGGTGGCACCCACCTCTACATCTTTTAGATAATTTTAGTCTTGTGACTTTTTTAGAGGTTTACTCTGGCTCCCAAAAGGTCGAGAGAAATGTTGCTTTTGGTTGTTTTTTTGTGTTTGTCCATTTGTTTGTGTGTCTCTGTATGTCTGCCTGTCAGCAACTTCAAACAAAAACTACCAGACAGTCCATAAGATTGTCAGTAAAGGTATGTGGTGGTCCACAGTGGATCCCATAAAATGTTGGTGAATGTAGATCAAAGGTCAAGGTCAACAAAAATGTGTTTTCACAATGATCAGACATAGGGCAAATCAGAAATGTACTTTTCATTCCTGTATACTTACTTTTGCATATAACTTATTTTTACTCTCACTGTTAATGTGCATTGACATCAGAGCTGTGAAGCACAAATTTGAAGACTCCAAAAGTCACAATAAAGGTTGAAATCAAATTCTGGATATAACTTTTTAACTAATTATCTTAGAAACTTTCAATGACCGCCAATGTGCTGGTCTATCAATTCTGCATCTTGTGTGTATTATTGACGCAACTAGATGGGGGTCACTGGGTCAATACCTAAAAAACTAAAATGTACTATACTAGACTATACTATTATTGACAATCTGCCATGCGCTTGAAAATGACCTCATGACCTTTGACTTCGAGTGACCTTGAAAGGTCAAAACCAATGTCGCATGATTTTAAATGGTTGAAAATCCAAAAAGAGTGGTGGTAAGTACTCAGTTACTATTGTTGACAGATAGTAAACTACATGTACGCTCCAAAATGGCACCATGACCTTTGACCTTGAAAGGTAAATCTCATAGTCTCACATTTTGAGAGGGAGATAGATGTCCATTAAGAGCTAAAAGATTTGCCAGAGGGTGAGGTTTGTTGTGCCTGGCAACACTTGTTTATGTCATGCTTTGTCTTTTATACATCATTTTGTTCTTGTGTTTGATGTACAAGTTTCTCACCAGACGGCAGTGAGGCAGATGGAGATGCGTCTCATCCCTTGAGTCCTCACCAGGTCATATGCTGTGAACGTTGAGCGACTTGACTCTATCTCTTTGTTCATGTGTGAATGGAGGACCTGCAGGTCACATGGTACTGAACTCAAGTTTTGATACGACAGCAGACACTTTATTTATATGACAGACAAGTTACCTCCACTGTAATTTTATCAACCATCTCCGATTTTCCATTCATTTCTGCCACATGGTGAAGATTCTTCAGTGCCTGCTCAGACTTTCGATTCAGAACCAACCAACGAGCTGATTCTTTGTACCACCTGACCAATCAGAGAGCAGATAGATAGGACCCACACTCCACATCACAATTTGAAGAACATGTACACAAACTGACCAGCTGTAAGCGAAGAACACAAAGCTGGGTACACAGGCCGCCACCTGCAGTGTCCTCCAGTTTCTCAGCCAGTAGGCAAGGCCTGCCAGAATTAGTTGACCAATGGTGAAGAAGAACGAGGAAAGTGTGCCCACTACGGTTCTGGTCTTGGTTGGAATCCACTCCACCTCTGAAATATTGAAATTAGTCGAACAAAAACGAAATAACCAGATATAAAAAGTAGAGCTGTCAAAATTAATGCATTAAACCAGATTAATCCATTATCATGATTAATCTGAATAACTCTGTTGAATGAACATGTTAATTGCATATGTTCATATTTTTGCATATGTTTTGGATATTTTTCCCTTTTTTGGGGCGTTTTCACTAGTTTTTGGATATGTTTTGGATATGTCATTGCTTCTTATGTGTTAGTTTATTTTTGGTGGGTTTTTTTTGTGGATTTTAGCATGTTTTGTATATATATATATATATATATATATATATATATATATATATATATATATATATATATTTATTATTATTATTATTATTATTATTATTATTATTATTATTTTTGTTTCTTCATGTATTTTTGGGGAAATTTTAATACATTTTTTAAAAAAAAGACAGAACAGTCAACCGACATGAAGTGTTTTGCACAATCAGCAAGATAGAGTTTTCTTATTACCAAAGCACTTCAAGTTTAAAATACTACATTATAACAAAGTGTCAGGGATTCTGCTAACAATGTGTAATCCAACAGATATATTCCCTTCTTTCTTGAGTCTCATGCAAAATGAAATGCAATTAATATAGATTAAAAATGAATATTTAATCATGATTAATCTAAATTAATCCACAGCAACCCTGTGATTAATGTGATTTAATTTTTTTATAATTTGACAGCCCTCATAGAAAAAACAAATAAGATGTAACAAGTGTTTTAAGTGTTGATGAAACAAGCCAAAGGAAACACAAAAGATGAAAAATGACATCAAACAGACAAACAGGTGGACAGGTACTCAGTGAAGCAGTGTTCAGGATCATTCCAGAAACTGCCATTCCACACATGAACCGTAAAATGCAGTAGACAGTGTATGATGGAGCGAAGGCACAGGAACAGCCAAACACAGCCACTTGTAGATAAGACCATATGAGGACAAGCCGTCTTCCAAACCTGAGAGATGGAAAAGCAGAACATGTATTGATTAGTCTTTTTTTCCCCTCAATTTTAAAACAAAATAAGGAAAAACAGCCCTTTCAATATATCCAATGGGATGTATTATGAAAAAATATGAACAGTGAATGGCAAACAAGATTTTCTTTTGTAATTGAATATCATTTGTGCCACTATTTACACATTTTACAAACCAAGAAATTTGCAGTTGGTGGCAAATATAATAATAATAATAATAATAATAATAATAATAATAATAATAATAAGTTAATCTGCTAAGTGGGTTGCATCTCTTATCATATATGGCACATGTCAGTAACACCAAAATAGCCACCGCATTCACCTATGTTATGTCATTCTTCAGTAGTGAGGTATATAAAAAAAGAGTATTAACAAGTATTCAGAGAATGCCTAATCTCACCCCTGTTTTGCCAACCTCAACTTTCTATGACAACCCATTCTCAAATTAGAGCCAATAATGTGATCTTGACCTTTCTCCTTTTGCAATATTGATAATTTCATTATATGTATATATGCATCAGTGCATGTAATATTATGATAATATATCCAGTACTGATTAAGTTATAGTGTGATATGTCTATGCTTGACACACACGAACACTGTTACAGAAGTTAACTTTGCGATATATCACCTTTGACCTCCAGAGATCTCAAAAACTATTGATTGTAGGTGATAACACCAATTATGAGAATTGTAAAAGTCTTCATTCCGCATCGTTTGGTACCAATCTGAAAGTTTTGTGGCCCTCCGTTCTTGAGTTATAACCGATAATATGATTTTTACCTTTCTGCTAAATGCAATTTAACCTTTGACCTTTACTCAAATGGATCATGCGCAAAATGTGGATAATGGGTATATGTGGATAATGTTGAAAATAATAACCCCAATAGAGAAGAATTAATAAGAGCACATAAATAAAAAATGAAGCAAATGTCACAACGTACAGAGTAATAGTAATAGGGAGCCTAAGTCTCCGCCCCTTCCGGTCGGTCCACTGGGCCTAAGTTTGGGGAAAATTTAACATGAGAGTGGATGAGGAGAAAATAATTATTTTCTGGTCCACTTTACTTTATGCCCTGAATCACACATTTACTGTACTTCAATTAAAATCATAACCAATGATGTGCGTTTGGATTTTCTTTGATACGTGTTTTGTGATTTATTAGCGTGTAAAAAATCTGTAATTATTTGGACTCTGTTTGGACTACATATCAGACGTCACATAGCTGACGTCACAGCAGAATCTTTCCCTGCAAACTTTTCAAAACCATATACCGCCTTATACGTTTGATGCTCTTTGCCTTCGTCCTGAAAGAAGGAGGTGAAGCTCGCCAAAGTCACAACCATTTTCAAAGAGTTTGATGGTGAAGCTTGGTGGTGACGTCATATTTGTGAGACAAACATTGTAGTCCATTACTTACTCTCACATAAAACCTAACGTAACTTTTAATGTCTGTCCAAAGTGAGTGCTTTCTCAATGTGAAAATGTATCTTTAAAATTCACAGACATCATATGTGAAAACCGTAGCACATTTCAAACGGGACCAGAAAATTACTTTTATCCCTACATTGACTCGCGTTCATTTGTTTATGGCACTTAGGCCCAATGTCCCGGAAATCGACCGGAAATAGAATCGCGTCACGTAGGCTCCCTATATCCTCCTGAGACCCAGGAAAGGTACACATTTAGCTTCTTCTTCTTCTTTTTTTTTTTTTTTTTACATTAAACATTGATTGGAAACAGCATAAAGCCACCTTTTGTTTTTTTTCAAAAATTTTCCCAAGTAATTTTATTTATTTATTTATTTTTAATGAATTTCATTTGCAATGAACAGCATTTTTTTCTTTGTAATAAAACTATCAAACCTTTGTCCTCTACAGAGGACAAAAACCCATTACTGGATTTCAGGGTGATATAATAATTACTTAAGTAGTACCTTTATAAACAAATATTAATAGAAAGCATTGACCTGTCTGACAGATGGCCATAGATAATCGCTCCTGATAAAACTCCACCCATATAAATGGTCTGAATCATCTGCTTCATGGGTCGCATTGAGCAGACCAGGTCCCACTGACACAAAGACAGACAGAGGAGAAAACAGATAGAATTAAAACTCTAAGCAGTCTACATATATATATATATATATATATATATATATATATATATATATATATATATGTGTGTGTGTGTGTGTGTGTGTGTGTGTGTGTGTGTGTGTGTGTGTGTGTGTGTGTGTGTGTGTGTGTGTGTGTGTGTGCGTGTCTAAGTCCATCACAGCATTAATCATCACCATATTCTGAGGAAAATATCTGGTTCTTAGGGTAATAACATCAGCAGGTCTGTACAAGTAGAACATAAACCAAACTGTGTGATCATTTTGCCTTTACCTCAGACACAGTGGTGGCTTCAAACTCAGTGTGGTCAAACGTCCATCCATCTTTACATTCCTCGGTCTCAGCAAAGCTGACATTAGCTGAACTGTTAGCCGGTAACAGTTGCCACTGAGGCTCCACATACCTGAGCAGATGACAGGTGAACAGGAAGTGATGTCACAGAGACTGGCTCAGTGTCAAGCATCTCAACCACAATGTAGTCAAGTACCTCCTACATCGATCAAATCTATTTCCTGAAGAGTCCAGAGGGATGAATACCCTGAGCAACTGCTTCTCATCCACCTGAAAAGGACATTTTATAATTTACTCTTAAAGTGTAATCCCACTGATGGCCACTAGAGGCTGGGTCCAAAAACACCCAGCTCCTGTACATTTTACCTTAACATCTCTCTAAAAATATCAAGTTAATTTTTTTGTCATTCTGGCCTGATTCTCTATATTTGGATGACATAGCAAAATATATTATTATAGCTTACATATTATTACATATTATATTTTAGTATAAGGCAGAAACAAAAAGTTCTCAGACAAATGTAATAAAAACTGTATTACTATTACAAACTAAGACAATTATTTGTCTATATAAGGTAGAGTTTAAACACTTTTGCAATCTTTGTTTGACACAGTCTTTGACATTTGTCTGAGATCTTTTTGACTCCCTCCTATGTTCACATCGGTATAAAAAAATAATGTTTTTTAATGCTGAGTGAAAGCTGGAAAAAATATATATATATATGTAGACAGAAACATGTTTGTCATTTCTGATTGTGTGATTACAGGCTGGCTTTCACAACGTTAAATGAAATGAAAATGAGTACAATCTGAGTTCACTTTCAAGAAGATGACAATGATGCAAAGGAAGTTTATTTGTGATATTTGTTGTTTTGTAATTTTATCTTTATACACCACCACTGTGGATTTAAAATAAAGCAGTGTTTCTCAGCAGGGGGCAGTACTACCCCCAGGGGGTGTTGGGACACCGTGGAGGGAACAAGAACGTTGAAACTGACATGGGGGCATTAGACGATATCCTTTCTTTTTTTTTTGGAGGGGGGGGGGGGGGTCATGATAATGTGAAGAGATGTTTGCTGAAGTAAAGCAACCAAGATTTCATTGAAGTATAAACATTAACTAAAACGGTTCAACAATAATATAGCATTACAGCTTTAGTTTTAGAGGCTTAACTGTAATTGGGTGAACTAAGGTAAATAAATATGGGAATGGTCTTTAAACCCGTGAATATCACCAAACATCAAGTTTCCTCCTGAAGTTGTTTTCCCCAGGCTTTTACGACAGCCGACCCCGTGTGTTTCAGCTCAGCTTCGTGAGCTCACACAATGGTCTGGTAAACCACGGTAAACATTCTGTTGTCTCTGGCCAAATCGTGGACGGACCAATCAGGATCATTGGGCAGGATTTGAACAGTTATGACGTAATCATAGAGCAGCCAGAGAGAATACAGGAAGATGAGAGAGAGAGAGAGAGAGAGAGAGAGAGAGAAATAATAAAATTTGTTTTCTTGTGTGTTTACCGTTACTGAGCTGCTCAGATTGGGGGGGGGCAGATTTGATGGGGGCCCTTGGCCATTGCCTGGGTTTGCCTAATTGAAAGTCCGCCCCTGTTTCTAGGACAGGCTTATCTTGGTTTCATGTGTCCAGAGAATCTTTTTCCAGAACTTTTTTTTTTCCTAATGTGCCATCCTGTCAGGGTCTTTGTTCTTTCCATTGCTGTCATCAGTGGTTTGTACCATGTTGTTAACACATGGAAATGTACCTTCATGAGCTTCACTGTTAGAAGAAAATGTGTTTTCTAAACAAACAACAAAATTCTGTGATTATCCATTCTAGTAGTCTCTGGTGGTCTTCCAGGTCTGTTGCTGAGCTCACAGGTGGAATGTTTGTTTGAAATCATGACAGAAATTGTTCAAATCTTTGGACAGAATATTTATAATTCTAGTCAACAGCCATCAAATGAAAAATGTTATCTTTATCATTTGTTATAGAATAACCAAGGAACAGGTCATATTGAACCTTGTCTGATTACTTTGGAGGCTCTGCAAATCAAGGTCGTATGTTTAAAATGGAAGTAATTCCTAAACACTTAATGTAATAGATACAGCGTAATAGATCCAGATCCAGACGCGTGACTGTTTACTGTTTTAGACCAGCTGTGAGGAAACTGAACTAAAAGCTGCGATTGTGCCAAGAGCCACAGAGATAACCAGTGTTGACTTTACTGTGGGCCATGGGGGTCCATGCCTCAGCTGACAAAACAACACAACAGAGACACTTTTACAGCTTTAAGTTATAGTCATGTAGTCTGTAAGCATGTTGTCAGTGGAACTTCTTATTTGCCCAGGTCATCATTCTTCTTAATAGTTCTTCTAGGTTCAGCTGGACTAGTTTTGCTCTTTTGAAAACATTTTGTCTCTCAAGAGCAACAGGAGTTTGACTGAACATAAAAGAACTGTATACTTGTTGTTTTAGACATTTATCTGATCCTTTTTTAAAGGCAATAAACTGACAAGACTACAAATCTAACATTATGGAGATGCCTTTGTTTAGATGCAGTTGAGGGGAAAGTTATTATCCCTCTATGAAATTGGAGGTTTCTTCAAGATTTTCACAAATAATGTATTAATTAACAGAGCAAGGATTTTTTAACATAGCATTTCTAAACCTACTACTTTTGGAAGGCACAAAGTATTAAAATGTGCATACCAGTGCATAATAATTACCCTGCCCCCTGAAAGGATTAAGGGATATTACTTTTGGTTCTCTTTTTTGTTTGTTTGTTTGTCCATCTGTCTGTTTGTTAGCAACTTTATGCAAAAAAATAACTACTAAACCAATTTCCATGAAATTTGCAGCAATGATGTGAGGTGGTCCACAATGGACCCCATTAAAATTTGGTGATTGTAGGTCAAAGGTCAAGGTCGCACTTACCAAAAATTTATTTTTGCAATGATAAGAGATAGGGGAAACCAGGTACAATGATGACAGGGGGCAGGGTTTGCTTGTTTTGTTTTTTAAATTATTATTATTTAATTGTTATGTAACGTGTCATTTTATTACTAATCTTTTATACTTTTACACTTGCACTTACATTGCACTGCTGCCTCTTACATCGTTCTTAAATTGCCCTTTGGGATAAATAAAGTCTTTTGAATTGAATTGAATTGAATTGAATTAAATTAAATTGAATTGAATTGAATTGAAATGAATTAAATTAGCATCATTTCTTAATTTAAGAAAACACTAAAATATCCAGGGACATTATTATTTGTCCTCTTTAAGAAATAACCATTTATTAAGTCCTTGCACAAACTACTTTTGTGCACTGATGTGCTTTAACTTCACAGGTTAAATTGCTTAAAGCTGATCCGGTGAATCAGGTGATTTTATTCAACATTTAAATTAAAACACGGTATTAAAGCCTCAGTATGGGTCATTGAGCTGTCAGCTGAGAAAGCACCATGTCGAAAACTAAAGAAAACAGTTTGGACTAGAGAAAAAGAATTATTGATGCACACAAAGCAGGAGAGGTTTATACAAAGCTATCCAAGTGTCAAGAACTGTAGTGAGAAGTACAATCCAGAAATTCAAACACAGACACAGAGAGCAAGCCTGGCCGAGGTAAGAAGCCAAAGATTCCAAAGACCCTGGAAAGAAAACTAGTGAGAGTTGTGTCTAAAGAGCCCAGATCAACTTGCCAAGATACTGATGAACAGCTTGGACACAGAAATCATAGTCTGTAAGCAATCAATCACTACAGCTCTGCAAAACTCCACATATGAAGAAGAGACACCTTCAAGCCAGACGTAAGTGTGCCCAGGTCAACCTGGAGAAAGATTATGCATCCTGTGGTCTGATGAAGACTAAAACTAGAGCTGTTTGGCCCGACAGGCAGAGGCATAAAACCCAAAGAACATCACCCACCCCCCGGTATGGTGTGGGGATGCTTCAGTGCATCTGCAACTAAAAATCTGGTCAATGTGGAAGGAAACATGAACAAAGAAAGAAATGTGGAGATTTTAAAACACTTTCAATTCCAACACCAGACCTTTCTGTGTGGAGTTTGCATGTTCTCCTCGTGTCTGTGTGGGTTTTCTCCAGGTACTCCGGTTTTCTTCCACCATCCAAACACATGCACTGATTAATTGTTTAATCGAAATTGTTCATAGGTTTGAATATCAGAGTGACTGATCATCTATATATGTTCAGCCCGGAGATTAACTGGAGAGTCATACAGGTTGTACCCCGCCTTCACCCATTGTAGCTGCATTGGGCCCCCAGTGACCCCTGTGACCCTCGTGAGGATAAAGTGGGTTCAGATGATGAGACGAGACCGTGAGATGGAAGCGAAGCAGTCGACAGTTTTCAAGATTTCGTCTTGCGTCTTGCGTCTTCTTCTGAACGCGTCTTCAGATTTTTGCGTTTTCAACCCATGAAAACTCAATTGTCATGTAAATGAAAGACACTTCCGATAAAATATTTTGTTGTTTTTCGCCTCCTGTACATTCCTGTACGCCCTAAAGTACATTCAAATGTTATTTAATCAAAAACAGAGAAAACTGAAGTAGTAGTGATTTTTTTTTTTTTGTAAAATCTATCGTTAAAGGAACATAAACCAAATATCTCCATCCAATGCCATTGTTCAAACTTTGTGGGTTCTACTGGTGAATCAATGTTGTAGAAGATGACAGGGTTTCTATGGCAAGTGGGTCATATCTGATGACCATGAAAAAAATGCTAAACTGCATTTTACACCAATTATTTACATGTATTAATGGATCAACAGGGATTAAAGAGTATCAGTGATGATTTTGGTAGATGGTGGTTGTTCGGGTCTTTATAGATAAAACATGGAGCTTTAGACAGACAGACAGACAGACAGACATATCACCTGGTTGTGTGACAGGTTATAGATGCTGTGATTGATCGGCAGCCTGCAGTGGTGGTGGGGTATTCCTGAGACAAAGTTGTTGAGCAAGTTCTGACTGGCCATAAACAAACCGGGGACACTGATCAGGATCACATGGAGCCACTGGAACCGTCCGAACCCGCCCACCTCACCACAGCAACAAGAAACCAAAAAACTGATGTTAGACACTTGGAAAAAAACTGCACAGGTGTGTTAAGATTCAATTGAACCCATCTGTGCAATAAGACAATGATAATGTAAAAGATGCAACAAGAGGTTAACAACATAAAATACATAACATAAAAATGTTAAAACCCCAAGAAGAAACAGCAAAAATTGCGGTCAAAATATAACAAGGATAAAGATAGGAAATATGTGAGAAGACAAGGAGGACATACAGGAGGTAAAACCATTAAAAAATATTTAAATGATGTGGACATGTGTTAAGGTGATTGTCATGCTAACACTTAAGGCTTTATGATCGATGTGAAAATAAAAATATCTCAAAATTGGTTAAGAAATATAAATGTTATAGTCAATCTTCTCATCCACAGAAACCACATGTCTGTTTATTTCATTCATTTCATTTTAATGACCACAGTACTAATGTCTATGCTTCTTATATATGGTCACATGACTTAGTTAAAACAACATGGGACAGATGTTTTAACTCACCTCCTCGAGAAGATCACTGAATCCCATTGCTGCGTCTAATTGTCCAATAAAACTCTATCTGTTGTGTTGATGAAATTATTTTTTTAAAGCAGTTTATTCGTGTTTCTTCTCCTTCAGCATTTTTTGACTGTTCATTAAATAATGAAAGGAATACATACAGTAGGGATTGTTCTGGATCAGATGTACAGTTCTGTCAGACTGAGAACAAAAACAAAACCAAAAACGGATTAACATTGCAAACATTTTCTCTTCTCAACTCTGTTTAAGGATGTTTCAAACTCATCAACATGTCTAAAAGAGTCAGGTTTGATGATGTCAGAACTGATTCTGCAATATTTCTGTGATTACAGAATATTGACTGTACAACTGTGATTTTAGACTGAACTCTAAAAAGGTGAAGTATTTCTATGGAGTCTGGTGAGACGTCTTAAAGGATTAATGAGACTGAAGCTGAAAATACACAAATAGAAATGTAAGAAAAGTAAAGAAAACAGTATTGTCTGTGTAAGTTAATAAAAATGTACTTACTGTGTCCAGGCAGATGGAGAAACAGATGAACAGACGTTGTCTGACAGAGAAAAGACTAAACCTCTGAAAAGAAAACCTCTGTCTGTGCAGCGGTCAAGCAACCATCAGACATAACTCTCTCTCTCTTTCTCTCTCTCTCTCTCCCTCCCTCTCTGCATATGTTAGTCTTGGTTGTACCATGTATTTTCTGTTAATGGTTGAACATTAGTGCTTTCTGTCTGGTTGACAATTGTAAAAGTTTCACTGATTCAAACAAATAAATGAGAATATGAGCTTTAATTACACAGTACAGTCTTTTGAGCATCCAGTCAGAGAAAAGACAACAACCTTCCTTCTAACAATAAGTGGCTCAAAAACACTATATATCTCTTTATGCAGATGACATTTTACTCTTTTTCTCCAATTTTAGTAGCTCAATCCAACTGTACTGCAGTTGTTCAATGAATTTAAAGACCTAGCTGGATATAAATTTCATTGGTAAAGTCTGTCATGTTTACTGCCAACATGGCGTCCTGACAACTAAAAGTCACGTGACGTCCGGAGCTCAATAGTTAAATTCTATGGTCCAATCAGTCAGATGTAGCGGTGATTGGAGGAGAAGTGGCTGCAGGTTCATTTAAAATGAATTTCAAGTCTTTTACATTTATCTGAGTCGATACTCAATGTTCAGAAGCCATTTACCCGAACTGTGTCAAAGAGCACCTGCTTGAAATGCATCAGCTGTTATTGGTGAGTCAAAAGGTTGTTGTTGGTGTTAGCGTAGCCACGACCCAATATGGACGTGGTTAGCTACATTAGCCTTGTGATTAACTGCTCCTTTTGATGCCATTTCTATAAAAATGTGACTTGTAAATTAAAAGTTACTCAAAGATTAATGTCCATATTCCTTACCTTTGAGTCCTGTCACTGACATTTTTTATTGTATCTATACAATTCAGTATCAATAATACAATTAATCGATTGAATTTTATGAACAATATTGCACATTAATTATTTCAAATGTGATCCAATAATGTCATGTCAATGTGGTCTATTGATCACAGTAGTATATTGATGTATTGTTGAGTAGTATTTAAGTGCTTAATACAGCTAATAGTATCTACACAACATTACTGCAGAACTAAAAGAATATAAACATTAGTCCACAATGAAAATAACCTTAAAATCAAAAGAACTCACTATGACCCACAATAGAAAGTATCTACAGATGAATCCACAATAAAGAATCTATCAATTCATTAATTTCATTTCATTTTACACAGCCTTCCCTCCACAATAAGAGCTTGCCCCTCATACCCCTCTGGGCTCAAAACAAGACAAACTTATGAGTATTAACTGTTTTATTGTATTTTATTTTGTATTTTATTTAGGTTTTATTTGTATTTTATTCTGCATTTTATCTGTAATATATTCTGTATTTTATCTGTATATTTGTAATATATTCTGTTGTTTTTTGTTTTTTTTTAACCAATACTCCATGTTCTGTGTTTCTCCTGGTCCCGTGTTATGTTAATGTTGTTAAGTGTTGTGTGTCCATTAATTGTTGTTTATGATTCTTTGTTTATTTTTATCACAAGGGGACTGCCAATCCAACTCAACGTTTTGGCTACAATTGGGTGCATTTACAGAAATGTTCATTAATGTACATTGTTTCTCTATACCAAATAAAATAAAATAAATAAAATGAATGAATCCATAAGAAGAATCTCTCTGTCAATAAGGTCATCTTTAACTGGGCAGCAAAGAATATAAGCCTAATTTATAATAAACATGTTTTTTATTTACAGCATGAAAATAAAATGATAGTCTCTTCCTCAGAAAAAAAAAATCTATATATTTTTTGTGTGATCAATTTTTAAAAATTTTTTTTTTTTACATCAACTATGACACAGATGTCAAACATAAGGCCCGGGGGCCAACCGATGGGTCCAGTCCGGCCCTTGGGTTTGAATTTGTGAAATGCAAAAATAGATATTAAGAAAATAATTAATAATCATTTGAGTTCAGCTTTCACATTCAGACCAATTCAACCTGAAGTGGGTCAGGCCAGTAAAATACTATCATAATAATGTATAAATACAACTCAAATGACTTTTTTTCTTTTTGTAAATGTGAATATTTTCACATATTTACACTAAAACAAAGTGTAACTTTACAAAATGTTTAATAATCTGTGAACAAATATGAAGAACCTGAAGTGTTTAAAGAGGAGTCAGAGCAATTTTAAGAATAATCTGCCTGATATTAAATATTTGTCTATTTGTATTTGATCCACTATGATATGCAACTTATAATGAACACGTGGAAATTATAACCAAAAGCATAATATGGTTAAAATTAGGCTTATTTTTTCATTTGTTTTATGTTATTCACATTATTTGAAAGTATCATTTGTCAATGTAAACATTTTCATTATTTAATTTTCCTTTTTTCCACTCGAAAATATAGAGAACATTTTAGAGTTGACATTAGTTATGTATTATTATGTTACTATTTCACAGGTTCGGCCCACTTCAGTCAAATTTCGCTGAATGTGGCCCGTGAAGTAAAATTAATTTGACACCCCTGAACTATGACATATTTTTGCTTGTAGTATATTTTACTCTTACAAGATCCTCATGCACAGATAGAGTATTGATGTCTTTTTGTATTAATCTTTTTCTTTAATCACATACATATAGAATAATATGTGAACAAAAGGAAGGTTTCCCCACCACCCTCATCCTCCACACCACTCTCACATGCGTCCTTAACCCCACCCCCACCCCCACCACCCCACAGTCTGCTGAGAGAAACACACAAAATAAATGTAAACCAAAAATAGAAATAAAAAAGTAAATCACACCTTGTCTAATCATACTCTACAGAAGTATTATCTGGTTCCTTTTCAATAAAGTTCATCATGTTGGAGATCTATTCAGCTGCATTTTTCCATTGGTAAATAATTCTCCATTTTGTCTTGTTTAACCTTGCTGTAGAAAGCTGAAGAAGGACAATGTCCAAGAAATAAGCCATCCATTACTGCATAAACAGTGACTAATGATTCCAAACTTTAACTCTTTGAAAATCTCGAAGTTAAAAATTTTGTCAGTAATACTCAACCTACTTGAAGAATAACCGTGGTCCTAGTGTGTCAGTATATACATAATTTTTACTGTGCACTTTAATTGTAAGAACCGACCACTTTTTTTTAACTAACCCGCCTGCAACTCGTACTGCAAGATTTATATTTGTAAAGGACGTACCCGACCCGCTTCTGGACCTCCATTTTTAAAGACTAGTCAATGGTCTTTATGAACATCAAATGACATACCTCCATTTATTTCCGTGTTCAAATCTGATATCATTGCTTGGGGTCGACAACCTGTAACACCCAAAGAGCCATTTGAACCCAATGTCCACAGAAAGGAAAACACTGGGAATATATCATTTCCTCCTGACACCCAAGAAAGTAAAAGGTTGACCTTTTTTACATTAAAAAATTATGTTGATTGGAAACTACACATTGGAACAGGTTTTTTTTTTCCCCAAATACATTTAAAAATATGTAGTTCTATTTATTCATAATTAAGTTTTTTAATGGAATGTTATTTACTATGGGCAGAATTTTTAAGTAAAACTGTCAAACATTTGCCTCCTACAGAGGACAAAAATGCATTACTGAGTCTCAGGAGGTTAAAAGGCAGCTTAATTGATAATGGTGGGGGGAAAAAACCCCATGAAAGTCTATATGTACAGCTGATTCTGTTGTAGAAAACAGTTTAAGAAGCCATTTACTTTAGTAGTTTACTGATACAAATATGGCAGATACAACTGAGGCAGCTGTTGGACATGGACATTTCTAAAATTTCAGTAAAAATTGTTTATAAAGTTTAATATTTTAGAAATGTAGACATTTACCAATTAGAGGTAAAATGTTATCCTCAATGAACAGGTTTGTGAGGAGAATCTGGACCTTCTGGTTGATAATACCCATGAACCTTGGCTACTGTTACCATGGAGAAGAGGTATCAGAATGGGCCATGTGCAGTTTTGATGATGGTTGTTGGAATACATCCTGGGAGTTGTAGTCCAACTTAATTGTTAATATATATATTTTTTTTTGGGGGGGGGGGGGGGTCATTAAATTACATTTAATTGTCTCTGCTTCTGTTATTAACGGTCAGTGACACAAAAGTCTGTGACGGAAACACCAAAGCACAACAGTGAACCACAACCCCTGGGGTATACTTCAATTAACATAGGTCCAGACTCACCACGGAGACCTGTTTGGTTCCAATGTGGTTTGGGTCATGTTCCAGAACTTTTTGGTCATCCTCCAGAGCCTCATCCAGTCTCTGTCTGCTCATAAAGCTCTGCCCTCCTCAGTAATGCCCACATATAGTCTGGATTTCTATGGCAGCGTAATCATCTACTGTTCAACACATAAAATCCATTTTAAAAAGGATTGATTCATTACACAGTGGGGGCTAGCATTATTGAATCATTTTATAGAATAAATGCAGAATTAGTTTCATTTTTTTTTCTAGATAATTCCTTTAGTTTAATTAAATGGTAAAAGGACTGTACTTGTATAGTGCATTTTATACACCAGTGGATGCCCAACGTGCTTTACAATTCCTCCCATTCACCCATTAACTCATACACCAGTAGACAACTGCTGCCTGACCCTACTGGGAGCAACTTAAGGTTCAGTGTCTTGCCCAAGGTCACTTTGACATGTTGACAGACAGAGCCAGGACATGACCCGCCAACCCTTTGGTCATTGGACAACCTGCTCTATCAACTGAGCCATAGCCACCATTATATAATTAAAATCTGATCAGGTTTTATGTCAAATTTAGGAAAAAAAAAAACTCGAAAGATTTGAAAGTTTCAGTCAATAAAGAATCAACAATGAGGCATAACTTACCTTGGGAACACTTTGAAATGGCTTTCTCCTTCATATCCTGTTGACGACACAGACAAGTGTTAAAAACAGAGGATGTTGGCATGAGGTTAATGTGTTGCTGAAGTGTGTGTCATCTGTTTACAGGTATGGTGGTGTACAGGAAGTATGTTTTTACTATGTCTTTTGTTTGTGTGGGATGATGGTGTGTTTTTATAATATAATTGGTAGATTTTCAGCATGTTGTAACAAACACCGACTTGTTGCAGCTATGTTGTGTGAATGGTGTCAGGATGTTGTTATGTTACTGATTCATAGTCATGTTCTACAAATGATGTTAGTGTGGCATTAACCCTGTGGTTCAGTAAGTCCCTTAGTAGCTACGAAGTGTGTGTAAAATGCACACTTGTAGAATGTGTAAAAAAATTCATACAGTTTATAATAATAATAATAATAATAATGGATTAATTTAAATAGCACTTTTCTATGCACAGACATACTCAAAGTGCACAGTGGATCCATTATTCCAGGAGTGTCAAACTCATTTTAGTTAAGGGCCAAAATATGTTTTGCACTTAATATTAAAAGCGAGGACCCGTGACAGACATCCAGAAAAATGCAGACACATGTTCACCCTACTGATGTTGTGCAGTTAAATTTAACAGAAAACTCTTTGCTAACATTAGCCTTTGTTTTGTTGTTGTTAAAATGCTGATGCTTGTATCCTGTCAGTGGACATTGTGACATTGCAGTGAACTTTAATACAAGTTGGTCATTACTAGACAGACACGTGTCTGTTTTTTGTTTTGTTTTTTAGCTGCGTCACCATGAAACATCGACTCAACTTTGACTTTATTGACGAATAAGTCGACTTGAAAAAAACTGAAGTCGTAAATGCCCTAGTGTCCACAGTCGCACAAATGACAAAAGACGTGTCAAAAAGTACAAGTCATCATTGAACTTGAGTAAGACCTTCTTGGTCTTCATGAGAGGCATGTGTGGTGTAAATTTGGAATTTTAATACATACCTGTATTCATATGGATACAGTACAGTGAGTCAGAGTTTTGTGATTTGGTCCACAACATACTTTCTCCTCCAGTCGAGGTTTGAAAAGGAAGTAAACATCACTGTCATCACTGCTACTAGTGTGAAACATGAATGAAAACAGGGAATCACTTCAATTTAAAAATACTTTTTATTGCAGCTTTTTCAGGTTAAGCTGCTTGAACCACACAGATGAACACAGTAACCCTTGCTCAACATTACCAGGCTGGTGGGGGAGAAAGCAGACACACTTTAAGAAGGACCTACAAAAAAAAAAAAAAAAAACAAACAGGAGCAGAATGTTTGGTCGGAAGCAGATGAATGAAAATCTGATGGGGGAAGAAAGCAACAACACCTTTACGGTGAATAAAAATTTTGGATACGAAAATATTTCAGCAACATGACATAATTTACATTTGATCCTCCCATTTTATTTGTATGAACAGCCGTGTCTTAAAGACTGTGGCAAGGACTGGAAAAATTCAGCCTTCAAGTGAAGTGAATGTCGGTTCCTGAAGTGAACGTCAACTTCCATTTTAATCCTCGTGGATGTTGAACAGTTTGGCCACTTCGTTCAAATCTACGTGCTCCTCTCCATCCTTGATTATCTACAAAAAAAACAAAAAAAAAACAATGAAAAACAAGTTGTGCGTTAACTCTTTAATGATAATTATTACATTACTTTAATTCCTTCAGATAAATTGTGAATATTAACAAAATAAAATTAAGGTTGTGCCAATAAGTGAAACATGTCTTACAGGCATTGACTGAGGTTAGCATGCTAATCAGCTAGCTCCAACCTGTACTCGTTAATAAAGTAGTGTCCATACAGCTGTTCAAAAATAAAGGAACACTTGTTTTCAAAACCAGTATCTGGGTCATAATGGCTTAAAAAGTACAGTAAGAACAGTCTATTACAGTGACTCAGTACACCTCTGTTACATCTGTGTTTTGAAATGTTGGACATTTTAGAAGCTATGGGTATGAACTGAAGTCACAGCCACTAATAAAGTTCTGACTCTACTGAAAAAATACATGTAAATGATACTTTAAAAAAAAAAAATCATTGATGTTCATTTCCAGCATAATTTATTAATCAGTTGCAGTTTTAAATGGCCAGAGAGACTGATTCCTCATTACTTAAACACATGTTCAGTTCAAAAGCTATCCAGA
The DNA here is from genome assembly GCA_020466265.1 of Siphamia tubifer. Classification (NCBI taxonomy): domain Eukaryota; kingdom Metazoa; phylum Chordata; class Actinopteri; order Kurtiformes; family Apogonidae; genus Siphamia; species Siphamia tubifer. Next base: position 16,812,138 of record CM035796.1, read on the forward strand.
CTCTACTTGGTGAAAGATTCTTTTCAGACATGTATAGTAAATCTTCAGTGTCAACATTTTTAGGACAGGGGGTGAGGATTCTGATCATTTCATTGACTGTGACATTTTCCCTGTTCACATAACGGTTACTATAGTAGCTTGTAAAAACATATTGGGCGACTTCATTTACAGCTCTGATTAATCAAACACATATATATATATATATATATATATATATATATATATATATATATATATGCATTTCTAATGATGTTGTTTTACTGTGGTTATGTGTTGGTTTTGGCTAAAATTTAAGTTCTAAGTTAAACTATAGGCTGAAAGCATCAAGGACGATCTCTATTGACTGAGCAGTGTACACTAACACCTCTCTGTTGAAAGTTGCCGTTTGTTTTTGATCGTAATCTTAAAAGCCACAGAAGCTAACCTTTCTGGCGATGGGCATTCGGTTGAACACGTTCCATAGAATAATGCCCACAACCACTTTATCTCTTAGGTAGAAGATAACCCCTTTGCCGTAGTCATCCTTTTGCCCTACTGTCAGGGGAGCAGGTGTGGTGGAGGCCGTGGGGCTGACAGCGGTGTCCTCTGTCTCACTTTCTGAGCGGATTCCGGTTCCTGCAGGAGGTTTAACAATATAAGGGCTCAATCCTCATTTGCACCGCTAGGACTGTTGGATGGATCAGGTGCGGTCCTACCTGACTGCTCTGTAGCTGCTTTAGGCGTGTCCTTCGCTGTGGCTTTGGCGAACACTCCAACTGTTGGTAGACTGCTGTCAACAATCCCAATGGCCTCGTAGCCGACATCAGGTCCCAGGTCACTCCTGTTAGACACCATATGAGTTTGGAGGAGACCATTTGAATTAATATCGATTACAAATGTCAAACCTCTATGACAAGATACAATGAAATTTAAGAAGATACTCTGAATAAGCACACCCTATTAATGGTTATTGTATTGCTGCAACTACATCATTGCATATTATCAGAGGAACATTACACAGCCACATTTCCAGTGTACAAACTACATCTTCTGAACAGGAATTACAAACTATTGCAGATTTTTATTGCAACTGCTTTGCCAACACTCCTCTCATTCCAGCAGGAGGTTTAGTTGCTCCAAAATGTGAAAGCTTTACTGTCAAAACACTGACACTGTGTATGTTTGTGTACCTCACAGTGTTACCCACTGGGAGGGACACACACACACACACACACACTCTTGTTTACATGTCTCATGAGGACCAAGTTTGTAATCAAGTAGACATTGGGTAGTGAGTGAGTGTAAACACATTTTTTTAGAATTGGAAAATAAAACTTTAAAAAACTATAAAAATGAAATCTAAAGGAAAGAAAGAAAGACAATAATAAGAGACATATGAAAATTAAATTGAAATAAATTAAAATTAATCAATAAATAACAGCTAACAATAATAATTAAAAAATAAATAAGATAAATAATAATCTTTACAAAAATAACAAAAAAAAAGTTAAAATATGGTTTTAAATACATACAAATAAATAGATAATGTTTTAAATAATACAAATTAAAAAAACAAAAAGGATAAAAAAAAAAAAATACATAAAAATAAACCCTTTTTTTAAAGTGAACATATCTTCAAACCTTTGAAAAATCATTTTTTTTGCTTTGCACCCGTTTCCCCCATTCTTTATGGGGACTTCCAATAAATAAATTAATAAATATATTCATAGGGCCAAATCATTTATCATTTCTATTTTACTAGTGGGGACCTATATTTATATTTAACCCTTGTGGGGACTTGAATTTTGGTCCTCATGGTGTCAGAGGCCCCCATGGTATGACTGTGTAAACATATCAATGTCCCCATAAAGTTAGGAATACACACACACGTTCAAACTTAGCTGTAAAATTCAGAGACATCCCACCACTGCCGCCCAGTGAGAGTCAATCCAATGACCCAAAGCAATGTCAGAGTCAACCAAACAAAACATGCTAACCTAGACAGATTACACTGATTTTTCTACCCACACAGTCTGCGGACCGACAGCTCATTAGTAAGTACCGCTTTGAGATGAGTGGGGGGTAGGGGGTATCCTTTCCAATGTTGAGTGCTGTAAAATTCCTGGAATCACTGCACTGTATTTTCAAGTAAACAGACAGACTCGAATCTCCAAATGGGTCACTTCGCTTTGGCATTTCTAGAAAGTTAACAAATTGTCTAATTGTATCAGCTGGTGTGCAAGCACTGATAATTTGAGTATCGAGTCTGCAGCTTTTTTTTTTTTTTGTGAGGGGGCGGGAAAATGTAGTGAACGCATGTTGTCAGCAATGTGTCATATTTCACCAGCTGCTAAAACATGCAGTTAAATTTGGCTTAAAAATGTGGGTTGTCTGCCTGCCGGACAAATACAAGAGTCTCCTATTTCAAGTAATGGACATCTAAAAGCTTAAAAAAAATGAAGAAATATTGGGATTTAAGACTTCAGAACTTTCATGCATCTTCTGACCTGTAAAAAGATTAAACACTAGTACTTTTTACATGCTCCGGGGCCTTTTATTGAATAAATTACGTACAAGGGAAATTAAGTGATTGCCAATTCAGCCTGGTTCTCACTTTCAACAATTCCTTTCTTTGTCCTTTATCAGCTTTCATGACAGCCACTAGCAGGAAACAGGAAGTAGTCCAATGCTCACCAGAACATAGATTGATGCCAGTAAGGTTTGCTGGCTCCGGTCATGTTCTCTCCTGCTAATCTGCCACTCACAACAGCGTGGTCGTGGTGTTCCACTCGTCTGCGACCCAGTCTGATGTCATAGAAACATGCAGCATCACCGGCCTAGGACAGGAAAGGAATGTCGTGTGTCTGACAGTGATGTAAAATGGGTTTCAGAAAGGACATTTCAGACTTTAAAATCCTCATGAATACAATTTGAGACCTCTTTTCAAGTCTTAATACCCCACCCCCTCCTCATTTTATTTAGGTGTTCATCAAACACCAGCACAAAGAACCCTTAAGTTTGAGACATGAGGCCTGTGTAACATAATGAAAATGTCATAATGAAATTACTGTGGCCCATTTTGTCATCTGCAATTGTGATTTCAGCTTGATTTCTGTTAAAGACAAACATACAGATTGCCACTTACTTTGACATGTGTATTCAGCGAGGATTAAAGGAAAAACTTAGGTTTTAAATGTGCTGTCTCTCATTTTGCATCAACAACAATCACTGAACCTGAATATGACATTGGTTAACTCTGGCAGCTACTATCCATTTTGGTATCTAGCACTTTGCTAGCGGTTTAGACCCAATAATAAAAGACAACTTTAGACCCCCCCAAAAAAAATGATGATGACCTCAAATAAAAGCAAAAAAAAAATACTCTTGCTCTAAGCTATCCCAAAATTAATGCATTTTTAATAAAATATTGGTTCCAAAACTCCAACCAAAACTGGGACAGGAAAAAATACCTATGTTTAAATGGATCTAAATGGTCTTATATACCGCTATAAATGAAAGACAGTGTTACATTTGTCAATCCTTTTGGTTTGTCTAATCCAGATATGGGTTTTCATGAATCAACATGTCTTTCCAGGTTTTGTATGTAACTCATCATGTCCACTCACGTTACATGCAGAACCTGCTCATTTAAACACATGAACCACAAATTACTTTGCAACTGTGGCCATTTTTGTGAAACACTCTTGTCTTGCATAATTAGATAAATTCCTAAAATGTACCTGTGAGAGAATAAAAAGATATTTGGAAATATTTGTTTTAAAATGGACACAAAGTGCTTCCAAACTTGCTTCATAACATTAGTCGACATCTGGTTTGAATGTTTAGCTCCCATATCCCATGTTTAAGTAGCAATTTCATAGAAGCATCCATCTACCTTTGTTCTAGTCGGACAGATACAAGTTTTTATAAAAACATTCTGTAACTTAGGTTCTGAATTTTTTGTATTTATTGGATTACGAAGTACATTTCACTTTTACATATGTAATGCATCAGGGATAAAATTCACAACATGGATTTTAGACATTTTAAAAAGGTCCTATGAATATTATTCTGAGGGAAAAGCTATTGAGTTTTTTTGCACTGCCGAGTATAAATGTTAACACGATTACCTGCATCATGTGGACATTGACTTACCACCCAGATATTGGACCTGGCCTGTAGCTCTGCATTGACCCTATAGCCACCAAAGTCTGAGTCCACTTCCAGACCTGCTGACTTGGCAAGGTCAACATTGGGCTCCAAACCAACAGCTGCTACAATATGATCAGTTTTTACCTGTGGAGGGGAGGGGGTATGTTGAATGAGTAACAAAGTCTATTGATTTGATTCTATACTTGCACAAAATGTACCTACCACTCGGCCATCCTTCAAGAGAATTTCTAACGTATCATCTTTGGCAGCCACAGACTTGACCAAAGCTTCTGAGATTATCTTTACACCCTCTAAAGAGAAAAGGTAACAAACAAGGGGGGAAAAATGTCTAATTTCTGAGCATCAAAATGGCACCATGAGAGTTGAGAAACCAGAGAACAGACATCCACCTTTCTTGACTTTTTCTGTTGTCCAGTTGCTCAGGTACTCTGGCAGCACTTTACCCATGTTGCCCTTCTCAGGGAACATTTGGATCACCTCCAGATCAGACTCAGCTGCTGAAAATTAAAAACACAAGACAAAGTGTAACAAATCACTTCCAAAATTATTGCCTCTTTCCTTTCAACATTTGTTCAGTTTACTTACATCTCCGTCCGAGGGCGCAGGCCAGTTCACTGCCCAGGAAGCCGCCACCGATGATTGTGACGGATTTGACGTTTCTTGAGACCTTGTCCAATAATTTAAAGTCCTCAATCTGGAAATAAAACACAATTAATTTCAATAATCATAGTTGAATACTAGTTATTAAGAAATACAAGCTATATTTATTGGTTGTGATTTTGTATCAGACTCTGATGAGTTTGTAATGGAAATATTATGTATTAGACAGAATGTAATTGACACTAAAGCCTAACTGTAACAAAGCTACCGCCCCCTAGTGGCTGTTTACTGACCTTGCGGAACAAAGTTGTCTTGCTCATCACCTCCTCTCCTGCTCTTTCAATGACTTGCAGATTCCTAGGCACTCCCCCTGAAGAACACATGTTTGAGTTAACTTCTTTTAACTGTTGCACATGTGTTCATAAATATATCTTAAAAAGTCACTTACCGGTAGCAATCAAACACTTATCATAAGCAATCTCTGTGTCGTCATCCAATTTTACTTTGTTTCCTCTCACATCCATGTGGACAACCTAGAGTTAATTAAAGTATGTTTATGCAGCCAAACATAGCATGAAAAACTAAACATATGAATGCCAAATAACTTCTACACTATAATACCAAGTAATTAATTAAAATTACCAATTACTCTTTCATGAATGTATTTAGTTACCAGGGGAAGTAATTAGTGCAATTTTTAAAAAAATCTTTAAATATGTAAAAGAAAACAGATTTTTTTGAGCATCTTTAACATTTGCAGATGCACAGAGTAAAACAGCACAGACAGGTACTTAATTTGACTTCATATTTAATGGTGTGAACAAAATCAAAGATATTATCTCTGAAATAATAAAGCAGGTTCATCCTTTGTGGGATCGACTGTCTCGCCTTCTTATCCCGTGATCTAACTTCTACCCTCTGGCAGTGACTTTTGATTGATATTAGTTCTGTCTTAGAGGGAAAAAAAAAACTGTCAGCTGGATCTGATGTTCCCACTAAATGGAGCTGCTAGACCAGGGGTCTGCAACCCTGGTCCTAGAGAGCCTCTATCCTGCATGTTTTAGATGTTTCCCTCTTCCAACACACTTGATTCAGATGATCAGCCCATCATCAAGCTGTGTGGAAGACTGATAATGTCTGTCAGGTGTGCTGGAAGAGGGAAACATCTAAAAGATGCAGGATAGCGGCTCTCTAGGACCAGGGTTGCAGACCCCTGTGCTAGACCATGACTATGGTGAGGCTGGGGTCCACCAGTGCCCAGCCATTCCAACACATAAGGGGATCTGCATTTAAAGGAAGAAGATGCTCCTCTAGTTAATCCTACACCTCCACTTTTTTCCCCACTGATACAGCGGTAAATGTCTTCAGTCCAGTCAGTCAGACTCATTGATAACTCCTTCCACAAGTTCGTGGTTGATACAACTGCAGTCTAGTGTTTAAGGTATGTTGCAGACAACTCAAACTTGTAAATGCTATTAGTCGTGCATGTGAATATGAAGGCAGCATGGACATCTCACGCTTATGAACACACAAGTGAAGCATGAAGGCAATTTGATTACATGAATGGCTCGCCAAGGAATCGATTGTTACCTTTCACTTAAGAGAACCGCTCAAAAGACTTGAGTCATCTGCGAATGTCACACCTCTTGTGCATGGCTGAGCGAGCCAGGACGGATAACAGCTATTAGACTGTGCATAGTAACACACTACGTTTCACTGCCGGTAACATTAACGGTATTGTAACATTTGAAGTCGTAATTAACTAGATCACCCTTTCCTGAAAGAAACAGTGGTGTTACTAACCCCAACATTTTGTAACACTGTTATTCCAAACACTGGCAAAAATACATGGGGGGTCAAAATAAAGTATCAATTACTACCTGAATCTAACTATAAACTAACCTTTTTCCCAGTGAGAACTGCTACTCCTCCATTGTCTGCACTGTTCAACTCTTCTGGGTTAATGTAAAATGATGGTGGCTGGAAATAGATACTGCAAAATAAAAAATAAAAACAAAGGCAAACAATAATTTAACAGCCTGACAAGTCAAAGACACATCAGTCAACGTCAATACACATTCATCTCCGATTGTAAAGACATTTTAAAATACCATATCCAGCTATAATTTTCTGCATTAAAATATACATTTGCAGAACAGTGTGGTGAGTTTTACACAAATGGTCTAATGTAAATAGTTACAGACAAAATCAAAATACAGGTTAAGAAAAATTGGGCCATTATTTGAACATCATTACAGTGAGACAGTGGAATAATGCTGAATACTCTAAAAGCAAAAAAAAAGATTAAGTCAGCATACCTCCTTTCTTTTCCATTCCACTGTTTGAAACGCAGCGTTTCTGTCACACTAGGATCATCAGAGAACCACAGCTCCTTAGACAGCGGTGGTCTCATGTATGGAAGATCTGGCTCATCTGTCACAATCAGTACCTGAAAGGGAAAATGGCTTCAATATACAGTGGATCTGGTCTTGAGAAAAAAAGACAGAAATCAGGTAAAACTAAAGTTGAGCAAACTTTTAAGTTCATTTTGATTGCGACAGTGTAACTGACCCTGGCACCAGGGTCTCTGGCTCGAATTGACCGAGCAGCAGCAAAAGAGGCGGTACCTCCACCAATCAGGAGATAGCGGGCATGTGAGGGGGTGATCTTAGAGGCAACAGGTACAGCATCTCCTCCTACATATGGCAGCAACAGCCAACACAGAAAGCAAGAACAAAGGAAGCTGGGTTAAAGTGTGCTCTTAAAACGCACCAGTAACTGTAACCTGTTAACAGAACCCAAAGGCAAAAGGGTGATAATGGACCTGCTACATAAAAAAAGAAGGAAAACAAAGGAGTTGTCATGTAAGAGTTTAACCTTTATCGTTACAAAGATCCAAACACTATGAAAGAGGTGTGAAGACATGGAGAAGCTGTAATGATGAAAAAGGTTATAATATAGGGAGGAAAAAGGTATGTGAAGTTAACATTAATTAACATTAGTTAACATTACTGGTGTTTCCCCATTTCCCTGCTCCTTTCCAGTCTGGACTTTGGTCTTACCGCTCTCTGCCACCACTTCAGGCTGAGGTTCGGGTGGTTCTGCTGAAGGGCTTTCTGCTGCTTCTGCTGTGGGTTCTGTTAGTGTAACCGGAGTATTAGCTGGTTAAGACAAAATAAACCCTCAAAACTGGTAAATGATTGACTGGGAATTAGGGCTGGGCAATAAAACGAACTAATATTATTTATCAAGTATAGGCTTCTTGACAATCATGTTAAAAACACAAATTTGTGTTTTCACTGAAGGCTGATGTGAGACACATTCATTGATCTTCTGAACCCATTTTATCCTCACTAAGGTTGTGGGGGGGTGCTAGAACCTATCCCAGCTACCCATGGGCAAAGGCAGGGTACACCCTGGACAAGTCACCAGTTCATCATACTGTTGACATATGGATACAAACAAGCAATGACTCTCACGTTTACACCTACAGGCAGTTTAGATTAACCAATTAACCTATCAGTGCATATCTGTGGATAGTGGGAGGAAGCCAGAGTACCTAGAGAAAAGATAAGGGAAAAACAAACTCTACGCAGAAAGGTCTCTGGTTGAACTCATGTCAGACATGTAGTTTTTTATCTTTTTTGTGCCATTTTTATTTTATTGCAATTGACTTTACTGCTTGTTGCATATCATCCTGTGATGGACTGGTGAAATTTCCAGGGTGTACCCTGCCTTTGCTGCATGAGCTCCTCAACCTTGCCAAGGATGAAATGTTCAGAAAATGAATGAATGATAGAAAGGTATAGTTAATGCCATATTAATTTAATAAGGAGATTCAAGATTCAGTTTACTGGTCATATCACCCAGCCCTACTCTGGATCCATGCACACGTCTGAGTGCTTACCACTCTCCACAACTGCTGCAGGGGGTAGCTCTGACACTTCAGGTGTGGGTGATGGCTCTGCTATCACTGCAGCAACATTAAAAAATTACTTCTCATATGCACTACAGGTAATGAATGGATTCCATGTATTTTAACTGAAGTAGAGAGTGAGTGTACTCTGCAGTCTCAGTTCTAGTGGTTTGAATTCATGAATTGGATCAAAATATGCTATCTTTGCAAGTCTTACCCTCCTCCACTATGGCTGGAGCAGGTTGTTCAGCCGCCTCCTCTACTACAACTGCAGCCTCCTCTGCTACAACTGCAGCCTCCTCTGCTACAACTGCAGCCTCCTCTGCTACAACTGCAGCCTCCTCTGCTACAACTGCAGCCTCCTCTGCTACAACTGCAGCCTCCTCTGCTACAACTGCAGCCTCCTCTGCTACAACTGCAGCCTCCTCTGCTACAACTGCAGCCTCCTCTGCTACAACTGCAGCCTCCTCTGCTACAACTGCAGCCTCCTCTGCTACAACTGCAGCTGGTTGTTCTGCTGCATCCTCTACTACAGGTGCTGCTTCCACCGGTGCCACTTCCACAGGTTCATCTGTTGTCAAGGCAATCCATAATCTGGATTAAAACTGAATTCTTTATAAGATTATTAAAGGGGAAGACCATCAGGATCCATGCATGTCTTCATCGTAATCCATTACTTTGATGCATCCAAGAAGGAACATGCAAACTGACTCATATGCAACTGCAAGCTGCCCAGCACAACCAGTCTCTACTACGGTCTTTACTGTTAACATTGGCCCTTTCCCACATTTATTTTATCAACTAAGATGCTGCACACAAATGATAGGACTTCTGTAAATCTATTGTCAAATTTTTTGAAAAGAGATTTAGTGGCAGAAACAAAACCTTGGTGTTAGTTACACCATGTTAGTATTGTTAAGAATGTGCAGCAATTTCAATCACGTGTTCTTGTGGTTGTTGTACTTCTGTTTTTATATTTTCTGTTAAAAGCAACAACGTCAAAGGTGATCTTGTAACAAGGATTGTTGACACACACAAAAAACCTCTATAGAACTATAATCCACTTTAAAGGGCAGCTTCCATTTACATACAGCATACACCCACCACATTCATATGACAAGGGACATAAAAAAAAGTTTTTTAAAGTTATAAATCTATTACATGACACAAATGTGACCGATTACATGTTGGTAGAAAAATAATACTTTTCTAAATTCATGTGACCAATATAAACAGTAATGTTTATCAATGGAGGTGAGTTTCCAAAAATTGTACCAACACTGTAAAAAGGGTTCATTTATAGGGTTAGAGACGACACAAAATGAATGACGTGCAAGTTGCAACATAAAACACTGAAAATGACAAGCACCACAGAATTCTACACATATAAATGAATAAAACAAACTGACCAACAGTCAACATCAACGTGCATGCAGTTAATGTACAACTTTCTGTAGACAGACAATATTAATGAGAATAGATACAGATGCCTAGTGTATAAAACTGTTCATCTCCCATATTAAGCTGCACAGTACAGTGATTAGCAGGCTATAAAGTGGAGACTAATAAAGGAATATCTTCATCTTATCTTATAATGACTTTGTTGCAGTAACTTCACTTTAACTGTAGGCGTCATCATTTCCTCAATGTAAAGTGTGTGCAGGATTTAGCAGCATATATAAATTCCATATGCATCATACTTTAAAGTGTTGGTTTCTATTTCTGGATTGTTAATATAAATGTACAGGGTTTCCCCCAGAAATGTTGCTAAGCCTGGTGGTAGGACTGCTAGTGAAGACCAGCGGTGGCCCACCATGTTTTTGTAAAAAAAAAAAAAAAAAAATAACAAAGTTGGCAAAAAATAGCAAATCATTGTGTGTTATTGTAAAACATTTTTTTTATAAAAATACTCACACCAACAGCTAACAAAAATACATATTCTGAAATAAACCTTAATCAGCTTTAATAATAAATAAATAAATCTTAAGGACAGAATCCACACAATGGGATAAGTGAAATAAGGATTTGTCATACTGAGGCTTGACTATGACTCATTTAATAGAAAACATGTCAAGGAAGTGCAATGGGATTGACAGGACACTTCCATGGATTTAACACTTTATTTAAATCTAAATCCAGAGCTGGGCTGAACTCTGACACTACATTATTAAGATTCAAGTTAACATTATGGTTAGTGTATATGTGTATATGTAACATGTAAGCATTTCTTTAAAATAAGTAAATAAATAAATAATGCTTAGCATGGGGTGGGGGGGTGAGCAAGGCCTGGTGGTCCACCGGGCCTATAATGCACTGGAGGAAACCCTGGATGTTTATACAGGAGACACATGTCATGCATAAGGTGACATAGCAAAGCAAACACACAACCTGGTGGTAGTTCAGTAGTTTCACTAGGAGCCACAACTTCAGCTTCAGGTGCTGGAGGACTTGGCTCCTCTGATGATGGTTCTGCTTGTGGTTCTGGCTCTGGTGCTGGGACAGCTGTGAGATGAACATATTCATTAGAAAAGAAATAAGCTTGTTTTGCTTTGCAGTGAATAAATTGGTTGGTGGGAATAAAGAGGAAGTTAAAGTGAATGCTGCAGTCAGCTGATTGCAAACCACACTTAAAACAAAACAATCAACTAAGATATGTTTGAGTCTAAAGAATGATGGAGCAAATAGTGAGTAATCACTATTTTACTGTGATGGTTATAACAAAATAATAGTAACAAATTAAGACTGTTCCATAAATACCCCATAAACTCACCCTCTGTTTCAGCAGCTTCTGCAGCTAAAAACAAAGGAAACCAGAATTTAACTTGTTCATGTATTTAAATTACACAAAATATACCAAAAACCAAACCACCCAATATATATGTGAGTAGAAAAAAAAATTACCAAGTGGCTCTGGCTCAGACGGTGTTTCCTCTGGGGCTACTTTATGTGGTCTGGATGAAATTTCTGTGAGACGTTCCTCATATCTTCGTTGGTCTCCTTTTACAGTTCGGTATGCCTGTTGATGCACAAAACATTCTGTTAATACACAACCAATTTCACAATTTCTGGTCTGAATCATCTCGAGTATATGCACGCACATATATTCCTCCACCAATGCAGGTAGCTCCAACCAGAAAGGCGTACAACTGATTTTCCCTCCCTCCTCCTGTAGGCCCAGTGGACATGTGTGTTGCAGGTACGTGTGCTGGTGTTCTGCCATTGTTCAAAACTGTAAGACAACAAAACTGCATTAGAACAACTGGCATATATCAACTCTGTAAACCAGTGTTTGTATTTTCCCTAAAGAAAGAAACTGGCATATTGGTCTTTATCTATAAAATTTATAGTGATTGGGAATTTAACTTGACATGACCCTGCACTAAGTGGGTGGCACACTTTGGTTATTTTAATTAGGTTAACAGAAGAGCAGACCCCCACAGTGTGCAGAGTTGAATATTTTAAAAGTGATCTCATGAACTACTTTCCACTAATAACTCCCCACATGCAAACTACCTAAAATGCTGAGGACTGTTCTGATGTTTCAGAAAGCTGTTACACCCCCATGGCAAAGATTAAATATGGACCAAAAAAACACTTGCTTCAGACTGCCAATACGTGAAAATATTAGTGACAGAAAACTACAAACTCCAGCTGCTAATCTTCAAGTGCGCCATGAGACTGCAGACAGTTATAGAAATGTCATTCCTGCTTTGCTAATTAGCCAAGTTAGCTTTGAAAAAGCAAAACAAAGGTCAAAACACTATAAAGGAGCTACATTCGTCCTTCATAACAGGACACAGAGTTGATATACACAGTCAATGTCTGTTGGGAAGGGGGCAAAGTACCACGAAGACAGCAAGTTACTTCAACTAGTCACTTACCTGCTCTTCTCACATTCTGTCGACATACAGTTGATGAACATCTAGCAAGAGGTGCAAGCTTTTTCCATACTGTTCTACATTTCAGCATTGTGGCTCAGCTCCGCTCTCACGGTCTTCAGCTAACTGTCCGGCTTATCGAGTGGGAACACTAACCGTTTAACGTTAAATGTAGTACAACCGCCGGCAGGACACAGTGATAACTAGCTGTACAGACACACGCTACACGCCAAGGCCAGAGACAGGTCATACATTTGAGGGGAGTCATGGGTAATGCCAGATATTCTCTCAAAGGAGAGATTGGTTAAACGCGATAAGGAAGCAAGCTTACGCAATCAAAACAAAGATGGCGTCGATGTTAAATGTATAAAAAATATGACCCAAGCTGAATCTTAAAGGACTTAGAGGCATTTTTAATTTAATTTTTATGTTTTGAAAATATTTAATAGTTTCTTAATTTGACATTATACTGAAAAAAATAACGTATTTTCATTTTAGGTCAATTATAAATGATGTTACATAAAATGGCTTCTACTAGTAAGTCTTTTTTTTAACATACTCTCTGAACGCAGTCGTAAAGCAGAATCTTCTTTGCGGCATTCCTGCAGAATAGACACAGTCATAACGTACTGCTGCCCTCTAGAGCCTCTCATGTTACACTACACTCATGTCATTTTCAACATATAGTACAGAGGATCAATCGTCCTAAAGACGGTTTTGGTTTCAAGGTTATACGTATAAAATGACGAAAACAGTAGTTATAAGGCCACCACGATCCTGTAAGTAAAACTAGATGATAAATGATTTCATTTATTATTTCTCGATTAATCTTTGTTGGAATGAGCTCATGGATGCGTCTAACCCGAGGGTTTACAACAGCAGTCCATGTGTAGCTATATGCACACAAACCGGTAATTTCATACTGAGTCATGATTTATGAATATGAAATTACAGCGCATCTTATGATAGACAAATCTAGGTCAAATATGTCGCCCTCTGATGGAACCAGAAGGAACTCAAACAGCAACTGCAAACTGACCATAATACTATTTTCTGCAGTTTATCTGATGAAAAATATGACTCTACGTAAGTAAATGTTTGTGTGTACTTCCTTTAAAGAGAGCAACACTAAAACTCTAATGAGAAATGACTAATGACTGAGTTTTAGGGTAGTGTTTTTACTGCAGAGACAAATATTTTATATTGTAAATGTATTTTAGGTAAGTGTATTCAATTCAATCATCTCAAATTAGGTACAAGTTATAAGACTTTGTTATTAGTGCTGGCTTTTGCAGTATTTGACCACTACTCTAACTATTACTCTTACACCACAACAACTGTTATTGACTATATTAATAAAATTAATCTATATCTGTATTTTTTTTTCTTCTTTCTACTACTGTTGTTATTGTACTGATCTTATTAGGCTTGGTACATTTTCAAGCAAGAGTACATGGAAAGAAGCCTGCATTAGTTTATCTCCAAGCATCAGCATGTACGGCAAGTCATTTTTCCCCTAATCAGTTATCTATGGCAGAAGCCACTTCTGGTTTCTGTAGAGTTAAGAGATGACACTGGAAAACAAAAACAACAGCATAACAACAGCAAAATAGAACCAGCTATGTAGTTAGTAACTTTACTCTAAAACATTGTATTTACAACTGAACAAATCTGCCACACTACTAAACTGTGATTGCAGTTGAAAGATTACACCTCTTAAAAACCTGTCAAGCCTCATTATCTGAAATATTCCCCTGCTTTAAACCTTCTAAAGGACAACAGCTTCATTACTTTCATGGTGCCCTTGAGAAAACACATACATTTACTCTCTCACCTTCTCTCTCCCTCTTTCTCTCTCTCTCTCTCTCTCTGTCAGTGTGATCAATTTCTTGACTTCCTCCTTTTGGAGTGGCTGGGCTGAATACCAGAACACAGGATATGCTTCACACTGCTCTCAGTTTCTGAGCAGCAGCAGCAGCAGCAGCAAAAGCAGCGGCGATAGCAGCAGCAGCAGCAGCAGCAGTGAGGACGACACGCTCTGCAGTCAAGATGAGTGCTGGGGATGTAGTCTGCACCGGTTGGCTCATTAAATCCCCTCCAGAGAAGAAACTAAAGAGATTTGTGAGTAGTACACACGAGACACTTGTTTACATCCTCTGATTTTGCATTTTACCATCATCATCATCAATGCCTACTGGTGTCTGTATTATTCTGCATCCATATGTGTGTGTTTGTATTATGATGTTTGAAGCCAGTCATACTGGATAAGTCATACTGTTTTTTGTGTTAAATTGAGCTGTAATGAACCCTCTTGTACTGCTTCTTCCCCATTTACAAAGCCCTTTACCTTACATTTTGGCTTGTGGAGCTGGTTTATAGTTGTAAACAATGATGTGTCATGTCATGATGATTTTACACAAACAGTATGTTTACTTCAGACATGAGAGTAACACCAGTTTAGGTAAAGCAGCTCAGATAAACAGCATACAGCCATGACTGTTGCGTGGTTGTTGGGGTCATGTGATAATGTCGGGCTGGCTACTCACTCTGCTGCTGTGTGTTTGTGAGATGAGCGTGTCTGTTGTGAAACATGGGAAGTAATGTCAGCGGCAGTCAGACACTTCAGCGACAAGCAGAAATAGTCCAGCTTTGTGATGGCTGTTTGCACTTCCTCTGTACTAATGCAGGAGGAGGGCCACTTGTCAACACCACTGCAGGGAAAGGGTGGGTGGAGGTGTGTATGATGTGTGTATGTATGCATGTGTTGATGGGGTTAGGGTGTTTTGAGACGGGAAATAGAAACTTATTTTAGTGTACTATGCAAATCCACCTCAGGCCCGAGAACAAGGTAAATATGTTTTTCAGATAGTAGTGTGGGCAGGTCCACTGTTTGTCTGCCTCACAGTCAAATCATCAGGTGGACACATTCCAGTATAAACATAGGGATGATCTGGTGTAATTCAAGGACACATTCACTAATTGTATAAATATCTTAAAACACTATCAAACACTTTGAGGGAAAAACCTAACAATAATGGGGACTCCAGGTTTTCAAACGTTCAGAGATGCTGAAAATAATCTAGAGGTTTCAGTAATATTTCTCAGGCCTTTTTTTTTTTTTTTTTTAAGAAACAAAAATTCAACCAAATCCACATGTAGGGTTTCCCTTCATTCATTTTCCATCATCACTGTGCCATGTTTAATGTTCATTTGATAGTTTTCACTTATTCACAACATGTGCATAGCTCTAATTATGTCTGACAATAAGCATCAATAACATTTCTTATTCCTTTTTAAATACTACTACTACTACTACAACTACTACTACACCTACTACTATTATTAGCAGTAGTAGAAGTAGTAGTAGTAGAATTGTAATGGTAGTAGAAGTACCAGTAGTAGTAGAAGTCATAATAGTAATAGTAGTAGAATTGTAATGATAATAGTAGTTGTAATAATAATAGTAGTATAATTCTAACGTCAGTAGTAGTATTAGTATTAGTAGTTGTAATAATAATAATAATAATAATAATAATAATAGTAGTAAAGTTGTAATGGTAGTATATATTGAACTTGTTTGTGTGTTCTGCACATTGGATGGAGTACTTCAGTACGCAAATACTTTTCTAATATAAACTGTGTGGGAGGTTCTAAACAGATTGTGGTTGCAGATAAACAAATTAAAGTTCAGTGGAAGTGGACTGTGATAAAACAGACATTTTAATAAATATATTATTGAATATAATATGTATAAACATATTTGACTTTAGTCAAATAAATTATTCTGTTAATAGCCCCCCAAAAATGTCTACTCCATATGGATTACCTATGGATTCAAACTGGATTGCTTTCAACATAAATTTTATTCTTGTTTCTGGACAAAAAAGTCTAATTTGCAGGTTGTTTTGTACAGCAGATTGTGATCAAATGTCCCTGCAAGCTCAATGCTTAGTTCACATGATGACTGAACTGGTGATGAACTGATTCATGGTCATCTGTTGACCAAAGAGTTTTGGTTGAAAGTGGACATTGAGCTTGTGTGTTCACATCTATTATACATTAGTTTGTTTTTTACTTACTTTGAGGACAATAAGAAACCTCATGAACACATAAGAGTTGAGCCTTTATATCACTCTGTATTCATTGGCTTTTGCTTTTTCTGTGGAAAAAATAAAATAATACCTATTAGGTGATTAAATGATTTATTTTAAGTCGGGTGGGGAAAAAAATTACCGCTTGTAAAGACTGTAGTCACTCAGATGTATAATATGCATGATGAAATCACAGAAATCACCTCACGAAGGCACACAGACGACAGCTAGCTTATTATCGTATTAGCTTAGAAACAACACAGTCGCTAATTCTAAACACAGAGGTGGTGAATTCATAACAGTCGTAATATCTGTGGTGCGTTCAACAGCACGGAATATCTGAAAACTTAAATAAAATGAGTTGTTCCTGAATAAATATCATTAAACAATTAACAACAATTAAAGTGTGTGGGGTTTCTAACAAAAGGGAAGAGCAGAGCTGGACATGTACACTTTAAAGTGCACTTTATTAGGAAGTATGTTAATTTAAAGGCTCATATTTGTGTTGTGTGCAACCCAACCCAAAGTCTTGTTCAAATATATTACTGCTGAATAAATCTTAACTGACTCACATATGATGTGCATTTTTTGGGGGAAATATGGTTCCTGCTATGATCTGTAGGCATCATCATTCAGCTTTTTCATGTGGTCTGGTGCTAAAAAGGCAAGCAAAAAAATCGGGAATATCGAAGACTCGCAATTTAAATTGAATCAGCATCCAAAAAAAATCATAAAAGCATATCGTCCCAGCCCTAATACCTATTGATTAACTTTTACATCCACCAATAGCTTGAGGTGGTTGATAGTGGAGGTTGTTTTGGGGCCCAAACTTCAGATGGGACCTGGATCAGACTATTATTGGTCTAGTTACGGTTTCCCCCTAAACTTGTCATTGTTATTGGCAATAATGTGGAAATGTCGAACCATTTCCTGATAAAACATAAATTACCAACTGCCTTGTGCAGAAAGAAACCTGTACCCGCAAGCAGAAAAAAAAAAAGCTGATGTTTAAAGTGTTCATGCTACAGAAAAATATCAGGAGCTGAAACTAAATTGACACTCCACCCAAACAATGCAGACAAAACCACAAACCTGAGTGTGAAAAAAATATCAGCAGCTCTACTTTCAACATGACAACTTGTCTTTAAATATATTCAGAGGTGGAAGTAACTAAGTAGAAGTCCTTTTTTTTTTTTTTTTTACTGTACTTAAGTACACGTTTTAGGTATCTGTATTTTATTTGAGTATTTATTTTTCTGGCAACTTTTTACTTTTACTCCCTACATTTTTGTATAAATATCTGTACTTTATACTCTTTAGATTCTCACAATAGACATTACTTTTTCAAACTCCACAAATGGGACAGTATGAAAAATAAGTCCTAAATCAGAAATTGTGACTGACTATATCATAAATGTAACTTTTTATCTCATAATTATCCATTTTTTTATCTCATAATTTTGACTTTTTATTTATCTCATAATTTGGACTTTTTTTCCTCTCACAATTTTTTTAATCTCATGATTATGTGTTTTTTTTTTTATCTCCTTTTTATGACTTTTTAATGTTTCCTAAATGTCCTGTGTACAATCTCAGTACCATGACCCAATAAAACACATCATCTACACAGTAAGTCACTTTTAAATGCTTTATTTTTTACCATCTTAAATAAGTATTATTTCATCCATAGGGGAAAAACAATGCAGTTTTACTTTTACTTTTTTACTTTATTACAAATAACTTTTTTACTTTTACTTAAGTAAAGGAGTTGAATCAGCACTTCTACTTTTACCAGAGTATTTTTGCCACATACGTAGCTGTACTTCTACTTAAGTACAGAATGTGAGTACTTTGACCACCTCTGAATATGTTTAATGTTATGTGTGGTGCACGAAATGAAGATGGCAAGTCTGATGCAGTGATGACTTCTGTCTGTAGCTGTAGCCTAAAAATATGTATTAAGTTATCAGTTCTGAATATGCAGCTCTCACCACATACTGTATAAATACCTCTTTCGTTGTATTTGCCATTTTCTTTTAAATACAGTGAACTTCCCCTTCTTTGTACTTCTGGGAAATATGTGTGAAGGTTCCGCTTACTGACCATATGAAAAGGAAAAAAAAGAAGTTTAAAGCTGCTAAGTTAACTCTTGTGAGAAGGAGCTGTACTCTAATTCCCATGTCTGGTCATGACTAATGCAGAGTCACTGGTGGAGTAAAGAGAGACTGGAATCAACCAGGAGTCTGTAGAATACGTTTAAAGGCACAACCAGACCCAATCTGAACAGAGTTTATTGTTGGAGAAATTGTGGTTTGCTGGGGCACTTTCACATTTTTTGGGATTATGAAAAAAAAAAAACATATATACAGTACTATATATACTGTAAAATACACCAAAAGAGACTGAAAAAAACAAAACATATTCAAAAACTCTTCTAAAATACAGAGAAAACACCCCAAAATGTAATAAAAAATATAAAAAATATGAATATATTTTCCTATAATTGTACTCTACTGGTCAGTGGGGATAAAAGAAATTAACAATATAATTAGATTTTACTGTAAACTACTTTGGTAACCTACCACAAGAGATGAGGAACTGTGACCAATACCTTTTGTTAATATTAAGGCTGTCAAAATGAGCACATTAACACAAATTAGTCCATCATCGTGATTAATCTGATAAAAAATGTGAACGCAATTAAATGGAACAGTTGTTTATAGCTGTTTTGTTGAAACTGTAGGTATTGAATAAATGTGTTAATTACATATATTCATATTTTTGTGCATGTTTTGAATGTTTTGTGACTTTTTTGGTGGTTTGTTTTCTGTAATATATTTTGACATTTTCATTGCTTTTTTTGTGTTAGTTTATTTTTTGTGGATTTTATTGGATTTTAGCATGTTTTATATATTTTTTTATCTGCTTTTTTGTGTTTCTTAGTGCATTTTTATGGATTTTATGGGAAATTTGAGTATAAAAACAATACAAAATCGACAGAGCAATCAACTGAAATAAAGTGTTTTGATCTTGATTAATTCAAATTAATCCAAAGCAACCCTGTGATTAATCTGATTTAAAAATGGAATCATTTGACAGCCATAGTTAATATTACAAGCTGGGGCAAAAAAAAAAAAAAACATAACTAGAAAATGATTGTGTGAAGATCCCCCAGCACTTTCTGGACTGGACACATACTGTGAATTAAACTTATGAGATGGAAAAACTGACCTCACTATGACTCTGCTGCTAAATGTAATAAATACTGTGAAAAGTGTAATGTTATTATTATTATTATTATTATTATTATTATTATTATTATTATTATTATTATTATTATTATTATTATTATTATTATTATTATTATTATTATTATTATTATTATTATTATTATTATTATTTATATATGCTTATTTTGTACTTTTTGCCTAATTTATTTGGAATCTGTCTGCATTGTATTTGTACAAAGATTAAACCTTTAATTGTTGCGGTCTATCTTTTGAGTTTAGTCCTGTTGCTTTTTTTCCTGTCTATTGTAAAATTTAAAAATAAAAATGAAGTATATATATATATATATATATATATTTTTTTTTTTTTAAAAAGTCACTATCAGATTCAAACTTTGTTATATTTTCCCTGCAGGCCTGGAGGAAACGCTGGTTTGTGCTCAGAAGAGGTCGCATGAGCGGTAACCCTGATGTGCTGGAGTATTATCAAAGTAAAAACTCCAAAAAGCCAATCCGCACCATTGACCTGAAAGAGTGTGAGGTGGAAATGCTGAACGGGCAACTCAGGATAAAGCGAGACTTTCATGGAAAGCACCTGTTTGTGGTGAAGACATCATCTCGCATCTTTTACCTAGTGGCCAAAACAGAGGAGGAGATGAACGGCTGGATCAGCAGCATCAGTCAGATCTGTCAGTTCGGTACCTTGGAGGATGCAGGTAATTAGTAACTCAAATATTCCTTGGTCTAAAACTGACAGTGATTTGAAAACACAGCTGAATTTACCATCAGAAAGTGGCTCGTCTTTGTAAAAGTCATCCCACCCTACAGCTCCAGGACACACTGTTTGTCATCTGACCACGCACAGGAAGTGGTGAGCTGTGAAACAAACTATAAAATGAGGTCAGGGCCACAAGAAAATGCACTGTTTGTCAATGTATAGACAGTTTAAGTAGAAAAAAAAACATCAGAGACCACTGAGGTTTTAAAGATGTTTACTGGAAATCTGTTTTCAGGTGAAACATTTCTGATCCGAACTGTCTATGGGATCGTTTATTATCTACAATAAATGAGAAACTTTAAATCAACCATAGCTACACACAGTATAATCAGGAAATAGTGTGAAAAGGATGCACTGATATATGCATATTTCGAGTACAAATTCACACAAATTCCTTGGATAGTTTTTAAATAAAACACCATTTTGCCCCAAATTGTCAAATATTAATCATTTCTTGGTGAGTTTTTGTTTTCCTACAAAATATGAAAAAAATTACTTAGGCAATTATTTTTGACAAATATACAAATGCAACATAATAAGCTTCTTATTATTATTATTATTATTTTTGCCATTTGTTTCTACTAGTACTTTCAAATGTGAAACTGTAGTTTTTCACTTCTGTTTTTATGGTTATTGTTTTGCATGTTTTGTTGTTGGTATTTCTTGTGTGTGTGCATTCAGTGTTTGTGCTGCTATTGGAACCACTTTTTCCTGAGTCTTCTGCCCAAAGGATCAATAGAGTTCTATCTAATAGAATCTAATGTAATCTAATATAATAACCATATTTCACTGTAAATATGAATACAGACTCTAAGATATCAGTGCATTTGTGGATGATTTTAGTGGTTTTATATATATATATATATATATATATATATATATATATATATGTATATATATATATATATATATGTATGTATATATATATATATATATATATATATATATATATATATATATATATATATATATATATATATATATATATACTGTATATATATTCTACAATGTGGAATTAATATTTATTCTATTCTACTCCTGCCAATGCCAACCAGTATTTTAAATGAAAGAGAAAAAGAAAAAAAAAAGTAGTTTTTGTATTTTAATCCAAAATGACACTGCTGGATGAATCCTGTTTGATGAAATGAGTTTCTGTCAGAGGTGGAAGTAACTAAGTAAAAGTACTTCATTACTGTCCTTCAGTAAATGTTTTAGGTATCTGTACTTTACTTGAGTATTTATTTTTCTGGCAACTTTTTATTTTTACTCCCTACATTTTTATATAAATACTTGTACTTTATACTCATTACATTCTCAGAATAGACTCATTACGTTTTCAAACTAAACAGATGTAACAGTACGAAAAATGAGTCACATCAGAGGAAAAATCAGTGGAGGAGAGAAACTGTATACTGAGTATTATTTCACAATTTTGACTTTTTAATCTCATAATTTTGACTTTTCATTTCACAATTTTTTGAGATTTTCTTTATCTCAATTGTGAATTTTGTTATTGATTTTTGTCTAAATTTCCTGTCCACATCCAAAAAACTGAGTAACTGTGTGATTTGATTAAACACATTATCTACACACTAACTCACTTTTAAAAGATTTGTTTTTGACACTTTTGAAACTTTTATGATTTTTCCTGGTTCAATAAATATTATTGCGTTCATGACAATGCAGTTTTACTTTTTACTTTTGTACTTTATTACAATTGAGAATTTTTTTTTTACTTAAGTAAATGAGTTGAATCAGTACCTTGACTTTTTTTCACACAAGTAGCTGTACTTCTACTTAAGTACAGAATGTGAGTACTTTTTTGTTTCTGTTTTACCTAAATCAAACCATTTATACATTTTTTTCTTTATTCATAGCATATTTCATGCAGAAGGAATTAGGACAGCGGTAGATTCATGTGCCTGGGTCTCCAGAGTTGTGTGCATTACACCTCACAATCTTTGCAAATTAATATAAAAGGTTGTTTTTTTTTTTTTTCTGCACCCACAGGAGACCACAAATGTCTGTTAGGAGCAGCAAATGTTTTATGAGAACACGAAAAGACTTTTGAGGATTTTTTTTTTCCTCACGTGGTTGCACAGGGACAGCCTTGACTCAGTGGCCTTGAATGAAATGGAATGAAAGAAATTTTTGAACAGAGGCCAACCTGACTAAAAGATTTGAGAATATGTAAACAGAAGAGGAACAGACAGACACTTCACACATGTCCATAAGAAGGACTCTTCCAATGTAGAAATGAGGTGGCAGATACGTTCATAGTTTTTGTCATATACTACGACATGGGTCTGCAACCATTGCTATTTAAAAAGCCATTTTAGGACAGAAATATGTAATAATAATAATAATAATAATAATAATAATAATAATAATAATAATAATAATAATAATAATAATAAGCTTTATATATATATATATATATATATATATATATATATATATATATATATATATATATATATATATATATATATAGCACATTGATTAAAATTTAAAATGTTTTTTTTTAAGTTTTTTTTGTCATATACTACGACATGGGTCTGCAACCATTGCTATTTAAAAAGCCATTTTAAGACAGAAATATGTAATAATAATAATAATAATAATAATAATAATAATAAGATTTATATATATATATATATATATATATATATATATATATATATATATATATATAGCACATTGATTAAAATTTAAAATGTTTTTTTTAAGGATATATATATTTTTAAAAACTGAAAATATTTCCTTATATGTTTTACATCAAAGTGGTGGTGACTGTTTAGGAAGCAGTTTAAAATGACTTGGTATAGAATATGTCAAGAATAAACTGTTAAATCGCAATACATCACTGAGGAAAGATTCGATGTAGAGAGATAATCATTTGGAAATTGCCACAAAAATAGTTGTGACGTCCATAAAAAGGCATTGGAATCAATTATATTTATAAAGTCTACCTTGAAATAATCTGATTAAACTGATTACTATAAAAATAAAAAATAAAAAGAAAGTATAATCTCTGCCTGACAGATACCTAGTTATATTTATTTTAAAGTTTCAGTACAGTTTACAGAAACAGACTAAAGGAAACAGTGATAATTGTAATTATTGTACTGCGTAGCAAAAACTGACTCGTCTGATGAATACGTTCAGTTCAATAAAATAAATGTAGTCAACTTTACTACTGAATAATCTCACAAGGACTTTATGGTTGCAATAATAACAACAAAATGTGTAAAATAAACAGTTGCTATTCATTTCCATATGATCTTTGACAAAGCCACGTGGACCCACTTAACCCTTTAACCCCTGATGTGTCAGCGATGACACGTTCTGAAAGGATTGTTTAGTTTCAATATTCAGAAAAAAAATTACTGTTTTTTTTACGGTGGTTTTACTGAGTTTTGTTCATGGATCTGATATATGGAAATAAACAGGTGATTTTGAAAAAAGAAAAAGCTAAAACTAAAATGATTGGAACCAAATTACAATATTATTTATTTATTTATACTTCATTTTAGTTTATTTTAAGTAAGTTAAGCTATTATTTTGTAAATATGTATTAGTTTTTGTTAATTTTGTTCCTTATTTTGTTTTATATTTCTACATTTAATGTATTTTATTATTTTTCTTCACTTTTGTGCCATTTGTGTCTTATTTTGTTCATATCCCTTATTATTTTGTTGGTTTATCATACATTTTTGGCTGTTATTGCCCATTTTGTGACTTATTTAGTTAATTTTTCACTGGAACTGTTAGTCTGAGGAGTTAAAAAGGGCCCAGGGGCCAAATATGGCTGAAAAAAAAAACCCTCTCTTCTTGCAATAATGCATTCATTTACATTTGTATGATCATAAAAATGGTTGTCAAATGTATTAAAGATTTGTTCAGATAAGAACTTAACTCCTGGTGTTTTTGTGTTTAATCACTGTAAAACATGTCCTTTGTACACAAATATTTCTAATGTAAGCAAATAATATGACAGTTAAATTATGAGAACTATTGTTGTGATGACGTCAGTTGAATTATTGTCTACATTTAATCTTTGCTTTATTAATTTATCATCATTTCTTTTAAAAAAATTGCAGTCAGCATTTTGCATTTTTCAGTGTAAATCAAGTATTTTCGTACATTTATTTCACTGATCATGTAGATGCACTGTAAAAAAAAAAAAAGGTTTCTAAAAACAAGATAAGAACATTAAATCTGAGGAAAAAGTTACTCAAAACAAGTGAAAGATCTGTTCATGCCACAAGATAATTCCACTTGACAGGATTTCTTGAATTAAGATAGTTAAATCTAGAAATAAGCATGTCTACAGTCTATGAATCCTTCAAATAAGACGTTAACTATTAAAACAAGATCAATTATGTAACGCTTCTAAATTTGAGTTGTTTTATTTGATTTTTTTTAAGCTTGGTCAAAACTAAATGATTTGCAGTGTGTTTAAAAAACATCAGAATAAACTCAAAGATTATTATACCAAAACGAAGAAAACTGACTTTTTATGTAAAATATTTCATTATCTGAAGACAAAAACAGTTGTCTACCATCACTGTTGTTTATCAGAGTACATATTTTCTTGGTGAATCGTTATTACAGAAGATGATGATGGTAAATGAACTGCACTTATATAGTTCTTTTCCACTTTCATGGTGCTCAAAGCGCTTTACATTCACCCATTCACACACACACACACACATAGACCAGTAGGTGGGTGCTGCCATGCAAGGTGCTACTGGGAGTAATTTAGGGTTTAATGTCTTGCCCAAGGGCACTTCAATATGTGGACAAGCCAGGATTCAAACTGCCAATCCTTTAGTCACCCAAAATTCCCTTGTTCACTACAAAGCATCTGATTGTCCAGATGTATCATATCTGATGCTGCTGAAAATCTGAATATCATCCAAATGACTCTTATATATTGATGGGATTGACAGGGTGACGTGGTGATGCAGTGGTTAACATTCATGCCTCACATCAAGAAGGTCCTGGGTTCAATTCCAACACCTGTCAGTGGTACCTTTCTGTCTTAAGTTTGTATGTTCTCCCCGTGTCTGTGTAAATTCCCCCTCCCACCATCCAAAGACATGTACTGATAGGTTAATTTGTTCATCTAAATTACCCATAGGTGTGAATATGAGAGTGATTGTTCAGCTGTGATGAACCTTCACCCGTTGTAGCTGGACTGTAAACCCAAATATTCAGAATAATTAAATACATTAAAGTTGTGAATACTCAAAGTTTCAGAAATAGTACTACTAACTCTAACTAAAGGTTGCTGTAACAAACTTCTTTTTAAGTACTTCCAACTAATATTTTTTTTTTATTAAGGGGGAACTATTGTGGATATAAATTAACTTAAAAACAGATGAGGTACAACTTAGTGGAATTAAGTCATTAAATGCTTGTTCTGTTATTTCTATTGTTTCAAATAAGGATGATTTGAAAAAAAAAAATTAACTGAGGTTTAAGTGGTGCGGTGGTTAGCACTCGTGCCTCACAGAAAGAAGGTCCCTGGTTCAATTCCAACACCAGACCTTTCTGTGTGGAGTTTGCACGTTCTCCTCGTGTCAGTGTGGGTTTTCTCCAGGTACTCCAGTTTCCTCCCACCATCCAAACACATGCACTGTTAGGTTAATTGGTTAATCTAAATTGCCCATAGGTGTGAATGTGAGAGTGATTGTTTGTCTATATATGTTCAGCCCTGAGACTAACTGGAGACTCATACAGGGTGTACCCCGCCTTCACCTGTTGTAGCTGGATTAGGCCCCCAGTGACCCCCGTGACCCTAGTGAGGATTAAGTGGGTTCAGACGAAGAGACAAGATGAGAAACTTAACTGATGTAGTAGATGCTGAAATACACTCCAAATAATCACCAATATCTATCACACCAAAAAACTACAATCACAAAACATTAATTTTATTAAGGGGCGGCTGTGGTTTAGTTGGTAGAGCAGGTCGTCCAATGACTGAAGGGTCAGTGGTTCGTGTCCCGGCTCCAGCTGTCCACATGTCAAAGTGTCCATGGGCAAAGACACTGGAACCTGACTTATTCTCCCAGTAGGACTGACAGAACCTTAGAATACTAAGTTAATGAGTAATGGTTTAAGTATACTTTAATAAGCATCTACATTTTAAGTTCTGGAAAAAAAATTTTTTTTTAAGTTCATCAACTTAAAAAAAATCAAAGCAATCATTTTTTGTCCTTACATTTTTGGAGTTCTGCTAACTTATTTGGGTTTACAGTGTGGGATAGGCCCCCAGTGACCCTAGTGAGTATAAAAGCAGGTTCAGAAAATTAGATGAGATGAGATCGATGGGATTAGCGGTTCAAAAGTTCAACATTTACTTATCATTGCATGTTTGCTTTAGGTTATTCAGACTTTAGTTTTCTTATCTTTCCCATTACATATCTGTTCTCTGTCTTTGTTATAAACAGAGGGTTCAGAAGATGGCTTTCCTCAAACCCCGACCTCTCTTCAGCCGTCACCTGACAGTTCTGACAGAGTGTCTGTATCCAGCCAACTTGAATCCACTTATCCGCCAGACTACCTCTTCCTGTCACAATGTGAGACAGGGAGTGTAACCATCAGTAGGTATGTATGACCTGGGAGACGTTCACAAAATGAAACCGTGACAGTGGTTGGTGTTCACTGCAGTGTTTTCATTTTTTTCCATATCTTGTAGACATGACAGCTTTTCCAACTCTGAGAACTCTCTGGAGCAGATGTCATCAGAAGACGCCGTCAAGGACATTGTGCCTTCACCTCTTTGCACAGATTCCTCTCCGTCCGCCATTTCCTACGCCAGCCCCAGCCCATGTCTTTTCAGCCATGGGAGGTTGGCTCACCCTCCTTTCAGCGCTCCCTGCACCTCCGTGGCTTTGCCCGCGTCCTCTTCGTCTCCTCTGCCACGTCAGTGCGCCACAAGTGTCTTCCAGTTCGACAAACCTTATTCATCGGCGTCGTTTGAGGCGACGGTTGACAGACAAACGCCTCCTCCGCTGCCACCTAAGCCTAACCATCTGCCAGATCAGCTCAGTGATGATGGGGCGCACAGGCCGAGGGCAATGAGTACAAGGCACTTCTCAAACCACACTGTGTTCATTCCTAGAAGAACGTCTTTGTCAAGCTTGGACCATTTCAGATTAGGTACATCCTCATTGTTGCACATGTCACTCAATGCTTTTATTTGTTTGCATTTGTTTCTACCAACTGGCCAGGTTCTTCTGTAAATACATAAGCCCTTTTAAGGATGTATTTCATACTATCAGCAGCATTTGTTTTGTATTCAAAGAAGGAAAAAGGAAATTAACAACTACAGAGCAAAAGGTGACAAAACTGGACCAAACTAAACTTAGTATGTGACAGTTGTAACCAGAGGTGTAAAGTAACTAAGTAAAAATACTCCATTGCTATACTAAAGGAGATATTTTTTAGCTATTTTACTTTACTTGAGTATTTATTTTTCTGGCAACTTTTTCCTTTTACTCCCTACATTTTTGTATAAATATCTGTACTTTATAACCTTTACATTCTCACAATAGACTCATAAATTTTACAAACTAAACAAATGTGACAGTTTGAAAAATCAGTCGCTTTTTTATATCTTAATTCTATCTTTTTATCTCATAATTTTGACTTTTTCTCTTAAAATTATGCATTTTATCTCATATTTATAACTTTTTTAAATTAAATGACTTTTTATCTCCCCCATTTTTCCTAAATTTCCTGCCCATATCCACAAAACTGAGTAACTGTGACTCAATCAAACACATTATCTCCACAGTAACCTACTTTTAAAGTCTTTATTTTAGATACTTTTGAAACTTTTGTGATTTCATTTTCTAAAGTATTATTGCGTTCATGACAAAATTTATTTTTGTACTTTATTAGAATTGAGAAGTTGTACTTTTTTTTTTTTTTTTAATTTTTTTTTTACTTTTACTTAAGTAGAAGAGTTGAATCAGTACTTCTACTTTTTTCACACATGTAGCTGTACTGCACAGAATGTGAGTACTTTGAACACCTCTGGTGGTAACACAGCACTTC
Source organism: Siphamia tubifer (assembly GCA_020466265.1). Classification (NCBI taxonomy): domain Eukaryota; kingdom Metazoa; phylum Chordata; class Actinopteri; order Kurtiformes; family Apogonidae; genus Siphamia; species Siphamia tubifer. Next base: position 16,840,850 of record CM035796.1, read on the forward strand.
CAGTTAGTATTAAGTGCATTAATCCCACAGGAAACAGTGTTTGTACAGTCACTCCATGCAAGTATAAGAAAAAGTAACAGGGAAAAAAGGTCAATATTGCAATTTGTATGTATAAAGCTCTAAATATTCACCTATATATAGCTCTAAATATACACATGTATACATAAAAGTAACCACATGTGTGTGTCTGTGTGTTTTAGGAGATATTGAAAGCAGGTCGATGAGAAACAGGAGGCAAAGTATTAATTTGGTAAGAAAATCTTTTTTTATCTGAAGGTCTGTCGAGCTATTTCAGATTTCTTTACTGACCCCAAGTGGTAACAACATGTAAGACACTGGTGGCAGCAGTTGAAACAACACTGAGTACATTTTTATAGGGATGATGGTCTCATTGTAAAACAAGTAATACAATTAACTTTTCAAAGATGCTCTAAGCCTTTGGTGACTTTTATGACTTTGACAGATCTAACGATGCGCTGTCTCTCCGCAGCCCTGCTTACATACCATAAGAGTTCAGAGCTTCCAGGATGACTCATATGTGCCCATGGCCTCCCCATCACTGCCTGTTATCACTGCTGAATGTGATGGTTACATCCCCATGAGCCCCAGGACATGCAGTTTCCTCAGCACCACTACTGAGTCGTCCACCAGTCTCAGCTCGCTAATGTCTCAACTTGAAGAGGTTGCACCACCTCCAATTCACCGACATCTCAAGCCTCGGTTGAGAAGAGGTGAGGACCAGACTCATACCCCAGCTGATTAATCATTTTCTTCACCCCCCCCCCCTTTCTTTTTTGTTGCATTTATTTGAACATTTATATGTTTCTCATTGAGTTGTTGACCTTTAAACACAACATACAGGCTTTAAAAAAAACAGCTCTATATCTAATAAGTCATTAGAGGTTCTTTGAATCTTTACATTAACAATATTATATCATAAAGATTCAATACTGCTTTTGTGCCAGTTCCAAAATGACTTTTCCTCTAGATTGAAGGTTTCTTAAATGATTAGCTTTGTGTTTTATATTATCCTCTGTATGATCATCATCATGTATTTTTCTGTATTTAATTTCTTGATCATGTAGTGGGTTATTATGTAAAAAAAAAAGAAAAAAAAGAAAACTGAATCTACATCCACTGTCATTGATCCAACTATGGGTTTTACTGGTGAATCAATGTTGGAGAAGATGACAGTGTAACTATGGAGCCTCTGAACGTCCATATGAGTCATATCTGATGATCATGAAAAGACAGCAAACTACGTTTTACACCGATTATTTACATGTATTCTGCCCTACAAAGTAAAAAGGCAATAACTGCACAGAACACAAAACTTAGAAAAATGACCTTAAAGTTATCTTATTGTCCAGCCCCACATGAGGCAGTATTGTTACTGCATATTACCTAGTTCTACAAAAACCACAGTATGGATTCAATCTGGTAGTGCTTAGTGACTGGGAATTTAGACTTTTTATCTCATAATTTTGGCTTTTCATGTCATAATATGGGGGTTTTATTTCAGAATTTTCACTTTTTAGCTCATGATTTTGACTTTTTATCTCAGAATTTTGAGTTTTTATCTCATAATTTTGACTTCACTTAATGCGCCTTATATATGAAAAACCTTCATAAAAACATTAATTGACAGTGCGCCTTATAGTGCAGAAAATACAGTAATTACATAATCTGTTTCAGTCTAACACAGTGATTCACAAACTATTGTGGGAGGGTCCTAAATAGACATTGGTAAGAACACAGTAATGGTCTTTACTGTCTTTTTGCTTTGTTTTACTAGTACTTATTATAGTTACTGTACAAACACCCACCAATTTTCTCCAAAATGACAGACATTTGACATGGGATATTTTTTTTACATGACAAAGAATGCTTTGAGTGTTGAAAAAAACAAAATAAGTAATTTTCACCAAAAAATGCAGTTACTGCCTTTTTGCTTTGTAGGGCAGTATTGATAGTTTTGGTTTCTGGTGGCTGTTTGGGTTTTTACGGGTTAAAATCTGAATGTAAACATATGAATATAACAAACAGGACTAACTCACAGATGCTCTTGGTTCACAGCTCGACCTCCACCTCTTGACTTGAGTGGCCTCTCCACAATCACAGAATGTCCCACTCACTTTCCTTTGAGCAGAACAATGACTGACTCATGGTGAGAAAAAAATAGTATTTCTGTCATTTACATAAACATGATTGTCAAAAGACTTGTTCTTATCTTATGAATTCAAATTTTAAATTAAACTTTGGTGTTATTGTGTGTTTGATCACAGTAAAATGTGTCTTTTCCACACAAATATATTATATGATGTAAACAAATAGCATTACATTGTTGACATCATAGCATTATTTTTAAACCCTTACAGACCTAGAACTATTTGACTTCAAGTGTTTTGAACCTTTCCCAAGAGATTTATCATCATTTAGTCAAATAAACTGCATTTTACATTTTTCAGTGAAAATTGAGGTAATTTCAAGTCAGTGATGATGGAGATGATGTAGAAGTTCAGAGTAAATTCAAAGGTTATTGTATCAAAATTAAGGAAACAATTGACATTTTATGTAAAATATTTTACTACCTGAAGACAGCTACTAGCATTTTTCAAAAATACATGGGATTTATTGGTGAATCATATTATATTTGATGACAATGAAATGCTGAATTTTGCCAATGTACTCGTACTGATAGATTACAGTTCAAAAGTTACAGTATTAATATTTTAAATCAGTAAATTCTTTTGATTGTTGACAACTCTGTATTGTTTACTCTTTAAGGGTTAATACAGATTTATTATGAATATCTGCATTTTTCACAGCTTACTGAGAATGTCTTGGTACTTAAGAAGCTATTTCTTTTGGAGCTAATTATCCATTATGTTGTAAAATTGCAGCTTTCCAGTGAATCGTCTTCTGGAAAGAAGACTTGGGAATGGAGACAACACGAGGGATGACGACATTGCAATTGTAATATTTTCATTTACTGAAAGTATATTTTACACATTTTCAGTGTAACAAAATATTCTATTACATGAAGTAATAGTATACTGTAATTTTTTCATCGTGTTAAACAGAAAGCACAAGCTACATGTGTAGTTTTTTTAATTGTTATTTTTTAATTATCTGTATTTAAATACAGAAAATGGATTAAATGACTTAATTGCTTCACATTTTTGGAAAAAAATCACAAAATGTTCCTTCTCAGAAAAAGGGGAGTCGCAGTAAATGTGAAATAGCTTCATTGTACATTTCTGTGTAAATCAGCTAATTATTAAAGTGAATGTGTGAAAGTGAAGCATATTTGCACTTTCAGGGTGTGAATATTTAAAGCTGTGTATGATTGTTTTCATCAGTTCATCATTAGATCTACAAAACCATAAGTCATAGCCTAGGTATCACACAAATTATGCGCCTGAATCACTTCCCTCACAGTGAACAACTTCGAAGTGTATTCCATCTGTTTGTATACATACCAAACTAAAACTGAAACCAAACTTTCACTCGGGTGAATGAACAATGAAGTCATTGTCAAGAGACAGTTTGAATCTCTGGATGATATGAGTCACACATGCGTAGAAGCATTTAGCTCTATGACTCGCTATGGAACTGCAGCACTATGATTACCCTCCACCACTCAATTTCCCCCAGATACAGATCAAACTATTTGTCAGCTGAATAGGCTCTCAACTGTGAAATAAGCCAAAAGTAGGCAAATAAATTGACTCTTGAAATCATATATTATCACTAAAAAGATGCTCTTTCAAGTTAAAGTCTCTGTATTTTTGCATTATTTCACTCATATAACAGTGATTTGTCGTAGCGAGTTTGATGTGGCAGGCAGAGTTCTGCACGGTTCTGATTTTGACATACCGCAACCGCCCGTACCCATCATGTTTAAACTCGTATCCGACCCGTTTTCTCGACGAAAAAAAAAAATAAAAATCTGCACCTGAACTGACCCGCTTTAAATGAACCCGATATCCGACCCGAACCCGAAAGAAAATGTCAGATAGCCAAACTTAAATACAAACCACGAATATACTGAACAGTGACATATCCAAGGCAGAGCCAAATAAAAATGTTGTTAACCTTTTAGCCTATGAATCGCAAATTAGACCCGCGATCACCCACGTCCGACCCGAACCGAACACAGCACGACATTTTTCACCCATTTCGTGAAAATTTGCGGTTCACCCACAGGTCACCCACGGGTACCCGAACCCATGCAGGACTCTGGTGGCAGGTTGTAAAACTTGGACAAAATAGATACTTCTATGCATGTGCAACTCACATCTTCCAGAGATTCAAATAGTCCCTTAGCAGTCATTTCTGTGCTTGTTGCTGCTGCGGCCATACTGCAGCTGTGTGGAAAACCCTTTCCCACAATGCACTTTGCAACAAAATTTCTGAAAAGGCCAGAGTTTGGTATGTAAATAAATGGACTGCTTGTGATGGAGAACACTTTGAAGTTGTTCACTGTGAGGGAAGTGACTCACGGAAAGACTAATAGATTCGTGACTCCGGTTTTACAGATTCAATGAAAAATTGGTGACAAACGTCATGCACAGCCTTAACTGGAAATTAGTCATGCTTGTGAAGTGATTTTCTGTAGAAGATGCTGACATGCACTAAGAGTGTACTCTTGGATGCAAAAAGATGTAAAAATAATAATTATTTATATATATATATATATATATATATATATATATATATATATATATATATATATATCTCACTCTATAACTGATAGATTTGACTTTTGTTCACTAAAGTACATGATTCCTCTTCAATTTCTTTCTGACAGGAGTCGAAACAGTTGCTCTTTCACAGCTTTGACGGACCAGGTCAGCCACCGTTGAGAAGATTCAACCTTGACTACTTGTCACTAGATTTCAATTCTGCATCACCATCACCTGTGCTGAAGGTATATTTGGATCAATAAAGGATGAAATGATTGTAAATAATAATTAACTACACCATATGTTAGGAAAGCCCAGATCTAATTACATATTTTGATCCCTCAGCTCAGCCCACACTTAGTGTCGTCATTGTCATTATCTAGAATTAATTCCATTGTTCCTGAAGGAACACAGCCATGATGGCGTGCATGAAATTTAAATGACCAAATTACAGCTCATTCACAGAGGAAAAAACAACAGTAATTTATCTGGTAGTCTGGTAATAGAACGTGAACCAAGTAAAATCATGTAAGATTGTGAAGAGTTGAGATATGGTGAAGGTATTAAACATGAATAGTTAATTGTTTGAATTATGTTCATTCAAGTTTCTTCATCCTTCTACTTGTGTCCAGCAGAAACCCTTCCTGTCCGATGAGCACAAAGTGGATTATGCGCAGTTGGACGAGAAGAAGACTCAGGCACTGCGGGACACCAAAGAACAGTGGACAGATGTTCGGCAATCGAAAACATAAAGGGAAGACACATAGAGAAATATGAAGACAAACATGAACTTACAACGACAAAGGACCACATTTAATTTAAAAGCACTTTGAAAAACAGTATTAAAATAAAAGTTAAAGAACAAGCAAGAAGTTAGATGCTTGCTATAAAACCTAAATGAATGCATTTGATATGTAATATAATCTGTCTGTCTAATCATTCAGAGTAATAAGATGATTTTTACTGTAGCATTAAACTTTTTTTACAGGCCCTATTTTTTTCTTTTGTTGCAATTATCGGTTTGAATGTATGTAAATTTCTGTTAAATAATTGTGATTGTACAGACAAATATTTTAATTATAAAACATTTCAGATCTCTCTCTCTCTCGCTCTCTTTCTTATTATGTATCATAATGAATGGCAGTGAACTAGGTAAGTTACTTAAAGAAGTCAAATCAAAATCAATTCTAGATTAATACCTTTTTTGCAGACATTCCTCAAAATCCTTTGACCTAAAATAATGTGTCATACTGATATTGCTGGAAAAAAAAATCTGATACAGCTCCTCCACAAGTAGCAATGATCTAATCCACTGTGGAACATTCATCCAAAGTTTACAAATGACTCAACAACCCATTTAAAGTATTTTTTAACTGTTTTCAGCATAAAGTTATTTCTCCAGTGAATTTTATTTTTACTGCAAAAAACACAAAAAGAAAAAAAACATTATGTTTTCTTAAGTGTTTGAAAGTCATCATGTGATGGTGGTTTTGCACGAGATAAGATAAAACATGTTTTTATTATGGACTTAAGTCATGTATTTTGTTGGACATCATGTACGTTGTAGAATCATTTACTGTGTGCCACTGTAAGGACAAAACTATATAGAAAACATTTAAATCTGATTTGATATCTTATACTTTTTGCATTACATTAGTAAAACATGAGTTCTTAATAATACAGACAGACCTTTGTTTTGATTGCTACAACTGCATTAGTATTTGTACTATGTTCCTGTAGAAAGGAGTCCTCGTCCAATCATCAATGTGCGGCACCATGAAGACTGAATACCTACAGCTGAATATTTCATTACTACTGTTACTGTTATCTAAACAGCACCACCCTGGTTTCACGTTTTTTAAAAAAAACAAACTTCATTAAAGAATCAAATACAATCATGCACTACATATGACAGACAAAATATAGTAAAAAGCATAAAATTATTCAAAGGAAGCATAATAATAAATTTTTAAAGGATTATTAGATTTTTTTGAATTTATTAGGAATAGAGAATTGAAATCAATGCTACACTCTCAGAAAAACGGTAAAGGATGCAATGTAAAAATACATACATATACACACACACACACACACATATATATATATATATATATATGTGTGTGTGTGTGTGTGTGTGTTTCTGAATATGTCTTTAATAAAATAAACTATTGATTATAAATTATATTTTATATGTACGGTTAAAATGTGTAATTATATTCTTATCTGAGTTTTTATGAACATTTACATACTCAATCAATTAAATATAGGAAAACACCTGGTTTTCACAAAAAAAATTCAAAGTACAGAAGATAATATTATTGCTCCACCAAGGAACAACAGAGTTTGTTTGTTTTTCTGGTTGTCTGCTAACCAAGATAACATAACTTGGATAACAAATTTGGCTGACATTTACAGGAAATGTTGATACTGGAACATGAAACAAATGATTACGTTTTGGTGGTGATCGGTAGAGGTGTGTGTGTGTGTGTGTGTGTGTGTGTGTGTGTGTGTGTTTGGGGGGGGGGGGGGGGGGGGCAGCAGATGTGTGTGTTTCATTTCAGTGCTTTTCTAGTTATACACAGTGATTGAGCACTGAATAAAATTTAAATAGAGATTAAAATTAATTGCCACAAAGGTAGCATTAGGTCTTTATGGGTCAAATACAATTCCCTTTTCCCCTGTCAGTGCTATTTGTCCATGCTCCCTGCTCTGACTGTTACTCCTCTGCATTTCTGAGCTTTTTGCATAATTCATTCATTGTCATTATCTCATGAAATGTTGCATGCATCCTTGCAGAACACCAAGACATGCATTTTTAAAGCGAAATGTGCTTTTATGCAGAATACATGCAGTAAATGTCACAAAATCATGGAGTTACTTCTCTTTATATGAGCACAATTTTTAAAGGGAGCGTATTCAGATCTAAATGTAATGTTATTCCATTTTAAAGATATTTGTGTACATACAAATGGATTATGTGGGGTTATTTTTTTTTATTTTACTTATTAAGAAATAAATTGTGGATTGATGAAAATGTTAAAATTATTTAGGTTTGTGAATATGACATTTTCACAAAAAAAAAAAAAGATTGATTATAAATGATATTTTAGAATTTGTGTAATCAAAATGTAATTACCTGTGTGTGCATTCTTTGATATAAGTCTGAACAAACACCTTTTTAATCGCTAAATGCGTATAATAAATCCTGGATTTAACAGGGTGTTTTCTTTTATACTTGTCACACAACATCAGAGACATCCCCCCCACCACCCAAAAAAAAAAAACACGTGTTGCGTCACTAGTGTGCGCCGGTGGAAAGCCACGAAAGGAGATTTGGGAAAATTCACCTGAGAAGTCGGGAGAGGAAGTCATCATCAAACAGTTAAAGGCTGGCTTTTTGTTAACATCTTCAGTGAAATAACCGTACGTGGCTATGCTAGGTACAGCCCTATGTTTCCGTGGCATGTGGACTTTTGCTGTCCTGTTTAGATGCGCTGAGGTTTAACGTTCCCCATCGTTAGCAGCTGTCATACTCCCATTACAGCCATAAACTGAAAACACACACCGTCTGTTCCCTAACGCAGTTAGCAAAGCACCGCAGCTAGCTAACGGCTGCTGGAAACAAATGAAACCGCATCGGGTCCAAGCGGCTAGACTCGACTTCCAGAATACTGCGGGGGCGAAAAGTTAAACCCAACTTAAGGTGGATAAACACCAACCTTGTCTGCAGTAAGAGGTGGCTAACTTTGTATCCAGGACGGGGTATCAACATCAGCAGATGCAAGATTTGGGCTGCACTTGGTAAGTTTGTTTACTTTGTGACTCGTTTAGCTAACTAGCTATGACTGTATTTAGCATCCAGTTTTATTTTAGGTTATACTTGAGTCGACAGTTGTGTTAAACACGCATAAAACAATAGCTTTTGTCGTGACAATAAGACGAACTGCTTCAGTTTAAGGTTAAAAGTATATCTTCACAACACTGTAATATACAAGTCAGATCATTGGTTTAATCATTCCACCTCACTTATTTAGATGCATATGTCAGTATGTATACATGCATTGATGTCTTTTGTAAACACACTTAATAGGCTATATGTATCATGATTTGCCATGTACATGTATGTGTAAATGTAGAAATGACTAGATTAGAAGTGCCAGACCCCTTAACCCATAAAGTTCACTGGTTTGATTTTAGAAAACATTCAATATGTTGTTGCCCAATTGAGGTTGTAGTGTTCTTCAGAGTGAAATGGCAAAGTTATGAAGTTCAGCAGCAAATTATTAAAATGTGCCAATGTTTAAAAAAAATATTTCAGATAGATAGATGTCTAGTGTAAGATTCTGCAGAAACGTACTGCCCTCTAACTTCTATTAGATCATCTTTGTGTAAAGATTTCTTACATGCATATTTATCTGAAATCTTAAACTACACAAGATCACTGGATGTTGAAAAAGTAGGTCATGGTCACCTGTTTTCAATAGGCTTCCGCTCCATGCCAAGATGCATTCACAGTATAAATTTGGTGCAGATATCTCAATGCATTCTTCAGATAATGTAATTAAGTTTTTGAATGGATGGACAGACAATAAAACAATTACAATACCCCTTCAGCCAAAAGTTGGGTGAACTAAAAACACAGTACAGGCTATGTTGTGTTGTTGGGAGCAACTATTGCAGAGGGCATGAAAGATTTGTTTTGTAGCCATTTTTCCTGAAGTAATTTAACAGAATGGAATGCTGAATTGTAAAACCTATTCACACTTAATATACCAGATGAAGCAAATAAAATGAACTGGTTATGGTCAAATACATTCCAAGATGACACTGCTTTTTACATCTTCAAATCAATATATAAGTGAGGTCATCAGTGTTTTATATTCAAGTTGTTCACTCATTTGGATAAATGTTCATCAGTGTATGTGCAACATTGGCTACAGATAATTCTGAGTTTTATAAATACACTTGATACTTAGTTATGGCTAAATTTCATAGGGATGATATTGTAAATGATCAGTAAGTTTACTCTTAAATTTACCCGAGTTCATTTGATGATAAATTTTGATTTTTCTCAACAGATGGAGGTGCAATTCACTGGAGTCAGTTTATCAGCTGATTTAAAAACTTCAGCTATTATGCCTTCCTTTGGATACATCTTTTTCTAAATGTTGACAGCCATGGCTTCTCGCAAGATAGATGATCCACCAAGTGACACAAAGGATGAAGCTTCAGTCTCTGGCCAGCCATCTTCGTGTGATGAAATCACAGAGGAGCTTCATTCAGATACCACCAATGCTACAGTGAAATCCCAGAAATCTGGCAGGTTTCGGAGGACAGCCTTGACATTTTTTGGAGTTCGTAAAAGCATCTGCATTTTACCAAGTTTTTTTGGAGGAAAAAGTAAAAATCTGTGGTCTTCTAAAAAAGGAATTGGAAAAAGCAAGACACATGATGGGCTAAGTAAGGCTTGTCATGATGACAATCTGAGAAGTGGCTATGGCTCAGCTGGAGATTTTGAGTACCACAGCCAGAGGCACGCCGCAGGAGAGCTCCACAGCAGCTGTCACAATGAATGTCGTCACCCCTCTGCTGACCAGAAGTCTCTGACTCTCACCCGGCAAAAAAGGGGCTTGAGGAGTCTGTTCCACAGCATTAAGCATCACAGAAACCAGAAAAATGTTGGTCTGGATAAAACAGAAATGATTGCTATGTCCTGTCATCCAAGCAAGAAAGAGGTGCCTGTTGTCCAGGACAACATCAAGCAGTATTTTACAGAGTGCCTGGGACCTGAACCTGACGTGCCTGACTTTGAAAAAGTTATATGTGATATTTCTATCGGTGCTGAATGTATTGATGCTGATGCAATGGCGTTGAAGAAGAATGCAGTGATGCAAGATAGCCCAAAGTCTGAGCTTGGTGACGAGCTATGCGATAATCAGTTAGAGGAGATGAATTTGATTGCTGTAGTTTCCAGTGAATACGAGGAAGAGAGATCCAGAGTTCACAGTGACCCGTGTCTTAAACTTGCAATGACATCTGAGCCAGTACTGAAGTCTGAAATGCCCGCTGGTTCATCGGAGCAGCTAAACCTGATTTTTGGAGATGTTGCCTCATTAAAGAGTTTTGACTCACTCACAGGCTGCGGAGACATTATCGCAGATCAAGAAGACGACAGCATCACAGAGAGCACCGTTTCAGGGGAAAGGAGTAGAAATGGTGGGAAGAGGGCCTCTTGTTATCTTACATATCAGGGCGGTGGAGAAGAAATGGCCTCTCCTGAAGATTTTGACGAGGAGTGTCTTCAGGATTTCTGGGGAAACGATGCTTCAGAGGATATTTGCTGCGCTTGCAACCAAGATCACACAGATGTGACCACTGAGCTGACAAGTTCTCATAATATGGACTTAATGAACAGTAACAGTGCACAGCAAGCCAGTGGCATGGACACGTCCTCAATTGCTGATGTATTAACTCCTCAAAGTGAACATCAAGAATCCGTTCCAAACAGCGATGAGGGGTACTATGACTCAACTACTCCAGGACCTGAAGAAGGACAAGACAAATCTGACAGGCTAAGGCCAGACAGATTACCCAGAGATAGTTACAGTGGTGATGCCCTTTATGAACTTTTTGCCCCTGATGAAAGTCTTATCAGTCCACACTATGAAAACAAATCAAAACTGCCTGGTTCCAAGCAGTGCGAGTATTTAAGTAAGCCTCTAGATGTGACAGACTCTGCCTTTGTTCCTGAAATGAATCAATTACAAATAAGTCCTGAACTATATAAAGGTCATAGTTTTCTTGAAATCCAGAGCACTTGCAGTAAATTGCCAGAGCTTGCACGAGATACAGTTGGTGTGCATGAAATAAGCTTGAATAAAAACAGTAATTTGAATCCTAACCCACAAGCATCAGTGAACAAGAATAATGTCAAACCAGACCAGACGAATGTTGACTGTGAGAAAAGACACAGCAACATATCGTTTGGAAGTGCATCTGACCCAGATTTTGAAACATTCTGCGAGCCCAAAGAACAACATCTTGAGGAAAATAAGCCTGTAGCTTTACCATACAGAAATATTAATACTCAGTCTACAGATTTTAACAATGATGTGGAGGACGGACAAGCTGTGTGTTTCTCACAAGCACTTGTGGACTACACAAAACACTCTCAGATATTGAGCAACTTGCACAACAGTGTGGATGGGTTAGAGGTGAACTCTGCCTTCACTCCAAATATGGAGGCCTTACCAACCATAGTCACATTTGATGTAGTGGATATGCACAATGAGGGTGAATATGATGAGCAGATTCAGATGGATCTAGAAGAGGACATTTCATCACCTTATCAGGAATTTGAAGAAAGCTACCTTCAAAAAGACGCATTTGCTGAATGTGACTATCAAATGTTAGATCTGTATGAACAGAACCTGTTTAGTAACACATGGGCAATAGCAAGTCTCCCACGGCACCTCGGCCTTACTAGAGTCAGTCAGTCCATGTCTAATCCATTGTCTTTAGATAGGAGAAGTAGGTCTTTGGACACAGAAAGCCTGGAGGTAAAGATGCCTGACACATATAGAGAGAACAGAGGTGCTATCATCTCCCGTTTCCAGACAGAGAAGAACTCAGAGCAAGAATCCTCTTCATATTACAAAAAGAATGCACTTGTCTCCCCATTAGAGGCTCGAGACACTAGCAGTGTTATGGCATGGCAAACAAGGTCAGAAATGGCTTTGAGTCTGCCCCTAACGGATAGGGAAGTCACTGATAATTTACAGAGTCTCAGCCAAACTCAAGTAAAACACAAAATATTTCCTGCTCCATCTAGCAGTGACTTTCCAAGCGGTAAAGCTCTACATCTTTGCTCCAATCTGTCCGAAAATGTGTCCCGTGAATTAATTTCACCACATTCTGAGCTTTATAATAGACAGCGTCACCTTCCTTTGCAGGCAGAGTCTTGTTTACCTCACAGCACTTTTTTTTACTCTGAAATGATGGGGGAGGAAGCATTATCAAATGACACAGACAAGGATGTGTTTTGTAAAACTGCCACTAATTTGCAGTCATATAATCAGTGTGTTCAAAGCAGAGCAGCAGCTAGGGAAGGAATGTCTCCTGGAAGTCCACTGAACACAGGTGTGTCCACAGACGACACAGGCGTCAGTGAAACAGGAATGCCCAGAGAGGTGACGAGCTCTGCTGCCTGTACCAGTTTACCAGAAGCAACCCTTAATTGAAAGGTTTTCAATCATACAGCTGGCATTAAAAGAAGAATTATATGTGCCAATGAGTGCTTTGTGTTACATCAGAAAGAGTAACTGCTTTACTTGTTTTCAACTTGCACAATTTATTTTGTTTAGAAGTTGATGTACACTGTGATAGACAGGACTTGAATTGAAATTAGAAAACATTTAGAAAGTTTGTGCCATCCCTCTTAGTGGGAAGTCAAAAGGGATGTTTTGCATTTGCACAGTAACAGTTACTTGCTACATACAACTCGCATTCATTGGTTTTCATGTCCGTTAGTTTTGGGGAAGTGTGTTTTTCTTTTTGCTTTGAAAATGCCAGTAAGTTCTTCTCATTAAGCTGTTGAATTTTACTTGAATGTTTACACACACGTAGCCTCACTATCCAGGTTTTAATAGTAATGCCATGTTTTGTCTAATTGGCGTTTAATAATTAGCCTGGTTTCCATAGCATAACCAAACAAGGCTGGTCAAGTCTTGCTTCATTTGCCAAAATCTACTAAAGTCAATGTACACTAATCATGCTTTAAGGTTGGTAATCTTAGTTTTAGCTTTTTTTTCTACAACTTCTTTGCTTCTATAAGTTACTTGTCATGCACACAGATAGTTGTCATTGTTGATTATCTTAATATTTCATTATACATCGTGAAAAGTGTCTTGATGCCCTTAAACATACGATATATTTTCAACAAGTTAAACAGAAATGGATTGACAGTGCTTACATCTCAGTTTCAGCTGCTGGTTAATTTAATAGGCTGTTGGCAAGCTTCTTTTTGTGTAGTGATTTTAGATTTTGATAAAATAACAGGGGAAAAATGAAATGCTCTGCTAGTATCTCATAATCAGAAACTTTTTGTCTGTGCTTACTGACAAGCCATATTGGCCATACTGTGGAAAAGTAGCTCTGCCCCATTTTACTGCAGCTTGATCCTTTATGGATTGCATAATTTTACACACTTCACTGCATTATTGTAAGTTTGTGAATTTAAAAGGCAGTTTGACCTTAGTTAATTAGAAGAGTTATGAGCTGGTATTTTCACCTTGTATCATTCATTTGTGAACTTAATGTTTTATTGGGCATAGATTAAAATGTCAAATGTAGTTTTTATAGTGTGATAATGAACAAATTTCGAAGAATTTGTATTTATATTATCTATTTGTACACTGTAACACTGTATTCCGATGTCATCTTTCACACTGACAGTATTTTATTCTTTTTTTTGTCCTTTGCTTTTGGATTTTATTTTAACTGTCACACAGTTGTGTCCATATTAGGAGATTCTTTTTGAAAAGCTGTTACTGTTTTGTCAAAGTAGAACACTGCCTTACACAAAAATAAACATGACAAGACATATTTTTTGTATATTTGTTTTTAATTGTACCTTTTCATTTTCTTGGAAGCCATTCAAATAACGGGTGGTGCAGTGGTTAGCACTCATGCTTCACAGCAAGAAGGACCCTGGTTCAATTCCCACACCAGACCTCTGTGGCATGTTCTCCCTGTGTCTGCGTGGGTTTTTTCCAGGTACTCTGGTTTCCGTGGGCAATACATTATCCCTTACTTATTCTATGGCCCTTTAGAATGTTGCGACAGCTCCAGTTCACTTTGAATGGACGTTCCCAGTTCTGCGGGCGGATTTTTATTTTTTTATTTTTTCGATAACCACCCGCTGCACCATTAACACCTGTTGTCAATGACGAGTTTTGTCACTACAGATTCATGGTACCGTATCACTCCGCAGGTAGTTTGGTCACTTTTAAAGTAAATATTCATGCAGTTTAATGTCAAATAGGGCTGGCAGATCAGAGGCAGCAGCGCAACATAGTAGCCTATACAGTGCCAGTGGAGTGTTGCTTCGGTTGGGAACAACAATAACGTTCAAACTGGACTACTTTTTCTTGACTACATGAATAAATTCTTAATCATTTTGATAAACAAATGTCTGTCTTTTCTCAAAAATAATCACTAATAAGTTGTAATAGCCCGTAGAATAAGCGGGATAATGTACTGCCCAGGCGTGACTATCGAAAAATATTTCCCTTCAGGGCGGAACAATACCCCGACGCCTTCGGCGTCCCTTATAAATTCCATAACGCATCCTTTCTTAATGACCTTTTGATTTTCAGTTCTTAGAATATCCATTGTTTCTAGAATAAATGAACAAATTAGTTTAATTCTGAATCGACATATTTCTTCAGAGGTTCCCAGTCATTTTTGGCTCGGGATCCCATTTCAACGTCACAAATTTCTGGTAACCCCGGACATTTTTTTCTAAAATGTAATTGTTTTTGAAAATGTAATAGGTTCCTATACTATTTTGCAAATTTTAGATGACTTTTTAATACTTATTTGTAAAGCTGCAGGTGAAGGTAAAAATAAGACACATTTTAATGTTAGAAAAAAGAAAATGAACAATTTAACGCAGTATTTTAAAAAATAGAAATATGTACAGTAAATGAGCAACTTTTTTTTTACTCTGGCTGATTGTAGTTTATATATATATATATATATATATATATATATATATATATATATATATATATATATATATATATATATATATATATATATATATTCAATTCATTGCAATCTAAGTTGCAATTTATTCTGCTCTAAGTAGACCCACAGACGACGTGTCGTGGTCCATTATTTTAACAAGGCCAATTTTTATGGATATCTAATGACACTTTTGAAAGTATTGTAAGAAATAAAGAAAACAAGTAACGGAGTACCCAAGTTTTTTTTCTTTACCGTTTGACAGCATTGTCTTTTTGCAGCTTGGGTTACTTGTTTCCTTCGCATTATCTGGCAACCCAGACCAAACTGCGACAGCGCCAATGGCAGCAAAACATAACTGTTACAAGCGAGGAGGATGACAGCAACAAGGTGAGATGAGCACCAATTCAACACAGTGATGGCAGTGCTTTAAATGCAGAGAATGTATAAAAACTAGCTGTGCCAATGTAGTTTCACCTCTGTCGGACATCTGAAATGGCCATCAACTTTATCTTAAGTTACCTTAGTGTTCCGGCAAAAAACGATTGCCACGCTAAGCAGCCAAAGCTAACTAGCTAGCAACCCAACATTTAAGTTAGCCCTGTAGCCACTGAGTTCGCTATCATTACTGCATGTTAGCTGCTGGCTAACTAGCCTGATACCGTTAACAACATAAAGGCCAGGTTTGCCTGATAAAATTGGTGGTCAGGGTTAGTTGACTTTGAGTAGTTTTATGTTCTCTCCATTAATGACTAACAACATAAATACATCTCGGTGACTTGATCCTGCTAAAACGTTGCCTCTAATGCTGCCAAAGGAAACTAGCTTGCTAATATTAGGACACCGTTATCCGGGGCCTAATGGTGTGAAATCAGTTATTTTTAAATAAATGTTACTTCTAAAGATGATGTCGTGTGCATGACTCATATTATACTGTTAAACTGGGTTGTTCTTGTGAGTACAGCGGCATTGTCATGTCACTTACTCTCCCTTAATTTAATTCCTAACAACTCATTATGCTTTTGCTAATGATATCCAGTACTGTAGTTTTTTGTTTGTTTTGACGTGTCCACCAGTTAGCTGCAGGTTTTTAGGTAGTTTGTTGCAGGTATTTAGCTTGCAATCAAAGTTAATTGTGCATTGTTTTTGGTCATGTATATAAATCTTCTTTTGTGTGTTGTTGCACATTGTTGAGGTTTGTTAGGTAAAGCTTAAACTTTTCAGTAGAAGTCAGATGTTCACGTGTTTTTTTCTGTTTAAAGTCACGCTTCATTTACATTTTGACAGGTTTTATTTGATGTTGAGATATTCATGTTAGTCTGCAGAGCTATTGTATCTTAATAAACTCGCCAAATTTTAGTCAAAATGGTTAAATGGAAATAGTTAATACCTTACCCAGTGTTATTAAAATAAAATATTAGTTGGAAAAGAGTAAGAGTATAATGCAATGATTAAATAAAACTTTCTCCATTATGCAAATCTCGTAAAACTTGCCTGTTTGTGTGAACATCCACTAAAATACATCTTAGAATGACATGCCAGGGAAATGCTCTGCTTTCTTTGTGATCTCAAGCTTTACTGTTGATCTGTTTTGCATGAACAGATTGATTGGAGGGAATCTTCTGAAGTTATAGCTGAAAAGTCATGCACAGACGATGAACCCTTCTGCATGTTTGAGAACCAATATGTCGTCATAAATCAACATCACATTTCATTAATTATAAAGAAAGGGGTAGGCTTTGATATGTGATGGAGGTAGATGTACACAAAAATACTTTAGATTCTTATCTTGAATGTTGTAATGTCTTAGAATCTTTAGACCATTATTTGATTTGTCACAGGGCAGTTGTTTTTCACAGTAACTATCTTCATGTGATCACTCTGAGCAGAACATCTACAAAGTACATTACAAAAAATTGTCTTAGTAAATTGTATTTTCTGTAAATATATAAATGAACCATTGAGTAAGTAGCCCAGGAAATACTAAGTGTCATCACTGTTACAGCCAATGCGTCACCATCTTAATTTATCATAAATGGCTGTGATTTATTAATAGAAATATTCTGATGTCCACATTTTTGTTTTCCGTCTTATAAGTGATTTTTTTTTTTTTTTTTTTTTACCTCAGAAAATGAGCTAGCTAACATTTAGTCTTTTGTTCATAATGTAAAATAAAATTGATGTTCCAGCAGTTTTTCTGTAGTCGCATTTTTCAGTGTTAGTGGGTTTCTGAAAAGGTACATCTGAGCATGCTATTAATGTATATTATAACTCAAAAAGGCATAAACTTTGGTCTTTGAACTTAATTTTAGTGAAGCTGTTATACACATGTTGTGTTCCTGGTGTGTATTACTTTTTTATAGTGTCATTCTATTATTGGTGTGTCCATAAATTGTAAATAATAGTATTTTAAATAACATTTTCATACAGTGGTTATGGCTTTTGACTCCAAATTTGTTTAGGTGAATTGACAGTAGTCATGCTGTAGTTTATCTATGGTCTATGCTAGATACTATGGCAGGTCAGCAGTGTAAAAGATGGCTTCAGGGAACTGCATCACTTGTTGCTATGAAACCCAACCACACGAGCTTGTACATGTGCAAAGATAGTCTGGAGGCCTTGCTGTGTCTAAGCCTGTGAATCTGGAGGTGGAAAGGGAAGGATTGGAGGAGCTCTTCTCTCTTAAATGTGTATTGATATTGTCATGAAATGTCTTAAATGGCAGTGGGCTGTGTGAGCTTATGCACTGTTTTTGCAGAGTCTGTCACTAAACCTTGAAGTGCTACAGCAGTGGCTGAGCACTTTCAGCTGTTTGTGTTACATGTTTAAACCTTGTTATTGATTGTTAAAATTCTCTGTCTTTGCAAGATGGGATCCAGCCACGTCTGCTGTAAGCCTCCATTAGTCAATGACAGTAAAATGCGTGAATGTGTAGGAATAGCTTGACCTTCAATTTACCTGACAGCCTTCAGTGTCCTTTGTGAGTGCTTGGTCTCGTGTTACATGAAGCCGATTACAGCACATATTTTTCTGCCTTATTTCATGAACAAGCAATACAACTAGATATGGCAAGACTTGTTTTAACTCGGATACACATAAAATAATAAACATTTATTTCTTTCAGCATTTGGCACTGATAGAAGTCTAAGTAATAACATGTTTGGTACATAATGTGCTGCCTCAAGAGTTTTAGTGTAGAGTTGTAGTATAGCTGTAAGTGTTCTGCCTTTATTGGCTGCCTGAAGAGAGATGATGAGCTGTGTTTGTGTTAGTCGTGACTGGTAAAAAGGAGTTAGCTGATGACAAGGCTGTGTTGCTAAGCAACGCACATCATGGGCTGTGCCTCTTGAAGCTCAGCACTGGCTGTATTTTACACTCTGCAAGACTGGGGGCATCTATAGTCTAGTCTTTCTTTCTATTAAAACACTAGAATATTAGAAAAGATTATTTTGGTTAAAGACAAATTAATGGCTGTAAGTTTTTAAGTGGCATCTACCCCACAACTTGCATTGTTTTACCATAGCAGCTTTGTCCCCAAAATATTTATGTGCGTTTCAGATTGAGTATCAGTGGCCTGAAGGTGCTGGGATGCACTGTTTAGCCCACATGTCTCAGGTTATATTAACTCTTGCACTCATACCACCCTGTCTGGCTTGAATACTTCCAAGAGAAAAGGTTTGCACTGCAGTACAGGATTACATTATGTCTATAAAGTAGTTGTTTTTTTGAGTCGCGCTGTTATGTACTGTGTTTTTTGTATTTTCTAACACCTACAAGCAAGATATGACCAGTGCCACAATTTCTTTTTAATATGCATCCCTTTTGTTAACAGTGAATTTATTCACAACACCAAACAAAATATTCTGTGCTGAAAAATATTGCTACTCATAATAAGTTGAAGTGCCAGGAATTGTCAGCTGTATTTTGCAAGTTTGCAAAATAGGTCATTTTAGATGATAACTTTAACATCTGCAAGATGGAGAAGTATGGAAAAGTGAAGCAGATGAAAATGTTAAATACATCTGCAAAGGGGCACTGAACTTACTAGATAAAACATGAATAATTTCCTTTTTCATACAATCATCTTCAAATGGCTCCAAGAGATATTGACTTATTGGAAAATTAATATAAAATGAGGTGAATATTTAGACCACGTTTTAGGTAACGTTATGGTCAACTGTATCAGATATCTTTCTTCTATTTTAAACACATCTTATAACCAAAATCCCATTATGTGTTTACTATCTTTCAGATAAAATTGTTCAGTTTTGCCAACGCACATAGGAAACTCGTACTTTGGCCCTACACAAAGAGCCTGTAGTGCTAAAGTCCAGCCCTGAATATGATTCCATGTTTGCAGTGGAGGTGAGGAGGCATGGGGTGGAAATCTGAGGTGTCAAGGCGAACGTGATGACAGCATGGTCCATGGTGGAGAAGCTCAAAATGGAAAAACGCCCATGCAGGGAGGAGAACATTGACTCAAGTGAGGCCCAGCATGCCACTGATGAGTCTGAGGATGGAAGCAGCTCAGAAAGTGAATCTGAAGGGCAGCAATGCCAGAAGGATCATGTAAACAACAGCAGCTGTAGGAAGAGGGAGCCCTTGGCCGTCACAAAGCCACATCGACAGCTCTGTCGCTCTCCATGCCTCGACAGACCCAGTTTTTCCCAGAGTAGTACTGCGCAGGATTTCCGTGAGGATGACTCCAGCACTGGACCAGGAATCAAGACCGCTAGTGACAAACAGTACCAGACGAAGATGGAATTTGCATTGAAGTTGGGCTATTCAGGCGAGCAGGTGGAGGCTGTGCTCAACAAGCTGGGTGCTGCTGCTCTTATTAATGACATTCTTGCAGAGTTAGTGAGGCTTGGAAACAAAGTAGAGTCAGAAATTCAATCTTGCACTAACACAGCCACCTTAATATCACGATCCCCTTGTGTTAAAGAGACGCCTAGTCCAGAGGTGTCTGTGGAAGAGGAACCTACGGATACCTTTGATAACCTCAGGCCCATTGTAATTGATGGCTCAAATGTGGCAATGAGGTAAGGCGGTAACAAACATCAAACAATTGTATTTATTCTGATCTGTAATATATAATGCACTTAGCACTGAAAATGTTGTCTCTAACAATGGACGTCCTTGTTATTTTAATGTGGGTCATAATAATTGTTTTCTTTTGTAGCCATGGAAACAAAGAGGTATTTTCCTGCCGTGGCATCCAACTTGCTGTTGAATGGTTCTTGGAAAAAGGACACAAAGACATCACTGTCTTTGTCCCAGCCTGGAGAAAAGAGCAGTCAAGGCCTGATGCACTTATCACAGGTGAAAACTTTTTAGTATTTTCGGTGGCCTTTTCCCTCTGGTCATATCCATCACATGTCCTGAATCTGATCACATTTGAAGTATTTGGTCCCGTGACAGACTACTTACTCACCTAGGCTACTACTCACACCCAGAATTTCCGGAGTTTGAAACCTCATCCCGTCAGATTTTCCTTTCTGTGACGTACAAATCCAGAATAACCTGAGACTATTTTCCTTAATCAGTCCCGTGACATCTTAATCGGTTATTTTGTCAACTTTTGTTTGTCTGAAAATGTATATCAGTGTATTGCTAAAATGTCATTAATGTGCCTTTGATTAATCATACAAATTGGCACTAATGCACATTGAGTAGCCCGACTTGAATTTCTGACAGAATACCAAGCTGTCACAATATGCTGATGTAGACTAACATGACATGCCATCCCAAAACATCTGTATTTATAGGAGGTACGATTCCAGTGCATGTGCAACCAGTACATGGTTAAGTTCAAGTGCAAAAAGATCTGACTTGAGTGAAAATGTAAGATTAAATTGAATTTTAATAGATTTAAAGGCCTTCAAAAATGTAATATTTGACTGAAATCTGTAGTTTTTGGTATTAGATAAATAGATCTATTTTATTTATCTCACGTTGGGAAATTACAGTGTAGCAGCACAATGGCACACGTTCAATAACAATGTAAAACCACAGAAAACATGAGTAAAGATAAATATACATAAGAGCAAACACTAAAAACTATAAATTAGAAGTATAAAAAGATCTGGGTATAATCTGAATAATAACTGTAATGTGCTGAAAAATAACTAAGGTGTCAAACAAAGTGAAACATTCCAACTAGGGATGTACAAAGTGTTATGCAAGTACAAATGGATTTCTGACTGGAGACCTCAGACAGAGGTGCGTTTATGGTATATGTATGTCACAAAACCCTGAGCTAGTCACATGATGATCGTCAAGAATGACTTTCATTCCAATGAGCTGTTGTAATTAAATGTAGAATTTTCTTTCAGATCAAGAAATACTACGCAAGCTGGAAAAAGAAAAGATCCTGGTTTTCACCCCATCCCGCAGAGTTCAAGGCAGGAGAGTGGTGTGCTATGATGATCGCTTCATAGTGAAGCTGGCTTATGATTCTGATGGAATTATTGTGTCGAATGACAACTACAGAGACTTGCAAAATGAAAAGCCAGAATGGAAGAAGTTTATTGAGGAGCGTCTCCTGATGTACTCATTTGTCAATGACAAGTAAGTAGATATGATGCATGCTTCATCCAGTTATTGATGCCTTTCACCCTATGAGGTTATCTATAAAGATTAAAGTTATATTTTGCATAAAAGTAGGTTAGCCAATGTTTCAGTCAGCTCCAATAACATCAGTACTACTTGACAAGGAGTCTGGGAGTTATGGTCAAATTAAGATGTTGCCATTTAATTTTCACATTTTAATAACTATCAGGTTTATGCCACCTGACGACCCTTTGGGAAGACATGGTCCAAGTCTTGAAAATTTCCTCCGAAAGCGTCCCGTTGTTCCAGAGCACAAAAAACAACCTTGTCCCTATGGTAAGTTTTCCCATTATCTACTCCTAGTTTTTAGAACTATGTTGTTCTTTTGTGAGTTTAATTTGATTAATTTTTCTATATTGTCTTTCTTTAAAAAAGGTAAAAAGTGTACATATGGACACAAGTGCAAATACTACCATCCAGAACGCGTCAACCAGCCACAACGGTCTGTGGCTGATGAACTACGGGCCTTTGCCAAACTGTCTGCTGTGAAGACAATGAGTGAGGGGGCTTTGGTTAAATGTGGTGCCAGTCCATCAGCTGTAAAGGGGGACATCAGCTCTGAGGCCAAACGTGTGGCACCCAAACGTCAGTCTGACCCCAGCATTCGCTCAGTGGTCTGTGAACCTCCAGAGGCACTGTCCATTGTCAGGAAGTCTGAGGCAAATTCAGTGCCTTCCCTCGTGACTGCTCTGAGCGTGCCCACCATGCAGCCTGCCAAGAGCCACGCAGCTGGGGCTTTGAACACACGATCAGCCAGCAGCCCAGTGCCAGGTTCTTTGCAGTTTGCACACAGTTCTCTGGAGCACATGTCTAGTGTACAGTATCCACCCATTCTTGTTACAAACAGTCACGGAGCCTCTGTTACATACAGCGAACAGTTCCCAAAGTATGACTCAGTTAGCGACCATGGATATTATTCACTGCACAGTGATTTTTCTAATATGAGCATGAGCAGCATGCATAATGTCGACAGTTTCTGTAGCATGGAGCACGAGCATGGTGTGTACCAGAGAAATCCCAGCCATTGCCCCGAGTCCTGTCTCAGCCATTCGAACAGTGACTCTTTCTCCTCTTATGGAGATATGTACCCAAGCTCTGTGGATAGCAGCTTAGAGGAGAGCATGAAGGGCCAGCAGCAGTCACCTGCACAGAGTAGGATGCAAGCATTTGCCCATGGGTTTCGACATGAGGCACTGACTAGGGTTCAGAGTTACGGACCAGAGGAGCCCAAGCAGGGCCCTCGTAAGCAATCCTCAGCCCATCTAGCACCTCATATACAGCATGCTACAGTGGGAGCCAGGTCAAGTTGCCCAGGAGACTATCCCCTCACTCAGAACGTCCTCCCACCTTTGTCGTCTCAGCCCACACGCTCTCTTGGTATGACTCGCATGGATAGCATATCCGATTCAAGGCTATATGATAGCAACCCGATGAGACAAAGACGACCTCCACTGTGTCGTGAGCAGCATGCGAGCTGGGATCCTCTGCCTTGTGGGAATGAGTCCTTTGGATATCATTCTTACCCACTGAGTAACAGCCTGATGCCGTGTTGTGAACGAGTGATGGTCCGCAGCATGCCGGACAAAATGGAGCAAATTTGGAATTCACCATGGGAGGTTGCATCCACAGCAGAACACCAAGAGCGGTACATCATCCCAGAGCACCAGTACCAAACATATCGGAACCTTTGTAACATCTTTCCTGCTTACGTAGTCCACTCAGTTATGGAAAAGAATCCACATTTGACAGATCCACAACAACTTGCCGCTGTCATTGTTACCAAACTGAGGTCATGCCATTGAGCAGATAATCCTGTTGAACATTTAACAATTAAATTTTTAGGGAAATGAAGATTTTGATTGCAAAGATAGGCACTTGTTTGATGTTGCTGCATGTGCAACATTTGCCCTCAGGAGTAAATATTTTTGTAAAATATCTCTGGTGTTAAATCTGGCAGATCAGATTTGACATCACTGAGAAGACACATTTGCGATTATTGTTGTGGAAGTTTTCTTGATTGATTTTAAGTTGAGTTGTAAAATGTCTCAAAGCTACATTTTTATATGAAGCATAGTGCACTTGATGTAAAATAACACTTTATGAAAATCTCATTCATAACACAGACATAAGACCAGAACAGGATCTGCATAGAAGCTGTGGACTATATTATGATGAGGATTAGCTAATGCAGTCTTATAAGATAATTACAAGATTCAGAAATATAAATATAAGAAATAGATTTACAATACTTGGTAGGTCTACAGATTAATTCTGGCTTTATTGCATTTTTAACTTTAAGTGAAAAAGTACTGATTTTTATTATATCAGTACATCCACAATCTAACTATGAATATCTGATTTACTGTGAACAAGTCGGATAACTAAGTTAGTTATAAACCAATGCTGTCTTTTAAAGACAACTCAGTAACTTTCCCTGTATTTGCTTTATTGCATTTAATCTGAATATGTCAGCTTTTAATGCACCATGCAGCTTTTATGAAGATCTTGTTCAGGCCCTGTGAATGTGTTGAAAGGCATCTAAAGTGTTTCTGGTGCAGTTGAACTATAAATAACCTTGCTTAGGTCTGCCTCTGCTGTAAATAGTTCTTGTGACTTTTTTGTGCATTTATTTAAAAGATAAGTCAGTGGGAGGTAGGTGCATACCTTAAAGCATGAACTACGACATTTAATGGCCTTATATCTGAATGACCTCACGCTTTAGTCATTGTCTGATCGGTTTCAGTAAAGATTCTTAGTCACTGGAGCCTCCAACTTTCAAATGTAAAGCACTATCTCAATATCTAAAGAGATCTATTTTCTCAGCTTACACTTAACAAAGCTAATATTTTGGTAGAATTTGACAGTGCACGAAACAAGCCAAAAAAGAGATTTGACTTGTATACTGTATATGTACGTATTTATGTAAATACAGTCACACAAAAGCCATTATTTCAAAGTCATTTATAAGCTGCTAAATAAATGCCAAAAAATAGTTTATATAGTGTCAGTATTCCACATACCCACATTTTGGTTCACAGAGTTAATTGGATTATAAGATCAACAAGCATCTATGTTTGGTTAATTTCCTATGGTGTACCATATATGTATAGTTATTAATCAGATTTTTTAGGATGCTATGTCCAGAATATTCCTATCTATATATTTGTCAAATGTTTGTGTTAATTATTTTAATTGTACAAATATTCAAATTGTCTTTGTTTAAAGCGGTAGCTCTAATGGATGCCTTTAGGTTGTCAGTAGAGCAGTTTGTTTTCAGGCAAAGGTTAGATTTTTTAAAGACTGCACTTTAAGTAGTCTGATAGTTTTCAGCTTTTGTTTTCCAGCCTATTCTCAGTGAACCTGAACAGACAGAAATAAATAATCGTTTATACAACTTCTTTATTACAATCTGTTTCCATGAAGAGCAGGCAATATTTGTCAGAGGCACAAAGTAAATATCTAAATTTACTATATATCTAAATGTTACAATCGAATACAAATCTGCTAAACATATAGTAAAATGCAGAGGAAAGATCAGTAAGTGTATTTTCTCACACTATTACAAGTAAGTCCATCTATTTCAGTAGAATTAGACGAGCTGTCTGATTTCATGCCTTCACCTTATTACTGACGGTTACTAATTTGCATGTGGATGCAGTGAAACGTGAACAAATTTCACTGGGTTATGATATCACTTAGGTAGGGACTAATTGTAAATACTCAACTTTTTTTTATTAGATTGAAACAATGGTTTGCACAAGTTACTCTGTAACAAACAGAATATTTTGCAGGTGTTACATTTGTCAGATAAAATTATTCGAATCTGACTGTAACTACATTTGGCAAATTGAACTCTTTGTATTGTTGTCTTGTGTGAGGATTAGTTACTCTATAAAAATATTGTAAATGCTCAAAAGCATGTTTAAGATGAGAAGGTTTTTACTGGAGACTGAATTGTTTAAATATACATGTAGAAAACACACACACACCCAGTCTCCAAGGATCATACACAGTAAATTTTGCAGTGTTAAATCAACACTTAGAGAGTTTATTTAACTTCTTCTAGAGTGTATTTGGTCCCATTGTCTCCAAATTAACACTGCAAAATCTACAGTGTAGAAGGGTTTGGCTGTGCCTTGCAGCACATTGCTCTCAGGATGATTTTAGTTTTCCAATTTACACTTTTTCCTGCCATAACCACTGGTTACTGGCAGGAGTCTCTAGTAGTGAAATATTTTGTAAAAATTCTACATGTAACATGTCTACAGTTCTGTACAGTTGAGATGCTGTTTAGAAATGTGTAAAGCCTCGTTATGCACCTTGAGATCTGGAACACTGGGCTTCATAAAGGGGTGGCTTTACATGATGCAAATTTGGTCACATATGGTCATGGGTTTGGATGATAGTTTTTTGTTTCAGTGAAACTTGATGTAAACAAAAACTAGAAGCTATGATGATCATATTAGTAGTCATTTCACACAGCACATTCAGTCTGCTTGACATTTCTCTTCTCTGACCAGCTGGATAAAGACATCTTATGTAAAAACAGGCGCATCAAATGTGTAACTTACAGAATTACAGACATTTACTCTTATGTAAAGCCGATCCTAATAGATATTTCATCCTTTAAGTGCATTTAAAGGGAAATTCCACTTAATTTCACAGTTTGGATATGGCTCTCTTTGGCCTGGTTTTAAATTCCATGACTGAATATTAAGATTTTACAGCACATTCTCAAACATGATATTCATTATCAGATTTGTGTGAACAGAACAGTCAATTAGTGTTTCATCATTATTACAAGTAATGATTAAATGCTGACACATTGGTGACATTGCAGATATGTTTGCTCTCACTGGGAATATGTTGGAATAATGACAGGAGGATTTGTTTTATTGATATTTATACATCGAGTGGTTTCACTCTTTATTAAGGCCAGTAATTTTATGTGAGCCTGACTATGTCTCATTGGTGGTGCGTTAAAAATTTTATATATATATATATATATATATATATATATATATATATATAAATAAAATGTTTAGGTACAGCTGTGGTGTATGAGCAGACGTTAAAAAATTAAATAAAATAAAAAAAGAGAATGTGTTTAGCCCAAATACATTTTGGGTTTTGCTGACTTTGTTTTTTCATGAAAAAAGACAGGGCCACTTTAGGCCGGTTGTCTGTTCATGAGAAGGTGAAACAAATTGCCTAAATGTTTCTTCATGTGAAACAATCAGATTGCAAGGCTGCTGTCAAGGTTGTTTCTGGCATTTGGCTAAAGGTTTGCGTGCCATCCTGATTTTAAAGAAATCTTTACCTTGAGATTGTTGATTCATTATACATTGCAAGAACAGTGGGGAAAGAAATGTTAAAGAACCTTTTAAAAAAATAAGGTTTCTAATTGAGCAACCGACATGTGGAGTGATCCCACTGTCTTCTGGAGACTTAAACAGTCAGATTTCACCATGAAGTCAGAGCACATCTACTAGAGAAACAATAAAAGCTGGCCCTCTCTCTACTTTTGTCTGGAAATGTAGAAAAATAGAGACTGGCTGTAGGGTTAAAACAGTCGAGACATAATCAACATATGAACGTGCCTCCTGGTTTATATTTTACAGTTCAGAAAGTTAACGTCCCCTTAGATTTAATCAAACCCACTGACACATGCATGTGTCAATTACATTTAAGTTATCGTTTCTGATGTATTTTCTGTGCCATGTTGTTACCACGGACACTGTGGTTTGAAAGATCAGCTTTTTCAGATTCCATAAAGTGTATATTTTGGTTGAATAAAAGGGGAAAAGAGAGACGGGAACATGTTTATTTTTTTTTTCACTGTTCTTAAACCACTCCCAGAATGATGCTCTGTTTTCAATGATTCTCTGACTACTTCCAGATCCCTCGAAAAAACCCTTAAACCTGCACCTAAAACCTTGCAATGTACCAATTTAGTCTTTTCCTGCTTAAGCTTAAAGATTACAAAGCCACAGTGGTGGTTAATAATCCCCACTTTTCCCTTTGTACGTGCCGCAAACAACTAAGCCACAAATGTCCAGAATTGACTTTTGCTTGTTGATACAAATTGTATCTATACCTTGAATGTAATAAAATATGAAATGTAAAATATGAAAATAGTTTTATTTAAGTAAAGGGGGAAAAAACAATGCCATAATGTTTGTGACACTGTGTGTCACTGGGAGTAGCCCACTGGTATGTACTAATTCTTACTGGGTACAGTAGTTATTTACAGGGACATTACGTGCTACCTACAAGTGCACAGATACCCTGTGTACAGCAGTAAGCATCGTGTCCTCTCTGTACATAGTCACACCTGTGTGTGTATATATAGAAACAGTTACCTGTAAATGTAAACTAGCAGTTGCTTCAGTTGCTATAATACTTACTTCTGTGTTGTAACCTGTGCACCTTTGGTTAAGTGCATACATTTCCTCTATGAATTGACATGTCCGCTTTATGCTATTTTAATGGGAATTTGAATATTTTTGAATATATTTTGCCTAATAAAACATGCCAAAGTTATTCTTGGGTGGCTTTGTTAAACATATTTTCTTGAGAAATAGATGGATTGTCATGCAATGATTTCTGTCTGAGATGTTCAAAAAGAGGAAACACAGCAAATCTGTGAGCTGAAGCATGTTCAATATGCAGTTTTCAGTGGTAGAGTTTTACTGCCAGCAGATGTCACTAGTGTACTGAAGATACATCTCCTGGTCAGATCAGTCTGTGAGAGCACTGTCAATTAAAACATATCTGGATATGTTTTTAAGACATGGATTGTTAAGTGATAATTCAGAGTGTTAAAACAGTTGATTTAATGATGACCATGTATGTTGACAAAGCAGAGCTATGTTTAATTGTCACTTCTTTCACTATTAAATCCACCACTTGTAACTTAATCCTTGTGTTTAACGGAGGCCAGTTGGCATACTGTTGTTTCAAATGAACAGTGAGTAGCTTATGGCTGGACCTGTGTAAATTATACTAACACTATTTTCAAGATGTTGAGATTGATATTGTCTATATAATATTCATTTTAGTTCAGAATCCATTGTTATTAATGGCTTAAATTAAGACCAAAGTCATTTTTGATGTGTACAATTCACGCACCTGTTGTGATAGTTGGTTCAAACACACAGTTATGATCAGAGAATGAATGGATTGTGAATCTCTTGGTCTGTTGCAGTTTGTGGTAGCTTCATAAGTGTTGGTGAACAAAGTGCGATGATGACAAGAGGTGAATTCAGTTGAACATGACTGTACATAAACCGTGTAATACTCAGGTTAACTCTCACAAACATTTGAAATCAAAATACTTAAGTGTTTTTTTTTTAAAATACTGTATCATGAATGGCTGCATTTCTGAACTTGTTGAGCAGATCAATGTGTCTGCAATGTAAAAAGGGAAGTGTAACAAAATGAACGGGTTATTTTTCTTGTGTTGTGATTATCTGCAGTATTGTAATCCACACTGACTGGAAAGTATTGCTTTTATAGACCAAAATATACAAAAATAGACTATTTGGGTCTGTGGACTCAAACAAAATGTAAGTCTTAATGACAAAATGTGTTTCACTCCATAAATAAAGCAAAATTCTGTTCAAACGTGTGTTTTGTCATCTTTCTTGAGACAGGAAGGGCAGCGGATGCAATTACAAAACATAAGTGTTGAAAGACTGGTCAGCTGTTGTCATTCACATAAAACGTGACATAAGTAAATATGTTTGAACAAAAGGTAAGATATATTTGTCACTATTCACTTACTGTATATACAGGGTTCCTGCAGGGTCCTAAAATGTACAAATCTGCATTTAATACCATAGAATAGTCTTTAAAAGGTTTTCAGTTTGATATTTTAGGTTTTACGTTATGTTGCCATAAACTTTTTGGCTGTGTTAATGTTAAATGTAAAGCTGTAAAGAAAGTTACGTAAGTTGACTCTGATACCCCATTCTAAACTGAAAATTTAGATTGAAATTGGGAGCCAATTATTGCTAACTTCACCTCCCCCAGTGAGAAATGACTTGGAAGGATAGGGATTGGGCCATTGGACTAAATAAGTGTTCCTAAATGTTTGGAGTCTCAATTGTTTTGCCAGAATGGCTGTGAAATGGGCATTTCTAAGTGGATTTCAGTATAAAATTCCACTTGTATAAAAGATTTCTGGCAATTCTGTACTTTTTTCTTCTAGCTTTACATCACAATAATATAAGAAGTTGCCCCAAATCATAAAAAATAAAATAAGTTTGTTTTAGTGTGACTGGAATAATCCCATCATTCCTTGTGTAGGACATCTGAATAGAGGGTTTGGAATGGACACAGCAGCCATTGTTTTCCAGAGGAAGCTGTATGGTAGAGAAACATGACAGTAATATCTCATTCTCTGGCCAACACCCATGTCTGACTGTCTTATTGTGTTATGCTCTCAGTCTTTTGGATGAGTTTATAGCTGTTTTACGGTTGGTAGAACTTTAATTTTACATGTACTAAAATGTCACTTAAAATGTACTTTATGCTGGTTCACAGGTTTTACATACAGTATAACAGATTACTTTCACTGCACTATTATTATTATCAATATTATTTATTTAGTGGCTTAGTTTTATTACCAAACAATAAAATATGACATGAGCAATATTTAAAGATAAAGTTACTGTACAAAAAAAATAAACAATATGCCAAAAGGAGATGAGATTCATGGTGAGATTATTGTAATGAGTGTGTGTGTGCTGTAACTCAATGAATACTTGGGCGCATATATATATATATATATATATATATATAAAATGATCCATTTGAGCAAAGGTCAAAGGTCAAGGTCATATTATCGGTTATAACTCAAGAAGGGAGGGTCACAGAACTTTCAGATTGGTACCAAACAATGTGGCATAAAGATTTCTGCAATTCTTAGAATTCTTACGACCAATAGTTTTTTAGATCACTGGAGGTCAAAGGTAACACGTGGCAACATTAACTTCTGTAACATGGTCTGTGTGTCAAGCACAGACAAACGAAATTAACAATATTGCAAAAGGTCAAAATCCCATTATTGGCTCTAATTCAAGAACAGGTTATCATAGAAATTTGAGATTGGCTCAAAATAGGGGTGAGATTAGACATTCTCTGAATAATTGTTTACTATCAGTTTTCTGAAGATTTACAAATATATTTTGAAGGACACAGATCATTATTATTATAACAATTATATTAATAATAATAGTATATTCAATCATTTTGCATCAAC
Source organism: Siphamia tubifer (assembly GCA_020466265.1). Taxonomy (NCBI): domain Eukaryota; kingdom Metazoa; phylum Chordata; class Actinopteri; order Kurtiformes; family Apogonidae; genus Siphamia; species Siphamia tubifer. Next base: position 16,872,161 of record CM035796.1, read on the forward strand.
CCTGGCTTGTTCAGTCACAACTAGACAGTTGTTTTTACTGCCTGTCCTGTAATTAGTGTTATCTTCATTTTAATTTCATTTAATTTATTTGTTTATTCGAACAGGTAAAACAAAATAAGTAAAACATACAAAGTATTTAAGCAGAAGTTGAAGCAACACCTCTTTAGCATCCTCGATAACTATACCTTGTTCGAAAAGGTGTAAGATGAAGTTAACAGGACTTGTCTAGTCCTACCCTTTTGTATTACTCATTCAGAGCATGTATATACAACCAAAAAGAAAAGAAAACAAGTAATTACATGCTTCTGGATACATAATATATCCTCAGCCACTCAGATGTTCTCACAGAGGCAACACAGAGCAGGGACTCCATCTGTTGTTTTAATTGTATATAGTATATAGGTTTACGTACATCCTTAAATACACACATGTTATCAAGCTTTCATCGCTTTTATATTAATGTCTTTTCTAACCATATAGAATGTTAAAACTCAGCAATAACCCTTGTAGATGTAGAACTATTTCTATTATTCCATGGTCTTATTTTATATTCAATATTTAACTTTTATTGATTGATTTATCAGTATTTACTACAATATTATCTCCTGCATTTTGGATTTTTCATTGAAAATCTGGTGCTTTCCTATGTGTAATGTATCGGCCATGTAGATTTTCATAAAAGTAAAGAAAAGAAAAAAGATAAATTGAGATAAATTGAGATAAATTGACGTTTTCAGATAAATATATCATTAGCTGAACATAAAAATAAGCATCTACTGTCATTGATCATTCATTTTACTGGTGAATCAATGTTGAAGAACATTCTGAATGTCCAAACAGTCATACGTGATGCTAAAGAAAAGCTAACAAACTGAATTTTACATCAGTTATTTACAGATATTAGTTGGAGTAGTGGTTCAAAAGTTAATTGTAAATCAGTGGTTGACTGTTGTTTAGGGTCTTGAAGAGTTAAACTGCAGTCCACAAGTAAGGACCACAGCACAACATATTGGTTTAGAAGTTTTAATGTCGACACATTTTGTTTAATGGTAAAGAATGGGCATGGTGAAGTTGGCCAGGGTGTCATGAACTTCTGACATCTGGATAGGGAGAAGACTCAGGGAAAAGGAATGAGGGTGAATAGACGAAAGGGAAACAGGGAGGGTGGGGTCGAAAGAACATGGACAAACAGTGCTGAATGGAGTGAGCAGGTATAAATAGACTCAACAGATTATTAGAGTAGTGGTTTAGACACGGCTCTGCTCCTGAACCTTACCTACATAACTTCATTTAATGTTTTCACCTTAAATATTAAGGTATTTCACAAAAATATTCATATTATATCCCTTTAAATAAATGCAAACAAACAACTATATGGAGAATAATTCAGAAATGTCTATGTTATGTTGATAGCTTTGTAAATGGAATAATGAAAATGAAAAACATTTACTTAATTATATCCATTGGGACACAAGGTCTTTAATTAATGCAAATCCACTCACAATCAAATTAAGGCTGAAATATTATATAGAAAAGCACAGCAGGCCGAGATAGGACTTGTCTTTGGCAGTGAGTGTTTTAGTGAGAAGTCATCATACCCTGGAAGAACAGAAATGAGTCAACATTTAAAGGTGTCGACGTCCCTGTGTTTTCTGTGAGAACATTTCAGGACCATCTACTACAACGACCACTTCAGGTATAGTATATAAATGTCCATCAGATTAGGTCATTCAAACTGTACAACACAACAGTGTAACTTTGTTTTCTAACTCTTATGTAAATAGCCTATTTAGTTTTATTATTTACTGGTTATATAGGCTATATATCAGTGATGCGTAGATCGATGTGTAAACGACTTGACCTGTATTTTTAACCCTTGTGCGGTCCTTCGGGTCAAAGAGACCCGGTGGTTCACAAATGTACCTTTTTATACGTACTGTAGGATGCCATTGCTTACTACTGAAAACAGTAATATATCCTTGGGGGGTGGGGTGATGAGTCTATGGAACTGAACTTTGGAATCTGGGTTTTTAAGACCCGATTGTAGGACACAGCCAGTGTGCCTTTTACAAAGGACCGCACAAGGGTTAAAAAGAGGTCAATGGTCTTTATGAACATCACATGACCTCACTCACATACCTGCATTTATTTTCATGTTAAAATCTGATGTTGTTGTTTGTAAGTTAACATGTTGAGAAAATATTTTTGTCCTGCTTTATCATTCAAAAGTTATCAACGCGCAGCATCTAAATCAGGGTCGACAACCTGTAACACCCAAAGAGACATTTGAACCTAGGTTTCATGGAAAAGAAAACACTGGGAGCCGCTCATCCTCTGGAAAAATCAACAGAGAATATGTCCCAAAATCTTAACTTTTTATTTGTATGTTTCTAGAGCTTATACTCTCCCAACTTTATTTTCTCTCCAGCTCCCTCCATACCGTATGATACTTCTGACTTTGTATGCCACCTTCACAGAAATTCAGTTAATAAAGCGTATTTACCAGGTAAAAAATAATACTATACATAGACCAACAAAGCAGCATTTTGGATCAACCTTAGTCTGTTCAGTCACTAGACAGTTGTTTTTATTGTCTGCAATTTGTGTTATCTTAAGTGAAGACAAATAAAAATACTTTTGAAAGTTTGCTTTGTTTCTGGATACATAATACTCTCAGCTCCTTCAATAAAAACTTGATAAGAAAACAAAACCAATACCCTCATCCTCTCAGATGTTCTCACAGGCGACACACAGTCATTCAGATTGTACAACACAGTAGTATAACTCTGTTCAGTTTGTGTCAGCATATTGAGTTGTATTATTTGCTGTTATTAATATTTATTTAGTATTTATTTATTTTACATATTATAGTCTCTTGAACTATTTTAAAGCATGCGTATATTTCTATTATTATACTTTAATCTGTTGTTATACTGTATTAACCAGTGAATTTCCTGTGGTGTGGTATCAATAAAATCTAACTTAATCTAATTACAGAGGCATTGAATGTAACTATTAAGTAAAGGTAACACATTTATAAGTGAGGGGATGATAATTACACCGCAAGTGAAAAAAAACCCCACAAATAAATTATTTTAATATAGTTGAAAGGAAGGAAGATCAGAATGAGTCATTTATAGACAGAAGCTATTCGAAAACTAAAGGCGAGACATCATATAGTGGCTTTTGTGATGGGAAACCTGTGCTTCTTTCTAACTGAGCTGGTCTACAATGATTTAAGCTGCAGAGAGAGGAAGACATGCAACCTTAAATGTGTTGACCACAAACTTTCACCTGGGTGTGAGCAGGAAATGACATCCAGCACCAGAAACTACAAATGTGCTCAAGGGTTACAATAATAAATAAATAAATAAATAAATAAAAATAATAATAATAATAAAGTAATTGAAAGGGGTCATATTTGCCTAAACCTAGTGTTATTCTTTTTCATGCATTTCTGTATTTGGACCTTAATAGTTCAAAAAGTTTGAATTTGAACCCTACCTTTAAGCTATCTTTATATTCATTTGGTAAAAATTGAGTGGATTTCTACAACCTGTTTTAATTTTTGCTTAATTAGTGACATTTTATAACTAGTCACATCACAACATTTGCAAATATAAGGTTAATACTTCCAACAAACATCTCTACGAGTACGATATAATTAGTTATCAGCAGCAGTGGTTGTAGTTTATACTGACAATGTGTCCAAACTTTGAGTCGGTTACATGAAATGTTCTGTTGTGTCATGATAGAGCAGTTCAGTCAACAACATGGAGGGGGTGGGGTGTAAAGTTTCTTATTTGCATTTAAAGGGACAGCTCCCAAAACCACCTTTCATCGGTCATTACTTAGAAATAAGCTTGAACATGGACCTGTGGAGTTGAATTAATGAAGAGTTCAAACCCAACCCAATTTACATTTTATGTAGACCATAGGGTAATGTTTGAAAAAAAAAAGAAGCAAAAATCACTCCTTTAAGGGGTAAGGAGGAGATGATGGAGTTTTATTTAGCACTGAGCTACAAAAAAAAGAAAAAAAAAAAGTTAAAAGCCCGAGAAGTCTTGTATCTGAAGCGTTTGATTTTCTCTTTTATGGCGAGGGAAACATTTTTTGACAAGGTTTAGATGGGTTGAGATTCTTACAGGAAACGGTAAGTTCCTGCATATTAAAAAAAAGCCATTCAGTAAGCTTGGGATTGTCCTCTGAGGAGGATTTTCTCTTGCGGTGGCGGCAGTTACTGGTTTATATGTAACTTTTTTCTAAATGCTCACAAATCAGTGATGCACATGGACACAACTTTGACAACAAAGCTAACTCCTCAGCTCAACTGATCTGGATGTTACATGGCCAGTATTTGAGTATTTTCCAGCCTCACTATCATTCAAACTCTATTAACATTGTGTAGTTGTGTTGTTGTTTTGTTCCATATTAAAACTTCTCTGGCCTTTTTCTTTTACACCATTTATCTTATATATTAAGTGATGTTTTTAATCATACAAGCTAATTTCTAATGATGCCTTTTGGCTACGGTAGGTAGGTAGGGTTGGACATGGCATAAAACTGTACATTATAATTAAAACACTTTTTTGGGTTTTGGCTGCTTTAACTGTTATAGCCTAATTGTTATCATTATGATTGTATTACAATAATGCTCTCTGTATTTTGAAAATTTTTCAGGTAAGAAAAGTTTACTTTTTCTCCAAAAATATGACATTAAAACAAGTGTCTACAATTGTTATCTGTCAAACTATATGGGTTTTAATAATGAATTACTGTTATTGAAGATGATTTGTTTGATTGTTTTAATGTTCACTATGGAGCCTCTGAACATCCAAAAAAATACATATTTGATGCCATGTCACAACAAAGCTGAGCGACTTAATATTATGTGAATTATTTAAAAGGGACTGATGATTCAATAGTTTATTTTAGGTCTTTCACAGTTAGCTAGTTTTACAGTTACTGCTGACCATTGGACCTTTTCAGTATGACCAACACTAGCTTTCACTCCACTGATGGTAACCCACATTTACAGAAGTGATACTTTAAGTGAGAATAATTTTCACATGTATTAATTTGTTTGCACTTCCGTAAATCAGTAGTATCCACCCAAGACAAAGAAGCACTTGATAACCAAAAGCTTGTTTGACTTGATCTATGTTCAAGCTGAACCCCAGAAATGTATAAGTAATAGATGTGACTAAGAAGACAAATATGACAATAAAGATGAAACAAAATGACAAAAGATGCAACAACATGAAAATAATGTAATAATAGCCATAAACAATGGTCAGATACACAGTATTGATTGTTGAAAAAGTTGTACAACAGTAGTTATGACAATTCAGGATGAATTTTTTGTAAATTTGAGTGCAGACAAGGGACTGTTTTGGAACCACTGATTTTAGATTTAGCTAAAATCACTGCATTTGAAGACATTAAATAACTCATACTATTCAGACTTAATTACTAGGTTCTTCATCTTGTTTGTGAACTTGTGTGCAATCAAAATTGTAAAAAAAAGAAATACATTTAAAATAATACAAAATATATATTCCAAAATAATAATGCATATAATCTAATGTGTGAATCACTCAGTCAGTGTTGACTTATTTTTTTTAATTGTTATACCCTTTAAAAAACAAGAAAAGTATTAAATTGTAGTAGCCTCGGATTTATTTATCCATTGTTCATTTTAAAAATTAAAGTGTTAAGCTGTTGTTTTCTTGTATCCCAAAAAAATGATTGTTTACATTACAAACACGTCACAATTATTCAGTATTTAGTAGTACACAGCATTTTTTAAAGGATTAAAAACAAACTATGATTTTATCTCTCTCTCTCTCTCGCATTATTCCACAAACGTGTCTTTTTGCACACTTGCTACTTAATAAAGGCCTAAAATTAAAGGTTTAAAATGATTGTATTTGAAGGCACTACTATATCACTCATATTATTCAGGTCTGGTGCAGAGATTTGACTTGTTGCATCCTCTCAGTGCTTTGTTCACATTAATATTTAATGCTGTGGTGTCTATTTACCCTGTTGCATGTGTTATTCCAGCCTCACACTTATCTGTTCCGGGTAAACGGTGTTTTTTTCCCCCCTTTTTCCTCCACATGTTGGTGATTTGGAGCAGAAGTTGTTGGCGGAGGGACAGGAGGCTGCAGCCATGATGGTGATGATGCGGCTGCTGCAGGCGGAGTCTTCTGGCCTCAACCCTCATTTTCAGTCTGGCTCCTGTCCTGTCATCGGCCTGGGTGTGGTTTTGCAGTCAGGGGTACCGTTAGCAGGAAATCAAGCTTCTGTCCATTTCACTCTAAGACGAACAAAGAAAAAATAGTCCCTCACAGTCGAGCAGTGAACACAGCCTGGTAGACTGGATAAAAGTGTGTCCGCTTCATCGAAAACCTGACGGCGTTTTTTATTGGCGCCGTTGTTCTGATGGGAAAAAGTTTTCTGCTGGTATCGTTAACTGCTGGTCTGTTTTACTAACTTCTGTAAAAAGAAAACCTGAACCGGACGTAAAAGAAAGCAAAGATGCCGAAAACGGTAAGCTGGAAAACGAGTTAAATGTTAATGTTATGTTGACTATATACTGTGGGTGTATTATAGTTTTTTATCATTTGCTGCTTTAATAGACCCATTTTGATCTAATATAGTTCAAGTCTGCCATTTTGTGATATCTGAAACAGTCTAGAGCCTGTAAGATATGCGCATTTCGATGTTTTAATCATGTTTTAGTCATCCTTTAAACTCTCACTTTCCGTTATGTGAGTGTACGTGCGCGCTCCCGCCCGTACGTTCATTAAAATTAGCGCCTTAAATCACAAAAGCCAAACCAGCTCTTAATATTTAGTTAAACGTAGAAGTATGTCGTTGTCACATTCACTCCTTAAGATGTGGATTCTAAAGCAGTTTTATTTATTTATTTATTTACAAAAATTGCGGTGGGTTGTGAGCGGAAGGGTATGTGTGGCCTGCAGTAGCAGCCGGGCTCGTCCTCGTGAGGCCTCCTTTTTCAGTCAGGTCTAACAAGGAGGGATTTCAACTGTCACATAAACCAGCTGTGCTCTCTCTGACTGCCCCAAACTGGAGCAAATGGAGGCAAAGGGAAGATTGGGAGGTGGCACAGTAGGGGGATGTACTCACCACTATTATGTAATGTTGCACTGAAGAGGAAAAAGGCCACAATTTAGCTCTATTATATAAAGAAGACTCCTTAAGAGACCTGGTCCTGGTTGCAGCTCCAGAGCTATGAACAAAGAAGAGCAGGAGGACCACACAATGACTGGCCTCTGTCTTTATGCTCTATTCATAGTGATTTGTAAAATCAAGTGCATTTCTTCACCACAAGAGAAAGTGATGTGTATTATGTCTGATTGTCCCTGATAAACGTATATGTAAAATTTACTCTGTGGGCAGAAGATAAACTGAAATCTGTGGTTATCCTGTACAGCAGGGGTGTTAAACATACATAACCAGCCAAAACCAGCCCACCAAAGATAGAACCTTTGGAGACATTTTTGAAGTGCAAAAATTACACTGAAGATATTAACAGTAATGACTGGATCAGACCAGTATAATACTCCTAATTCTAATGTATAAATCATGACAACTCAAAATTATTCTTTTTGTTTTAGAGTAAAATCACATTTACAAACTATCCTTACACGAACAAATGTAAATAATCTAAACAACCATGAATAACATGAAATTAACTTGAATTATGACAATATTATCTCTGTTACTAAATGTTTTGTCATTGTAGATCCTTTACAATCTGTAATGCAAATTTGTACATGATAAGATGAAGCATTGTATTGTTAAAGCATCTATGTTTTCTTAAGAAAATGTTATCATTATGCTATTCTTTTACTAATCTGACCTGCTTGATATCAAATTGGGTTGTGTGTGGCCCTTGCTCTACATCTGCTGGTCTGTGATAACCATGTGCGGTCATCGCAGGAACATTACAGTCGCTCCTTACCTGCTGTGTTCAGGTGCTGTTTAAATGTCACCATGTGCTGTAATTGACAGATTAGTGGTTTAATATTTAGACATGTCTGCTGAACAGAAAACACCCAAAATTGGTTAACTGTCTTGGTATGTTATTCATTTATATTTTTCTCCATCTCAAAATGCAATCAGAAAGATTAACGTTACACTCTTCCTGCTGTATTGTTCTTGTTCATACTTCCTTGTTAATTTTCCAGCTGTCAAATGAAACACTTTATTGCATCCTGGCATGTAAGGTATGCAGTGCATTTAACCAGGCTCCATCAGCCTTTTACAGTATGTTCTGCACCTTTATGTGGCTCATTTATATTCTAGCTACAGAAAGGTGGTGGTTATCGGGCTCAGCTTGAAGCCACTGGAACATTACAAAGGAAATCACAGCTGTGATGTACAGGTCTGTTTGTAATAAAACCACAGATTTAGAAAAGAGGAAACTGGTAGTGGGCAAAATAGGTAGTCAAGAAGAAGCAGAACAATTTTCTTAAAATAAACATGAGTAGTGAGTGATGGCAGGAAAAGGCTGTAAGGTGTGTTAGACAATGAGGAACACGTGATCTGCTGCCAATGAGATGTTAGGCTAGCTCATGCAGATACAATATGTTTATGTTAGATTTGCTCCTATCCAGACTAGAGGTTAACCAGCAGGGAAAGTTTATTTAAAGCTAATATCTATATCATTATAACTATATAGTAAATATAAAATAAATGTTTCTCAATAGGTGTTGGAGAAAAGGCTCTAACTATATTGAACAAATCTGAACTGTCTTCATTGAAATACAATTTCAGCACCAACATAAAAATTATCTACTTGTGACTTTTGATAGAAACTGGATAACTATTGATCTGAATCGAAGTTTTATCCAAGTCAAAGTAATCAATACATAAATTAATAAAACAATAATGAAATAAATCTCAATCACAAAATATCAATCAACAGTAACTATTAAAATGGTATTTTCAGCTATTTTTTTCTGTCGGTATTTAATTCTACTTGTGAAGCCTTTTGTTAGCAACAGTAAGAGCAACTATTGGTGTAAATGTCTACCAAAACTGATATTTGAAAAAAATTTATCTGTAGTCTTGAAACAAAGTTAATTCCAAAGTCATGGCTCCTTATGGATGGTCATATTATTAAATAATAAAAACTGCTGCCTGTTATCATAGGACATGATGATGATCTGCTTCCTCTTGTTCGCTGTGTTGCATAAAGATGACAGTAGATGAGGCTTCTAAAAGAAGGAAGCTACATAAACTGACTCAGCAAATGCAGAACTCTCACCCAGTGAAATTAGTTCTCCCAATTCATTCAAATCCACACTAAGGTGGGTCAGGGAGTGTGATAATAAATGTGTCTTTTCCCAGCAGCTGTTTAGGTGCCCTAATTTGTAAACGGAGCTTATTTATTCTGCACTTTATTTAACTAAAAAAAATAAATAAAAGTGTGTTCATATTTCACAAGAGTTATAATTATTGGGAAAGGCTGTCTTTCCTAGACTTGTCCTGGCTTTGCCTCAGTTTCCCAAGGAAGTCATGTTGTGACTCAAGGTTTCTGCACTTACATCAGTTCCTTTCTGGTAATTTCCTCGTCTGCAGCCTTATATGGACTTTCACATCATGCTTTAGCTGTTCTCCTCCCTGCTTCCTCTGGCGTGGTCTTCAGATGCCATGCTCTGCTTTACACATTACAACTAGCCTTTAAAGTGTCATTTATCATTTTTAATGGAGCCTTTTCAGTTGTACATATAAATGCAACTTTTATACTTTGTTAAATTTCACATGTTAGGTTTTACATTTTGATGTTTAGATACAATTCAGATTTGCATTATTCAGGTATTCTATCTCTTCTCTTTAAAATCATTAGGAACAGGCCACAGTAGATTCAGTCTTTATTGAATGCAAAAAAGCTCTACATTTTATTAAAAACTAGCTAGTCTCTCATTTTGCTGATGATTTGTAATGTTGAATGGGTTTAACACTGACCTTCTTTTGATATATATATATATATATATATATATATATATATATATAGTCCTTTTTCAGGAAGTGTACAGGACATTCTCTTTTTGTATTAGATGTTGTATTCTGAAATAAAATGAAAAACAGAACTTACCATAATATTCCATTGTGCCAGAATGAAGGCAGAATGACAGGAGTAGTTTTCTAGTCAGAGGAAACAAACTTAACAAAAGTGCCAATGCAGAAATGTGAAATGGTAAATGGAAAGATCCAGAGGTATGCAAGTAGGGGATTAAATGAGTCTGTAGTGCACATAGCAGAGCAGATTAACAGTTTGTAAGCAGGAGGTGGTGGACAGACTACAACCAAAATTTCAGGGCTTTGACTTTTATGTTTTCTATTACGAACTTGTGAGAAAATAATATTCCTGTAAGTACATTCTTCATTATTTTTACCCATGTATTTGTGATTTATTTCATGGTTTTGTCTTTGGTAATTTCTCTTTGTGGACTTGACTGGTGGTATTGCTGTGATTTTTGTAGGTTTTTAGTAAACTAACCTCTAAACTCTAGTCCTTACCTTTATGAGAAATCAAATATGTTAAGATGAATTGTCAGGAGCAATGAATAAATTAGGATTGCTCATCATTACACTGCATCATGTTGGTTTTTGATGGAAAAATATGTCTCGCTCATACATCTGCTGATGACAGGCTAGATACTTGAACTGCAGGAAATAATGTCTCACTGACCCACTAGAATGTGAATTTAGTTCTAGTCCTGCTGTCAGAATAATGTATGTAATAAGGTTTGGGCATTTTGTAGACATTCTACCATAGTTTACGTAAACATAGGGTTGAATAAAGTTAACATAGGGTGGAATCATAAATACATGGTTTTTTGTGTTGAATCCAAAAATCAACCTCGTACACACAGCCCATGGGGATGAAAGAGTCTTTACAGGGTCATTGGTGATGTGGTGGCTCGGACATTCAGCCAACAAATAGGGCTTCTTTTTCCCTGCGGTAGACAATTTAACTTGTTTACAACATAAAAAACACAGGTGTTGATAATAGCATTAAAGAGAGGTTCTGTCTAGTGTCCCAGTAAATCATGGTCAGCAATTGTGAAAGCCCATGGGATTGGAATTTTAATAAATGAGACAGTGATTTCATTACAGTGGTTGTGGGAAAGAGACCCTTCGGCCTTGTGTGTATCCCCTGCGAAGAATGAAACCTCATCCTCTACTACAACCTACTTCCTGTCAACCAATTTCCATATGGTTTGGAGTAACTGTGGGATGTTTTAGAAAGTACAATGTAAATCAAATCCAAAATGTCGAGGGTGCCTTAACATGCTTGCAACTAATAGTAATTTTAACAATTGATTGATTTTGTCATTATTTTAATAATTAATCGATTCATTGGATAAACACAAAAGACTCAGTTCTCAAACATCCATATTTAACCTAAAGCAATATAGACTGCAGACAAGTCACTAATGATTACACCCCCACAATGGCTTTGAGTATTGTCGGCGAGAACTAGTCCACTACCTAGCATTTTTATTGCTAGAGACTAGCAAGATAGTCTTCAACCAGCTCTGGTTATAGGCTATCAAACAAGTTTTGTTATGTATTAGTTCTAATCATTGGTAGGTAACATTAGTCTGGTGGCCTGATAAATGGAAATGGATGAAAATGTTATAATTACAATGATAGTGTCTAACTAGCTAGTGAGCTAAAGTAATCCTCACACATCAGTAATCTTAAACTTTGTTCCTAGTGGCTGCAGCAGGTCTTGTTTGCCTAAAAATAGTGTGCCATGGGATTTTGGCCATTTTTCCCCCCTCTATATTCAAGTTTTGTTACATAAATGGCGCACTACATTTCAGGCAAATGTGAAGTGCTGGCTGTACACGTGTTGCTTTGTACTGTAAGGTAAACAGGAAAAAGCTGAAAGAGCAGCTCAAGATGTCGCAAATGATTAGTCACATTTTGCAGGAAAGTCACTGAGATTGGTTAAATTGCAACCTTGCGCTCAATTCACGGGGATTGGCTGAATTTGCGTCGAAGCAACATCGCAAAATCCTGGAGGGTCTGGTACTGTAAACTGAGCTTTCATACTATGTAGCCTCAGCCACGCTCATCTGTTTTCCTCTGTTACACTACACAGTGCATCTGCATGCTTCAATACCAACTTGCTCAAGATCAAATGAATAATCTGCCAAATTCATTAACAACTCTTTTAAGAACCTATTTGAATTGATTTAATCGATTCATTGGTGCAGTACTACTTTAGAATGAATAATTATAGCAGATTGAAACAGCTGGCTCTAGTGATGTGTCCATTATATCTCTGGCTTCATCTGGGCTAAAATACATGCGGTTTATTTTGGGTGGTACATTCTGAATCATTCTTTAATCTCAAGAAAACAGTAGAGAAGGAGTAGGCAGATGTCTGATGTTGCCCTGGTGATCTCACAGTAAAGACAAAACTCCTGGAAGTCACAGTAAACAAATGTGTTAAATGGCATTTAGCACACGACTGGCGGCTGATCCACAAGGACAACCGAACATTGAGAAGATCTTATTTATACAGGCACAAACGGAGCACATATATAGTAAATCCCTGATGAAAATGATGATTTAGCTCTGACTGAAATCACATTCACCTTGTCTGTAATTGCCTGGTCTTCAGCAAAGGAAGGACATGGTTGTCGCTAGTGCTCAATGTAACTAGCTGGTTAGAGAAGCTCACACAACACACAGTACTTTCAGTGTAGACTCCAACGAGCCAGAGTGCTGCAAACACACATGTTCATTATTCGTTTTTAAATACATAACACAGAGGTTCCGATTTAGCTCTGACTCAGCTCCAGTAAAATGTATATATATATTTTTTCTTTGGATGATATAATCCTCCATCTTGTACTGCTCACAAGTCTTTTCACATGATATTCCTTGAAATATGGTGTCAGTGGATAACAAAATGACTGTTGTGTTGTAAATAGAAAGCGTCATCACAGTCACATTTTCCCCACTTGTTTTATGACATTTTACTGTTAAATGCATGCTGTAGTTCTGTGGTTCCCCACCCTGGTTCTCAAGTACCACTATCCTGCATGTTTTATATGTCACCCTCTACCAACACACCTGATTCAAATGATCAGCCTGTCATCAAACCCTGCAAGAGCTTGATAATGACAGTCAGGTGTGTTTGGAAGAGGGAAACATCTAAAACATGAGGATAGAGGTAGTTGAGGACCAGGGTTAAGAAGCACTGCTGTAGTATATGCTTAAATATTTGAATGTCATGGGTGTAAGATTTCCAGGTATTTCTGGGGATATAATTGCAGAAAATGGAATGCAAAATGATAATTTATGTTATTAGTGTTGTATCATGTTAAAGTTATTAGTTTATTATCTGCTATTGTTTCTTATCTGCATCAGCTTTGGGTGGTGACTGGCAGCACAAGATCACTTCAGACAGCAGATTTTAATGCAGAATTCAGGTTTTTTTTTTGAGAAATCCAAATGTTTTGTTTGCTTGTCCATCATACACATTAAATGCAACTTCTATCAGTTTTGAGTATCAACTCTACGCAACCCTGACGTGACCCACATGTGCAAAAGAGGTACTGGCATAGCCTAATACAGGCATCTCCAAACTATTCCATGTGGCTGCAGGTTTTTGTTCCAACCAAGCAGCAGCACACCTGATTGGACTCAATTAATCAACTGATCTCTGTCTTCAGAGAGTTGATTGGTCAAACTGTGTACTCTTGGTTGATTGGAACAAAAACCTGCAGCCACATCAGCCCTTTGTGGAATAGTTTGGAGATGCCTGGCCTAATACATGATCGCGAAGGAACACAAGTGTGTTTACAGAAGTAAATATGTTTTTCCTGCCACTCCTCCTGAGATGCAGAATTGTGATGTTTTTCACCAGGTCGGAAAAATTAGACCTGGCCGTTCAGACTGAAGGCACATTGCAAAATATCAGATGTACTGGGTTCAGGACTATATGTAAGTGGTTTGGGTTGGGTTTGAAAAAAAATGTCAGATTTGTGACGTTCAGACAGGTCAGATTTGGCCCAAAAATTTTTGTTGATTTGGGCCTCAATTGCCTGCAGCCTAAACATAACCTCATGCCGCATGGAATACGTGATGCTGAACTGGCTCAACTAAACTCAGACACCAGATACTATTCCTGGAAACTATTTTCGTTACAGGATACTATGGACTTCAGAGTACCTGGATGTCCTAGTGATGTGACGTGTTACTAACGTGCCATCTACTCAAGAGCGTTGGTGATAAACTCGCTCATTGCATATTGTCTTGCCAAGTTTATGTTGAATTCAGTGGACTACTGAGTTTTAGTATCTGTTCCCTAGTTCTGGAACCTCGGCGGAGGTAATACGAAAAACAAAAACAGTACCGGGTACCAGATCCCGAGTCCTTTTTCGTAGTGGAAATAAAAAATCTTGAGTCAAGTCGAGCTGGTACCACGTAGTGGAAACATGGCATTAGAGACGGGTTGAGATGTTTGGTTTTGTGGGAGGAGCTTAAAGTAGTGCTACCGCTCCTATACACCAAGAAGAGCCAGTTGAGCTGATTCTGGATTCTAGTTATGATGCTTCCTGGATGCCTCAGAAGCAGACTTCAAGGCAGACCTGAAAGACAGTGGAGGGTATGCATGTCTCAGTGGACTGGGTACCACCTTTGTCTCCCCCCATGGAAGCTTGAGGACATTGTCTGGTGGAGGTCAGTCTGGGCATTGTCTTTGACCCCAGCCAAATAAGCTATAGAAGATGAATGAATGTTTGTCACCTTTCAGCTATTTGTAGCTGCAGCATTTCTAAATGCCTATTGTGTGGCATTGAAGGCCTTGAAATGTAATACCATCTACTCTGTAAACTAAAAATCCCAAAATGTGAACTCACTTTTTGATTGCAGCTGCCATAAACAGGGAAAGGGGGCTCTTCAGTTGGTTGCAGTATATACCCTCACCACTAGATTTCAATGTAAATCACACATTGAACTTTTCATTCACTGTATCTGCTCTAAATGACTCATAATGGCTTTAGCTTCTTTGTGAGCTTTTATTTTTTGGTCTGTGATAAGCTGTTGTCATTGGATGTGAGTCAAGGGGAGATGCCAGTACTGGCTGCTCTGGTTACCAGGGTTGATCCAAACCATGGTTATGGATCCGATAACCTTGTGCTCCTGAGATGATAGCGCACAAAAAAAGAGTCGTTATCAACATGCAGTGGCTATTTGAGAAGTTTGTTATCCTTATATATCACATATATAAAGAGCTGAAGATATGTATTTTTTTACTATATAGTAGCTGTCGATCTGCAGTGCTATTATCCTCTTAACCTCATAACCAGACTGCAGTTTGTCCCTTTGGAACAATTGTGTTATTTCTTATCCCTCAAAGCACTTATTATACCTCCATGAAGGAGGTTATGTTTTACTGTGCGTTTGTTTGTTTGTCAGCAAGATAACTCTAAAAGTTATGGACGGATTTTGACGACAATTTCAGAGATGATTGATTATGCGTCAAAGAAGAAACCATTACATTTTTAGCTATAAAGGTCAAAGGTCAAGCTCAGTAATATGCAATATGCATAATATGCAATATATTCATATTATTCAGACTTTTTCAATTGTTGAAACTGGTTATTACAGGGAGAGAAAAGCATTTGCATCAAAACCAAAGTAGTTTATTTTAAATTAATATATAAAATACATATAGTGATAAATCTTCTTAATATCTGCTCTTAAAGGTTATAGTCATTTACTCTCTTTGAGATTGTTTTCATAACCTGTAAAATGTTTAGTGATTGATGTGTTTGTAGTTTCACTTCCTGCTGATCCAGTTACCTGTGGTTTTCCCAGGGTTCATGTTTGGGTTACCATCTCTTTTATATTTGTCCTGCTACTCGAGTTCAGATAATTAATTTAAAGACACAGCATTAACACAAAGAAAGGATAAATAATAGAAAAATAAATTAAGACTACAGGCTCTAAATAATAATAATAATAATAATAATAATAATAATAATAATGATAATAACAATAATAACTTTTATTTACACACCATTTTTAAAAACTGAGTTTAAACATTTTCGTGACAAAGCAGAAGTGCACAAGAGCAGGATACATTTGGGAAAAAAACAACTAACAAACAAAACAACTCATCTGCTAGCAGTAATAATACACAGGAGCAATTAAAATATAAAATGAAGGAATATATAAAGAAATAAACATAACATGCACACTTGAAAACCTACAGCATGTCTTATCAGGCCCACTACTGCTCCCAGTGGACCGATTTATCAGTGCATGGTGAAGTTTTTGGACAGATGGATGGACGATCAACTGATGACAATACCCTGTGGCCAGTGTGGCTGAGGGTAAAAACCAGAATGCAGAATGCACTTTTTCCACAATTAAAATGTGGAAAAAGAAGAAGAACATGGGTTGTATTTAAACTATTATGCATTGGAATTTAATGATATATTTATTTACCTTTACATCTGTAATTTGAGAAATTAATTGACAGTATATAGAGTAGTTGTGAGAACAGTGAATAATAAGCCATGGAAACATGACACGTGGGCCTGAGAAGGGTGTTTTTGAGTGTGTTGCTAATAATAGTGTGTTTTTGAATTCTGGCCATGGGTGACACACCCTAACCAGGCACAAAATTTATGAGTGTAGTTCCTTTTTCATGCAACATTATCCACTTTGATGGAGGAAATGGAACTACTTAAAGCCGACAAACAGTTCTCGACTGAAGTTTCAAATAAAAAAAGCTGTGCATTAGAATTCAGAGCTATTTTGTCTAGACCGATGTGTGCATCTGTGTGAGAGTTCAGCTACGGCCTGTGTTTTAGGCTTCACTTCAACACTAACTGCTGGTGATGACAGGAAGTGACAGAGGGGCAAGTGTCCTGAGCAGTAAATGGGGTCCTGCTGACATGAATGGGAAAGAACGCAACTCTAATCAGCCCCACAACTGGGAAATAATGCATACCATTGTTGTTCAGGTCAGGCGTGGGCCTCAGCCTGCACAGTTATTTCCCAATAGACAAGCTTGCTGCTGTTTTCGTCATCTCTTCGTGGACAGAGAAAATGAGAAAAGCCTTGTCTGTACACATGTTGCTTATATATTGGTGACCTCATGAAAGTTGATGTTAAGTCAATTATTTTTCCAGTCACAAGTTTATCTCAGTGGCCCAATATGCAGCTTTAGAGACATGCACTACCTATAGAGTAAACAACATGACTTCACACAGTCTGCTCGTGTCTGAGCTGTGTCTGCTGGCTCAGATAGCTTAGTAGAAAGCTGACAGGTTGTTTGAAACATGACAGGATGTAGTCAACTCTCCTGAGAGCTCAGTGTTTAGCAGCAGTGCCGCGTAAGGCTCAGCCACCAGAGGATGTGGTTACTTCCTGTAGATAAGTTGTGTGTTGCTCAGCCAAAGCCAGATTGTTACGTTTACTGTACACAGTGTGGGACTACAGGCACAATCAATGAATCCTGCATGAAAATGGATGATTGTTTGCAGATGCGATGATTAGATTGTTGAATTATCTTGTTTTCCAGAACATCCCAATATGCACTGTGAAGCTGCTCAGAAATAGGTTATTGAGCTGTGATGATGGTGGGTGTGGTTTTCTGGTTGTGCTGTTAACATTACTGAAACCCAAAGAGCTTCATTTCAAATCAGAGGAAGCGTCTGTCTCAGGTTCTTTCTTTTATTGCAGTTTTTGTTGTATCTGTTTTATGAACATAAGACAACCTATTAAAATAATATACCTTATGCATCAATTTTTGTCTCCCTAAAAGGGAGGCAAGGAGTATTGTTTTTGGGTTGGTTGGTTGGTATATTTATTTATTAAAACTCTACCTGGAAAACTATTGGTTGAATTCATACTAATTTGGGTTTATAGATTACTAGTGACCCAGAATAGATCTCTTTATATTTTGGGAACAGTAGCTCAAAGTTACAATTTGTTGAAAAGTATTGGTTGAAGTCATGCCAAATTGAATTTATAGTTTGCCAGTGACACAGAATAAATGTGGTTATATTTTGCGAAAACTAGGTCAAAATTCACATTAAAAAATCTCCCATTTACTTAGAATAGGCGACATTTGAAAATGTCTATTCAAACATTAAGTCTGCTTCAATTTACTTTAAATTGTCCTGCCAGTTATGTAGAGTCAACTGATATCACCACACGCATAGGCATAGTGACATCAGCTTGATTGATGACAAAATAAGTACATGTGAGAGGGGGCTTATTGTGCCTGGCACCACTTTTTTATTCTTTGTTTGTTATCGTTTGTATTTTTTTATAACCACAATAGTCTTGAAGACTATTAAGAGTTTATAAGAGTTTAAAAAGACAGGATAAAGATTATATGGAATATGATTTAAAAAACATCTAGTGCAAAACTGTTTTATTCTACAGCACCATGACACTTAGAAAAACATGGGGTTCATTTAATTATTTTTGCTTTGCTGGTTATACTTACTACGTGTCACTGTTTCTTTGATACATGAAGACAGACAACGCACACCTCAAGATGTTGATGATCACATTTTTCCCTTTCTCTGTTCTATTCCTCAGATTAGTGTGAGAGTTACCACAATGGATGCTGAACTGGAGTTCGCTATTCAGCCCAATACAACAGGAAAGCAGCTGTTTGACCAAGTACGCACAACTGTTAACATATCTACTATTTATTTCATCATCAGCTCTAGATACTTTTAGTCTTACCTTGGACTAAATAGTATGTGTTAAATATGCATTGACAGGCATATTTACTATGGCTTCATGTTATTTTAAGGTTGTCAAGACCATTGGACTGAGGGAGGTTTGGTACTTTGGACTCCAGTACCAGGATACAAAGGGTTTTTCTACATGGCTGAAGCTCAACAAGAAGGTGAGGTCTTTGATAAATTACACCCTCCTGGACTGAAGGTATGTAAAGGAGTCTAACCTCTACCCTTTGCCTGTGACACATGTATTTTAGGTGACAGCCCAGGATGTGAGGAAGGAAAGCCCGCTGCTGTTTAAGTTCCGTGCTAAGTTCTTCCCTGAGGATGTGTCTGAGGAGTTAATCCAGGAGGCCACACAGCGCCTCTTCTTTCTGCAGGTGAAGGAGGGAATTTTAAATGACGATATCTACTGTCCTCCGGAGACAGCGGTCCTCCTGGCCTCTTATGCAGTGCAGGCCAAGTACGCTGACTACAATAAGGAAGTCCACACACCAGGCTACCTGTCCAGTGAACATCTGCTCCCTCAGAGGTAACGTACAGCTGAGACTACTGTCATAGTAATAATAATAATAATAGATTGGATTTATATACAGCACTTTTTGGCCACTCAAAGCACTTTAAATTAGTGACCAATTATTCATTCACTCTTCACATTCTCCCTCTGGTGGTGGTAAACTCCATTTTTAGTCACAGCTTCCCTGGGGTATTGGTGTATTTTTTAACCTTGCAATATATATATATATATATATATATATATATATATATATATATATATATATATATATATATATATATATATATATATCTGAAAAAATACTCAGGAGGGTATACCGGCTGCGTCGTGCTGATATAAATGGTTAAATCAGTAGTTTCCTCTCGTGTCAACAGGTGTAAGACACTATCGACACAGAGCACATGTTTCAATATCATCATCCTTGTAGCCAAAATAACCGACATTACTTTTCTTTCTTTCTGCACCAAGTCTTTGTTTTTGCCAAATTTCTCTGGTTTATTCGTTTTTCCTGTGGAATGTATCTGTTGTGTGTAACCCAGGGGAGTCGGGGTTGTACACGACTCAGCATGTGTGTGTGTGAGGGGTTTGACCAGTTTCCATCAGACTTATAATACTTTGGAGGTATGGGGCCATGCAGACCGTGCCACCTGCAGGAGTGAAAGTGAAACTAAATGCTCAGTTATCTTTTCTCTTCCTCCTGAAGCTTTGAAAACTTTCATTTGAGGAGGCAGGGCGTGTCACTGCGACACACTAAAACCTTACCAGTGGAAACACTGCATTGTTAGCAGTGACTAATTCCATGTGCAGGGGTGTGGTCTGCCTTGGCAAACTGATTAAGAATGAATATGATTGGTTGATCACTGTGCACAGCTGAAATTAGATGACAGCATGTTGAGTTAGTTTGCCTCAAACATTGCAGGATTTGCACTATGACTATTGTGCACACGTACATCACGATGACGATGCTGAACCAATATATCGTGCAGCTCTAGTCAAGATAATTGTATTCCAAACTGATAAGATGCACAACCTTCGAGCAGATTACTAAAAATGATAAGTTGTTGGTTGTATTAACAAACACAAGTGGCTGTATGGGACAGAGCAGCACTGTCAACGTGGAGGGGGAGGGGTGTGAAGTGGCTCATTTGCATTTTAAGGGCCACTGTTCACAACCACCATTCTGGTGTCATTATTCAGAAATAAGGGTGAAGATAGACGTGTGGAGTTAATTCAGACCCAAGATTAGCATTTACACTTCATGTAGACCACAGGGAAGTGTTTTAAAAGGCATAACTCCATTAAGGAAATGTGCATATATATATATATATATATATATATATATATATATATATATATATATATATATATATATATATATATATATATATATATATATATATATATATATATATATACACACACACTCACACATCACTCCTTTTAACATTACAATATACTACTGAAAATAGATATGTATGTATGTGACATATTCACAGTTCTTGTGTATTACTGTACATTATGCAGTGTATCCTGATGAAAAACTGTCATGCGTGACTTTTATGTAAGTATTCTGTATTCGACATAAAACCAAGGAATGTGAAAAGCCAACTAGGTGTTTTTGGATCACATTTAATGTTTGATGTACTGTGCTTATAACGTGACTTGATTATGCTTTGACAGATGTTAGCATTAAAAGCCTATTATAGCCTCATAATTTGTTAAACATTAACATCTAGTAACGAAACATGTACATCTGAAGTTAATTCATACCACCAATAATTAAACATTTGCATTCTAAACTTAGCTTTGTAAAGTTAAGAATGTCATAGTGCAGAGGCAGTTTACAGAAAACAATTTAACACTTGTAATGTTTTGTAAAATGCACATTAAGGTGAGAGGTGGGGTGATACTGAAGCCAGTCTTTTTATGTTTCTCATGTTAGAGTCCTGGACCAGCACAAACTCAACAAGGATCAGTGGGAGGAGAGGATTCAAGTGTGGCATGAAGAACACAAGAGCATGCTCAGGTAATCACTAAAAACACCATCTATACATGAGATAAGCTTCTCATTATGGTCTGATTAGCTCTGTGCAGTCGCCACAATCAGCCAAACTGTCCATTCTTTTGATTCCTTTCATTTCCCATGTTAATGTATTGTTGTCCACAGAGAGGAATCCATGATGGAGTACCTGAAGATTGCTCAGGATCTTGAAATGTATGGAGTCAACTACTTTAACATCAAGAATAAGAAAGGGACAGAGCTCTGGCTGGGAGTGGATGCTTTGGGACTCAACATCTACGAACAGAATGACAAGTAAGTGAATAGACAAAGATAGAATTACTATGATCACCATGAATATGTGAACTTTCTCCGTTTGGGGTTTGCCAATTTATGTTAAGTTTAAGGAAGCTGACTGTGTGTTTTATTTCTCTGCAGAATGACACCCAAAATTGGTTTTCCTTGGAGTGAAATAAGGAACATTTCTTTCAATGACAAGAAGTTTGTCATCAAACCGATTGACAAGAAAGCACCTGTAAGTGAATCAATTTTAATGGGGATCTTGTTAACAGTTCAGATATCCCATGATTAACTGGTCTTTATACGATTTTTGATACATTCTCCTATTTTGTTATTTTAGGACTTTGTGTTCTACGCTCCCAGACTTCGCATTAACAAACGTATCCTGGCACTGTGCATGGGCAACCACGAGCTGTACATGCGCCGCCGTAAACCTGACACCATCGAAGTGCAGCAGATGAAGGCTCAGGCTCGAGAGGAGAAGAATCACAAGAAGATGGAGAGGTAAAAACAGCATCTGTTTATTTATACAACAGAGCCCAATATATGTGGCAGAACATAATATGGGATTAGTGATGCACCGATCAGCATTTTTTGGCCTGGTCACCGATACCGATCACCAAAAAACCTGATTTGCCGATCATGGGAGGAATTTTAAATTTCCGTACCTTTCAGGGTTCTCACCAGGAATTTTATACAGTGTTAACGGTAACTGGGACAGCCCGACACTATGCGCATTCACAATAGCCTTCGTTAAATCTTGCGAGTTCCCAGATCTCCAAATGCTTGTGATTTAGGTCACTATTCACCATACATGGCATCACAGGAACAACGAGACATGCTAATTGTAACCCTGTGATTAGAAGCGACTCGTAATTTTAGATGGGAACAGGTCAATCAACAGGAAAGGACGGCTGACGAGAGATACATAAATTAACCCAGTCGACAAAAACAAATGCACATGGTGTTATCTGTCAAAATAACTCTTTCACAGCATCAATTGCCCCAATAAAGAAGTTTTTTCACATAAATATGGAAATGTTACATAAGCAAATGTGCTGAAAACACAATCCCACAACTTGAAAGACAGCGTAACGGGCCTAATGACAGTGTAACTGACAACGTAACGGCTCATTACGCTGAAATGCACTTTCATCTAGCAGAGAGTGCATCTTTCATAGAAATAAAACTATCAATTAACTATATTTTTAGAAGTACAGAAACAGTCAATAGGAGATGTACTGGTTCTGTATCATGTTTGCCAGTTTGAAAATGGTCGCTAGTAATTTACGTCACGCGATCGGCTTTTTGATTGGCATGTTTTTCCGATTGCCAATCAGGCTATTTTTAACTAATATCGGCTGATTATGATCGGGAGCCGATCGATTGGTGCAACATTATATGTGATCATTTTGCTTTATTTGTAAAGACAGTTTTGTTATTGTTACATGAATAAATACTAAGTATACTAATATACTAAATAATAAATACTTTCCTACCCTCCCTACCGTCTGAAATAGCTGCTCTTAACAATATAAAACAGACTGCACTGTGTTTTTAGTTATTTTATCTGTTTTTCTTGTTTTATCTGGTAAAGTACTTGATCTCTTTTTTTGTCTCCATCTCCATTAGAGCTTTACTGGAGAATGAAAAGAGGAAAAGAGAAGTTGCAGAGAAGGAGAAGGAAAAGATTGAAAAGGAAAAGGAGGAACTCATGGAGCGATTAAAGCAAATTGAGGAGCAGACAAAAAAAGCCCAACTAGGTGGGTGACCAGTAGATACTCAAACCAACAGTGTCATGATTTTTTTTTTCCTTTCGTTCTTAATGTTGTTTGTGACATAATTCTATGTCAATGGTTGTACGCACAGAATTGGAGGAGCAAACGCAGAAGGCTCTAGAACTGGAGCAGGAGAGGAAACGAGCTCACGAGGAGGCTGAACGTCTGGAGATGGATCTGAGAGTCGCAGAGGAAGCCAGGACGAGCCTGCTGCAACAGTCAGAGAACCAGATGAAGAACCAAGAGCACCTGGTTAGTTTATCCACTCAACACACATGGCTGACCTTAAGGAATTACACTCAAAAACTTGCACTTAGATGTGTATGTTAATGTGATGCAATGCATTTGTTCTACTGCAGCTTAAGTGCCTGGGTTTTACCAACGTGTTGCCAACTATTTAATTAAAAGGGCCATATTACATTAAACTTTTATTTGTCTTTGATACTGTACATTCATTTGTGTATTTGGACACTAATGGTTCTAAAAGTTTTAATTTGAAGCCTCCAGATTCTGCAAAGCTATCTTTCTATTAATTTTGGGAAAAATTGAGTGCATTTCTACATGCCGTTTTAATTCCATCTTAATTTGTTACGCCTGTATCTACCTACGTTACAACATTTGCACATATACTGTTAAGACTACCAACAAACATTTCTCAGAACCTGACATAATTGTTTGTCAGCAGCAGGAGTTCTAGTCCATACTGATGTCCAAAACGTCGAAGCCGATTACTTAAAATGTTCAGTTGTTGGTTGTATTAAAATGGCTGAATGGGACAGAAGCACGATTGAAAAAACCTGGAGGAGGTGTGGTATGAAATGACCTTTCTGGTTTCATTACTCAGAAATGGGACATGTGGAATTAAATTAATGAAGAATTCAGACCCAAACATACAGTTTATGTAAATCACAGGGATTTCTTTTCCTTTTACTTGGTAACTTAATGTGTGCCAGTTTTGTCAACTTAATTCTAATTTGGTAACATGCTCCTCACACTTAATTCTGGCACATTTAGTTCATGTCTTCATTTATTGAGCATTTAATACAACTATTAAATGATGTGTTTGTTTGTCCAGGCCACAGAGTTGGCAGACCTCGCTTCAAAGATTTCCCTCCTGGAAGATGCCAAGAAGAAGAAAGAAGATGAAGCTACTGAGTGGCAGATGAAGGTGACTTATTACTTTTTAACACTACTACATTAGATTTCACAGAAATACTAGAAAATGTTAATTTAGCTTCAGGTTTTCTGTAGAGGCCCTCCTTTGTGGACCAATAAAGAGAGACAAACATTCCTGCTGTGTTCAGTATATTTGGGGGAGGGGGGGGGATTAAAGCACAAAGCTCGCCTCATGTCTTTTTTGGTCAAAACCCATGTGTGCCAGTCCAGCCCCTTCATTTTTTTGGGTATTGTGACTCATGCAGTCTCTGGCAGCAGCTGTCTTTGTACAGAGGAAATCCTGTTTTAGTGTTTTACCCCCATTATGATATGCTGGCTTACAAAATACTATTGCACTAAGTGGTGGTTTCCATGTTGCGCAATGCGTTGGAGTTCAGATGACATTCCAATGTTAGTCATAAGTGGATCTTACTGTGAAAATCACACTTTGTGTAGTGGATTATGTGTCTCTGTCATTATCACTACAATAAGGAGCCAGTGGAAGTAGTCAAACAGGCAACATAATCCACTCCTGTGGCTCTGATGAATGGAGGTTTAACCCTATGTTCATGATTTGATGTAATTTAAGTAATGATTCAAACAAATAACATAACACCTGCATCTGTTTGTTACGTACATATGGATGGAACCTGTTGTTCTCAGGACACACAATCATCTTATTGTCAATGTTTCCTCTCAGGCTACAATGGTGCAGGAAGACCTGGAGAAGACCAAAGAAGAGCTGAAAAACAAAGTACTGGTCGCTCATGTTCAGGAGCCGCTCAATGCAGAGAACGAGCACGATGAAAACGATGAGAGCAGTGCCGAAGCGAGCGCCGAGTTTACATCAGCCGCCACGTACAAAGACCGTAGTGAAGAGGAGCGCATGACTGAAGCAGAGAAGAATGAACGTTTACAGAAACATCTGCTTGTAAGTCTTTGTTCATACTCATTAAATCCATAATCCAGGAAACATTATATTCAGGGATAAGGAGGTTTAGATTAGATTAAACTTGATCATTGTCCATGTCACAAGTACAGAGCGACGAAATGCCATTAGCATGGAACCGGAAGGGCATTAATTAATACAATGCAAAATACACACACAATGCAAAATAGTGCAGTATAAAAATGAGTAATATATATTGGCGATTGGAAACTGGAAATACTATACATCTCAGGATAAACTTATTGGAGTTAATGTATTGTTATATTGTAGACAAAACTTAATTTATACAACATCGGAGACGTAGATGGGAGAATAATGTGCTGCACCAAGTGTGATATATGAATAACCAGTCGTTAAAGTGAATCAAGAACCACAAAAGAAATGGAAACGTGCATTTCATCATAATTTTCATACGAGGACTCAAAATTATAAAATGGTAATTACTGAGATTATAAATAAAAACATATAACAGCAAATAAGATACAAGACCATTAATGATCATAACACCCATGAATAAAACAATAAATCTATGTGCAATAATAGTAAAACAAATTAAATAAGCACAGCACACCTGAGCTAAGAGTTTTAATGAACAACACATTTAAAATAGACAAAATAGACCACTGACACATATGCAGAAAAATGACGTATATTAAATTCAATCAGGAAAAAAAAATCAAATGCTTGAGAAAAAGTATGAAGAACACAAACATAAGTGGAAGAAGAGTTCCAACACTGCTATCTAGTGGCTGGGTTGTAAATAGTCTTCAATAATCTTTCACATAAAGTATTTGTTTAAAAAAATGATTGTTATTTTTGAGAATCAATATAATATCAACAAAAATATAACAAATGTGTTAATTTCCACCTACACCTCCAAAGATAGATATATATATATATATGTGTGTGTGTGTGTGTATATACTAAAATCACCCACAAATGCACTAATATCTTGGAGTCTGTGTTCATGAGTTAGACTAAAATTGTGATTCCAGGCAGAAGACGTCATCCCACAGTGATGTCCCTGACTTTATCCACACTGATAAGAGAAAGATGAAAACAGAAACAGAAACAGTACTGACCCATATGCCTTATAACAACTGCTACATGTAAAACTAAGCTTACACTGTCAGAAGCAATGGCTAGGAATGTCCCTAGTCCTTAATGATGTCATGAACTGAAGCATCTCCAGGTCATGACCTTTCATTTGAAGTCAATCAGACAAACAGTTCCAGAAAAATGAACAAAAGTGTTTAGTGATTTTGAAATTTGGAGGAGCCCCTTATGGTCAATTTATAAATGGTTCAGTCAAATTAAATCATTCTTCCTCTCCATGATATTCATTGATATGGAAAACATTGGAATTTCTAAAAACATAATATCCCCAAAACTTCATTTGAGGACATAATAATAACAGTATAATATTATCAAAGCTTGTGTGTAGTACATTTTTGGGGGGTTAAAGGGGGTTATATAGTATTGATATTCCAAACTCTCAACAATCAAAGGAAGTCACATACTTAGGACCAACATATCCAACAACAAATACATATCTAGACTGTATCATTTACTGAAGAAAGTATAAAAATCATTACATCTGTATTGTGGAATCATATATTTTTCTTCTTCAAATAAAGAAGTTGGCTGAAGCAGCTGTCAAAACAAAATTGTGTCTTCCATCAGTTGATAGTTTATATTCTAACTCTGTTAGCTTAGCTCAGTTTGTAGACAGAAAACCACCACCAGTCAAACCACTAATCACCCCCTGGGTTCTGTATGGTTTGTGTTGGCAATAATTGCATTAAAAATTTGCTTGGAATCGACCACACAAGGTCAGAACTGTCACAGTATAGTCTGAACCATGGATCAACAAACATACAATTTATCAAAGACAACAACGTCACATAACATTACATTTGTAATTCACTACAATTTCAGCATCAAACTACATTGTTTTCCTTTAGAACTATATGATGGTGAAAGAAGTCCTTCTAGCTTCTATCAATTTGTCTCTTTTTTTTTTTTGACTCACAAAGCTGTTTCTTTGTGGCAAAAACGAAAGAAGCCGAGATTATTTATTGTCATCGTCCGTCAAGGTTAATGTGACATAAATGGCATGTGGTTGGTGTGAAAGTAGCTGCAACTGTGGCTTAATACTGTGATTTAATGTGTGTCTTTAGGCTTTGAGCTCAGAGTTGGCCAATGCCCGGGACGAGAACAAGAAAACAGTGAACGACATCATCCACGCAGAAAACATGAAGGCAGGACGGGACAAGTACAAGACCCTCAGACAGATCCGGTCAGGAAACACCAAACAGCGCATCGACGAGTTTGAATGCATGTGATGTGTGCATTCACCCTTTAAAGAAGCCCACACAGCTGGGCTGCTCTGCCTGGACTGCAGTCCTGCCTTCACACAAGCTGTTTTCTCTGCACCCAAATAAATCAGATCCGGAACAAGACGTGGCTGCACAAACACAGCACAATGTACAAATAAGGGTCTGGAAATTCCACTTGTTATCATTCCTAACTTTGAATTTAGGCAAGTCACTGGTTGAAAAGGGACATACTGTATTTTATTAGTATTTCATTCCTCACAAAGGGGTTTATGTAGCATTTTAGTCAAGGGCTCACGCCACCTTTCATGACTCATGGCAAACAGTTCATTATTACTGTTCCATTTTTGTATCATGAGTAGAGAGAATTTAATTAAGGAAAGACCAATCTAAATTTGATCTAGAAAACTGTAGATGTATTTCTGCTGTAAATACTGACGGCAACGGTTCCTCTCAAGTAGCTGGATTTTTTTTAGACTGATGCATTTCCCATTAAACCTCAATGCACTGTAATCTACACCAGAAAATACACCTAGTATGACTGAAGTGTCTGTAGAAGATTAATAGAGCAGTGTTACCATTTATCAACTGAAATCAACTGTTAGAAACCATTCAGTATTTATATCCCAGTCACAAAGTGACATTAAAGCTCAATTTCATTTAGTTTGTCGTTTGTACTTTGTATGTTTCTGAGTTACTTTGAAGTCAATTTGCAGTTACCAACCTTTTAGTGTTTATTTCATTGTCAATATTCTAATGCATCCATTTCTTTTAAAACCTACATACAAATATCTTTAATTTTAGACCAAATGACTGTAACGTGATTAAAAAAAATCTCCAAGGAGGGCATCATTTGTTTGCCAAAGTTTGTGGAAATTTTTTAGTCCAATTCCTCTTGAAATTTTTATTCTAAAATTTTGATTTGGGTTGTATCATCTCACGTTTTTTTGGTTTTTTTTTTTTTTACACAAACCTAAATTTGGCATATTTTACACATTATGAAGCAAATGTCTCCATCAAAGTGAATAGATTTTTGATTTTACAATATTACAAATACCTTTTTTCTTTTTTAAATTCCTACTCATCAGGAATAACACTTGACTTAAATGCAGTTCTTCTGTTTTGCATTGATGAGTGGAGTCTTTTAACAATACAGCATTAGGAATACTGTACATTTTTACTTCATTACTGTATACTTTAGGCCAATTTTCAATCAATATTAAACATGAGTACTGTCAGATATGAAGCGGAAAGTTGTAATTATTCCTAAATTCTCAATAACCTTTATGCATAAAGTATTTGAACATGCACTGGAAAACCCTGGTTAACTTTTTCACAGTCGGTCCAAAAGTACCTGCTGTCCTAGATGGACAATGTTTCTAATGCATGCGTTATCGATAGGATTCTGTATTTAATTACATGTGTGTGTTTTGTAAATTTGGGTTTTTCAGGTGTGATAAAAAGAAGACACCACTGAAGATATTTTTGTATTTTAAAAATCTAGCAATGCTTGACAGAATTTTTGTACTGAGAAAAAAAAAAATCAAATCAGTATTTGCTGTAAACAGACCAGTCAAACATTAGACGCGACTAGAAATCCTGTATTTCACACGTTCTCTACCATAAATCCAGTCATAACTTACAGACTTGTCAGTGTTAAATCTACAAACATCCACAACCATAAAATTATACACCTTTCAGGTTTCATTTCGACAAGACAGAAGAAAGCTTTTTGCACACATTGAAATTAATATGTGAAAAAGTTCATCACTATTTTGCAGCTTCACATGCATTGTGGTGACAAATATTTCTTTGTATTTTATTTTGATATCTCTTTACAAATGAAAATGTGCCATGTAGACCAAGAATCTTTTTGATAGAGGATATTTTTGCCCATTGCTGCTTTTACTTGTATCTTCCATGAAATATAAAAGTGCAGTTGATTTGAGTAACCTTCGGTGCCTTTGACGATACCTTCAATGATGCTGTACAATATAAAACCAGAAGCACCTGCATCGACAGCCCTCTGCTTATGATCTGAACTCAAAGTAAACACAGACAGAAACATGTCATGTATTTGAAAGTGTAAAATAACAGGCAGTGCCTCATCCAGATTAGTCATCAGAACTTTCTGCTTCCTTTCAATGAATAAAAAACAAATTGCGAACTATTCCACCTGTGTGTTTGTTGCTGATCTGCATGTTTAGTCTTATACTATTTTTTTTTTTTTTTTAACATCATTTTGCTCAATACAGTCCTGGGAAAAAAATATTATACGATCAAAAGTCAAAATCTCCTTTGCAGAGGTGTCAAAAGTACTCACATTCTGTATTTAAGAAGAAGTACAACTACTTGTGTGAAAAAATACTCTTGTAAAAGTAAAAGTGATTCAAGTCCTTTAGTTTTTTAAAAAATGTACAACTTCGGAATTGTAATAAAATACAAGTGTAAAAGATTTTTGCTGTAAATGAAATACTTATTTACTAAGGAAAAAAAAAAAATCTGAAAACTTTCTAATTCTACAGTAAATGGTACTGTCCAGAGACTGGCCTGTAAAAATGAGTAAGGAAGTGGAAAAAAATTTAAGTTGGGAAAAGTGAACATGTGCAAGACTGGTACTACTGACCCTGTGTTCCTTCTCCATGATTTTAACACTGATTTTCCCTCTGAAGCCACATATCTTACCTACTGTATGGTGTAAGATAACTGTCAATGCATTCATGTCCACAGATTAGATACCCGTGCGTATTTGTCCAAAATTAAAAATACGACTTCAAACTTTATTGCTCACATTTCTTTGGTATGAATAGACTTCCCACAAGTGACGCAACTGTCAAAATACATCATAATATATATATATTATGTATGCATGTATATATATTTATAAAACAGCCCACCAATCTCCACGGTACCACTCCGCTCACACAGAACTTCTATCTCTCGTACAAGCAGTTTTGAAATCTACAAAAAAAAACTAATGAAATGTTACCACATGTACCTTATTAACTATATATATATATATATATATATATATATATATATATATATATATATATATATTATTATATATATATATATTATTATATATATTATTATATATATATGTTATTATATATGGACAGAATTTACTGGTTAAAAAAACAAACAACAGCTGTGAAAGGATGTTTCCACACTGTGTCTAAATACATCTACGGATGCGCTGGGACACATCATCAGTGATGTTGTATCCTGAGATCACAGGGTGTTTCGGGTCTCTCAACATCAGACACTGACTCTTCTGAATCAGACTATAAAGGGATTTCTGTCCTCCATTTTTTCTGAACCAACAGGGTTGAAAAGTGAAGCCAGTATAATTTCCAAAATCTGCTTTAACTTGAATTTCCACTAGGGGGCAGTATCCAAAAGGCAGATGATCCTCACAGATCCCACGTGTTAAAATGCTTCTATTTCCACCACACATAATAAGAGCAGATTTCTTTTGTATACATTGCAGGAAAAAAAAAACAGCAAAATGGAGGCAGGTTTGTGCTGATTGACCAGCATCTAAACCCAACATATACTGATTTGTGGTGATTAGCATGAAGATATTAACCCATAAAGAGCCAGTGTCAGTTCCCAAATTACTTTTTTATATATTTAACCTTTCTTATCACCATTTATTGTAATATTATCATCTTTAGTTAGATTGTTTTTCACATAAATCACATGTATTCCTATATTTAATTAACTTTTTTTTTAACTTTTCATAAACACTCAGAGTAAAGTTGAGGATTTTATATCCAAAACTAAGGAAAAACTGAAGCTAAATCTTTCATTAATTGATAATGATGGTATTTCCACTTCTGCTACGGAGCCTCTGAATGTCCAAATGGGTCACATCTGAGAACCATGAAAATATCACAAACTGTTACAGTATTTACATAAATTAGTACATCAACAGGGATTAAACAGTTTATATAAATCATTTTGGTCGATGGTGGTCATTTGGGTCTTTATGGGTTAAATGTCCAGCTACCAAATGTAGACAATATAATGTTATGATTGAATTATGAAACTTAATAACCTTATGACAATAAAGAAACTTAATGACACAGTAACAACTTTCACACAACTAACAACACCTAAAACATGATCAGTTTTTTTTTTTTTTTTTTTTTATAATCAGCAGTGGCAGGAGTATCCATTCATCTTGGGACGATGGTGTAGTGATATGATGAAGGTTAACGTAGTCTAGATTGTACAGTCCTACCCTAGAGTGGCAGTCTCTGGAACATTTGATAGACACATATGAGGTTGGCACTGAGACAGAGACTGCCCTTCCCTTCCTCTTGGCTCTCATGTCTGTCAGCTGGTTGTTTTTGTTGTCCTCTGTCCTCTGTCCTCTGACCTCTGTCCTCAGTCAATGACTGGTCCTCCAGAGTGGGCGATCGTCTGATGTGCCTTCCCATGAGTTGGGGTCAATGCCGACCTGTTTCATGTTGCACTTGCAGACATCCTTGAAACAGAGCTGCAGCCTTCCAATGGGGCGGCGACCACCCCCCCCCCCCCCCTTCACACAGTTCCCTCGTACAACATGACCTTAGGAATGCAGCTGGAGACCATGTGGCGAATGTGGCCCGGCTACCTCAGGCGTCTCCTGCTGAGGAGGGAAGACAGGTTTGGGATGTCGACACATTGGAGAACTTCGGCAGTGGTTACCTTGTCCTGCCACCAGATGTGTAAGAGACGTCTAAGCTGGGGTGTCATAGTAGGGGGGGGGGACCTGACTACCCAGGGCCAGAGTAGAGAGAGGGGCCCATGAAAACCCAGATTTATTTATTTTTTTTTGGGGGGGGGGTTTATTTCAAATGAATTGGGCCCTATAATTCATGGTGTCATTACATATATTGATAACATCAACTGAGAGAATGAATTTTATGCCACAGACTACAAATAAGGAAAGAAAAACGAAGGAAAGAAACCTGAGTAGTGATGCAGTTTGTTTCATTTGTTTCCTATACTACATACCATAATATATCCAGCTCTCAATCACAAAGACCGCGGGGGAAGCAACATATTAGCCATTACATCAGCATATATAACGGTGTTTGCAGTCGTGTTAGACAGTTTTGTACAGTTCACACACATAACATGTATCAACCCACCAGGGAGACCAACAATTTCAGCCACCTTACTTCATGCCTCGTCCTTTAGATAAGTGTCTCTATATGTAATAATAATAATAATAATAATAATAATAATAATAATAATAATAATAATAACAATAACAATTAACTTTATTTATACAACACTTTTTGAAGAGCATAAAAGTCACAAGGTGCTTTACAAAAGCAAATGAGGCATAAAACACATAAGCAGCATAAAGGGCATAAAACATTAAATCAGGAAATGACATAAAAACAAATAGAAATACACCTACAACAGTAAAAACAACAACTTAAAGTTCAGTCTAAACACATGGTCTTGATCTAATTCTTTTAAAGATGTCAACAGTGTCCACAGATCGTGGTGAGGGACAGACCAAACTGTGCACTAACAGATGACAGCGGTGATTAGGATCTGCTCCATTTTCAGTATTTTTCTTTTTGGCTCTTCATCACGGTGCCTTCATCACGGACACACCCCTATGATCTACTGTCATTGGATAACGTACGTACGGCCGCAGCTCGGCTCAACTTCTTGACGTTCTGCTGATCTCCGTCTTGCTGTGCCGCAATCCCAGAAGGCCTTGCGAGTATGGCAACAGTGTTCGGACGGATTGTATAGACAATGAATGGAATGTGTCTGATGCAGCATGACGTGCCGCAATAATGGACGACCGGCCTGAGTCCTTTCCTGTTTATTTAAACACACGTTCATTCACAGTTGCACTGCGTTCTTACAACCAGACACAGCAGCTTATAAATACAGCCATTTGTTCATGTATATGTTACTTTTTTATATATATATATATTAAGGGTATTATGTACTTGTACCTGCACCTGTCTATGTATGTCTATGGGTTGCAGCTTTCTGTGTTGTGGCTTTTTGGTATATATGACACCTAAGGAGAAACCTGTCTGCGTCCATTCCTAGTATGTTAAAGACAGACAGCAGCGCATCTTATTGGCTGAATTGCAGGCGAGTTCACGTGACAAAGGAAGACAGATAGAGGTTGGAAGTGTGTGAGGAGTTGGCCCATTTCAGGGCAGTTTTTAATCCCGCAGCTTTTCGAAAAGATCATTTCAACATTGGCCCCACTGAAGTGTTAATAATAATACTAATAATAATCATTAAAAAAAACAACAACTGAAGTTTCAAAAGGGCACTTTCATTGAGAAAGGGCAAAGAGGCAAGTGCTCTGGCATCACCCAGCGTCTCTCTGCGCACACCTATGTACACACACACACACGTATGAATTTTAATCTATAGTTTTTATTTTTTGGTTTAGATCCACAATGTAACTGCCAATGTAAATTAGCCTTTTATACCAAATAAAATACAAAATATACAGTTGTTACAGTGACTAACAGGCTGGCAAATAAAGGGTTTGTCTGATTTCCATTTAAAGCCATGTACTCATAGATGCAGTGCACACATCACCTCCCTCTTCAATGTGAGTGGATCAGGTCCAAATAAGATCTAACAGCTGGTACTGGCAAAGTCAACAAACCTCAGAATAGATATTTGTGGATACCACTTGGATAGAAACTAAGTACAATTACTGTGCACAAAGTATATCTGTCTATTTGTATTTTTTAATGCAAAAGACGGCTGGATAGTCAGCATGTGATCAAAGGGTTGCTGGTTTGATTTCTGGACTGGCAGGGAGTTGTTAGCTGATGTGCCCTTCAACAGGGCATTTAACCCCATATTTGCTGGTGTGGTGACTGAACCCCTACTGACAGAATAAAGATTCTATTCTTTTCTGTTTTATCTTTTCTCATGAAATAATTGTGATAATGTGATTTACTTTGATTGTATGCAATCATTACACATGAATATTAATGTGTATAAACTACAATAAAAAAGACGTACGTGTCTGAAAACAAAATTATTCCAACTTCAACAATTTAAAACATTTTTTAAAACACAGAATGATAAGAAATTGGATTGAAAATCTAACTACAGCTAGAAATATACTTCTGACATCCTAGCATATCCATTTTATGTTCTATAATTCTGTATTCGAAATATAAAGTAATGCATAAAATGTATACTATGAACTACATTCAGCAGCAGAATTTTATATGTAAATATGTGCATTTGAACAATATAATACAATAGTTGATTTAAAAATGTATGAAAGCAGCCATTTTACTAAATAAATGCTACTTTTAGAGCTAAAAGTCAGTTTTCTATATTCCAGATATTCTAACACTTTACTGTTTCTGCTTTTACACAAGTCAAATATGTCATTGCTTTTACCACCTTTCGATGTTTCTAGTCATGGTGTCTCTACATCTTCATAAACTATTAACTGAATACTTGTAGATTTCTAGATTTCAGTTCATGAATTAATTTAGTTTGGTGTTTACATTTTCAGCCATTTTTGCAATAGGAAATTCAGTTAATTCTTGTAAAACTACTTGATGGAAATCAACCTCCTCTTTCTCAACTGTAAAGGGAGGTGGCATTTTTTCATCCTCTACTTCCCCTGCGTGTGGTATCAGTGGCCTGAAGACTGTGTTGAAATGATTCACACTCTGAACTGTGTCTTCAAGATAAGTGAGTTGTACTTCATAAATATGTGTCTGTGTTTCCATTAAAATGACTCCGCATTACTGCGCATACTTCTGTGTGTTTGTGTTCTTCAGGTTATTAGAGGAGATCATTACTGTAAAACATAGTTTTAAGTCTTAACTAATTATTAAAAGTCCACAAGGGAGAAATTATTCAATGATTCTTCTGGAGACAAACTTTATGGTCCCCTTTCTTCCAGTTATAAACACCATTTTATAAACACCCCTTTTTAACATGATACATAGGTGTCCCTGACACCAATGTCCAGAAAAATATTAAACAATATTCTGGTAAAACATTATTTACTGTAGCATTTTCAATTAGAAAGTAAAGTCAAACATAAGATGTATGTATTTTTGCTTGTTTATATGTACTTTGACAGCATTACTGCTACTACTACATATAATAATAATAATAATAATAATAATAATAATAATAATAATAATAATAATAATAATAATAATAATAATAATAATAATAATAATAATAATAATAATAATAAATGAATTGTAGTTTTGAATTGTTTTAGGTCAAGTCATTACTTTCACTGTTTAGTTTTCTTTGATGGGATAGTACATTTTCATAATGAGATCAAACTAGTCCAGAGAGAGTGTGTGTGTGTATATATATATATATATATATATATATATATATATATATATATATATATATATGATGCAGAAAGAAATGTGTAGCTTTTTTACATTAAACAATTATCCTGATTGTAAAGTGCACAATGCAGGAGTTTTTTCAAATACATTTAAATAATATTTTTATTTATTCATAATTAGTTTTTTAAGGCATGTATGTAATTTACAATGGATATAATTTTTAAGTAAAATTGTAAATTATTTTGTCCCTTATAGAGGACAAAATGTATTACCGAGTCTCAGGAGGATATGTCATGGAAACTACCAACAGTGTTTGTTGTACAATGAGTGAAGGAAGTAACACAAAGTTTATTTACTTTAACAAAAAACAAATCAAAAAGTACATGTCTGTTTCAAACTGTCACCTTCAAAAACGTCACCAACAGTGAATCACTAGTCATATCCATGATACAAGACAGAACAGTATATTTACTGAGCAAATGACTACACGTTCAGTTTACATGGGCCAAACCACAGCAGTGTTGCATCATGGGAAGAATAAAGGAAGTGAGGACGGTGATGGATGAGAAGGTCAGTAGATCAAGCTCATCTGGGACATGTTGAGTCTAGGTTTGTGGGAGTTTGAAGCAGACCCAGTGTTTCTGATGTGTGTTTCTAACAAACAGACCCAGATGGAGCCTGAAAAAGGGAGGTGAAATGCTAAATAAATGGATGAGAGGAGTGATGGGTACTTCCCTGGTTGTTTAATTTGGTAACAGTAGACGTTCCAGGTGGTTGGACATGTGAGCTCGGTCCTGAACCTTAGTTTATTTCCTTTATTTTAATCAGATTCAAAACCTGCAAATAACACAATAGGTTTATTAGCATTCTTTCCTGAAGTGACCAAACTGAACATGCACTGAAAGCACCCCTGCTACCGTCACATGACAGGTGTATTTAGGCTGTGAATGGATCATAGCTTAAGATTGATTAGTATATACAGTGGTGGAAAAAATGGTTTGGACACCTCATGCATTTGTGATAAATTGCATTAAAATCATTCTTATGTTACTGAAATTTGCCAAGTATTGTTCCCTTCTCCAAACCCACACGCTCCCTTCTGCATTTACACACGCTCTGTGGATATTTCAGCAGAAAAACCTCCAGGATATAACGTTTTCAAACTGTCAATTATCTATCAAATTTTTTTTTTTTTTTTGTCAATCTATTTTATTAGGGCACATTTTCCATATACATATTCTCTCAGTACAGGAATAAGCAAGTCCACACTCTCCTTCCCATCCATAATGGTCCATATTCACTTAATAAGGAGTGTTATAGCAATGATATTCTGTTATGTTATAGATGCTTTATCAATAGATCCTTCCATGTAATGTAAATGTTCTCAGTTGATGATGGGAGAGAAAATGTGATCTTTTCCAGTTTGAAGAAATACATTACGTCTGTTATCCAGGCATGGTTTTCTGGAGGTTTATGTTCTAATGTAGGATAATAAATATACAGGCAATCAAAGAAGCAAGTTCTAACACATTTAGTTTCTGTGTGGTGAACGTAAGATAATTCAACAAGACTCCAAAGATGGCAATGAGTGGTCAAGATGTTATATCAGTAAAGAGTGATTAATATAAGGCACAGACATAACTTTATAGAGGATAGGAAAATAATTGTGGGAGGGCTAAAATGAGACAAAATCAACAGCAAATAACAATAAAACTGCAAACAGTCTCAAAGGCCTTCATCATCCCTCGCGACCACCTTCCAAACCACACAAAAACAACTCCTAAATTCAACACTACCTAAACCAAATATGAACGCCCAAACAGGAATCAAATCAGCGAAGGGAAATACAGTGGCTGATCCTTGTAGGAGCCGGGCTAAAACAAAAACCCACATTTCAAATACAAAAGCATACACTTTACAAAGCAATACCTAATTACAAGTTACCCCCAACACTGGAGGCCTGTACATGGTTAACGCAGAACTTGCTATTAAGCACATTTTAATTTAACCCTTTAAATTTCCAAGGGTTCACATATAGGCTGGAAGTAGTCGCTCAAAAATGTTACGCAAACCACCCAAACCTGTCCCAAATGTCACATGACCTAATGTAATGTAGTTTGACAACGGAGATTCTCACTTATTGGAAGTTATAAGCCACTCTCCGATACAATATCCACAGCAGGTACAATCACTCATTTGTTCAAAATACAAATGGCAAACAGCTGATCTGAACCTTTATGTTCTTTATTATCTTAACCTAATTATCCACAGAGGAACCATATTAAAACAAAGACAGTCATGGTCCAACAAAAGCATTCAAAACAAACCAAAAAATGGTCCAAATATAGTCCAAAACATCAATAAATAACTACAAATATTTTATCTATTGCATCATTTAACAGGACCTGCCTCCAATATCCCAGTTTTCATCTTAATATTTTCATTCATAATATAAGCAAACACCAACTGTATTTTAACAAAATGGTTCAAGAACAGCATTCAATTGACTTTATTAAGAAATTTAGGTGACATTGAGTGCAAGTTTAAAGGGTTAAAAAAAGTTCTGTTGGATTACTCAAACTATTTAAGTGAAGTTTACTTATAAAATGTGATGATAAAGTGAACTCAAAGTTTTGAGTAATAAAACTTGGACCTTTTTCAAATAAGTGGAAATCCGTACGAGGGTAGTTTCTGAACTTCCTGTTAAATGTCAAGACAGTAGAAAGCTGGTAATATGGAGAGAGTATTTTCAAGTTCCTGAAGAAATTTGCCGCTTTTAATATTTGCAGATATTGTGGATGAAAATTCACTAACAAAAAAAACTTGATAAAGGTTACACATTTTTCTGTGAGGAAAAAGTATCAAAGTATGAAGAGAGCCCTGGGGCTAAGTGCTACTGAACTGATAACTATGTCCACAAATCATTATTATATTCACTTATGCTCCATTCTTACTCGCCCCTTCATCCCACCAAATAGCCTTGACCCATTTTTGTCTAGCTTTGCTGTTAACAGCGAAGAAGTGGAACGAAAGATATGACTGCTTATGGACATTACAACAACATCCCGGTATGTTACAATAACTATTGGTCGTTGCTATGTCATGTTTGGCATTTAACTTTTGCCCTTGTGGAAGTAGGTTTACTCTCCGCTTGTGTATTTCCGGTGCAAAATGCAGAAGTTGTGAGAAAGGTCCATATCAAGTTGTAACCAAACACTAAAAATGTTTAAAACAAAGAAAAATTCCAAGGCACTCTCTTAAAAGTGAAAGATAAAAAGCCTTTATTAAACTGGCTTGGTTAACAAAACCTATAAAATCATATAAAAACATATAAAAAACCCCAACGCGTTTCGGCACAAATGGCCTTCATCAGGGAGTAAGACGAATGGATGAAGGCCATTTGTGCCGAAACGCGTTGGCGTTTTTTTATATGTTTTTATATGATTTTATAGGTTTTGTTAACCAAGCCAGTTTAATAAAGGCTTTTTATCTTTCACTTTTAAGAGAGTGCCTTGGAATTTTTCTTTGTTTTATGCTGGTCTCTCCCATCCAATAGAGCACCTCTAATTTTTATTACTTATTTTGAGTCCAGGTAGCGCTCCTTAAGCAAACTTTTTTTAGGTTCTCTACTAGCACTAAAAATGTTTAGTTGAATCCATTTGAAACTGAAGTTTAGAAAAAAACTGAAGTGAGGAGTTTGAATCTGATTGGTTGGTTCCTTCAAAATATGTCTGGACTTTTCCTTCACTCTCTGGATGAAGCTATTTATTTGCTGGGCTGGAAATTCTTCACTTTCTGGATTTGTTTTAGTCATTTTATGTTGTCACTGAAGCCGAAAAGTTAACAAATGTTTTAATTTCTGTTAATTGTGGTACATACACATCCTGTGTAACCTCAAAATATTGTCATGTTATTTGGTCAAGGTAGTTGACAGTAAAACCAAATCATTTTCCTTTTTTGAGCTCAAGGGGTTACAAGCAAAGTTTCTAATTTCATTAATAAGGTAGATATTTTAAACATCTGTCCTAAATACTTTGGTAATGCAAAGACAGTGGTACCTCTACTTACGAAATTAATTAGTGTTTTAGTACTGTGAAATTTTCGTAAATAGTCACATTTTACATGTAAAATGCCTAATTCGTTCCATGCCCCCCAATACTACCCCTCAAATCCTTTAAAATATATAGAAAATTACACATTATGTATGAAATGTGTTCAAAGAAAATGTAGATTCAGATTTTAGCCCGTCCAGGCTAACACCAGCTGTTGTTAGTGCAGATACAAAAACCACCACACCTGGTTTTACCTGTGATTCTGTCGGAGCTGAATATTGTTAGCACACCCAGGCTAATGTCGGTGTCCGGGAATCCACGTCTGGGTGAGAATGAGGATGCAGCAGTCTGATGGCTCATAAATCCAGCTTCGGGTAGTCCAGTTTTTTGTCCAGTGAGCGTACGTTGGGCAGCGGCAGTAGAAACGGGTTAGCGTTTAGCTGTTAGCTTAGCGGCAAATCCACCGCGACAGCCGCCTCTACTTCCTCCCACAGGTGCCGCCTCCGATGCCTCTGCATCTGTGGAGAGACTCTGCTGTAGAACGGTCCGCGTCTCCGGGCTTACGGAGTCCACGTTTTTAACAGTTTTCCTTAAACTGATAATACTCTGTCGGTCATATACTCTTCTTGCACCGTTCGGCTGAACTTTTAATACTAAAAGCGCTGGTCTACGTGGAGAAATGACCGTTAAAGTGGCTGTTACCGGGAAACACAGCAGTAGGTCCGTGATGACTGAGGGTCAAAGGGTAACGAAAAGCATCATGGGTAACTCTCTCATAGTCAATACGTGCGTGATGTATTTACGTAATTTGCGTTTTTGGGTATAGGAATGTCCTGTATTTTTGTCTGGGAGGTTTCAGTTTTCTTTTGTATTCAGAAACGAAAAATTAAGGTAAAGGTTTTTCGTAATTTAAAATTTTCATTAGCAGAGGCTTTCATATGTACAGATACCCCTGTACTGTCCCGAGAAAAGAGCACCACTTTTTAAAAATGGGCCCAAATTTTTTGTTAATTCACTCGGATAATGTTTTTTCTAGTAGAAATAACTTGTCTTTTCTCCTCAATTTAAGTCCAATACATTTAGCATTAAAGTTGAACATATATAAACCAATTAATTAGATAATTTATATAAATGTAATCACTTGCCTCAAATTGTTTAACCTTTTAACTCCTGAGACTTAAGCAATTCCACAGTAGAAAATCAAATAAGACACAAAATGAACAAAAACTGCCAAAGTGACCAGTGAAGTTAACAAAAGTGAATATTAAACAAAAAAAACAACAACAAAATAATATGTAACATGAACAAAGTAAGACGCTAACAGACACAATTGAAGAAAAATAATAAAATAAATAATTAATAGAAAAACAACAACAGGAACAAAAAAATATTCACAAAACAACAAATAACGTGGGAAAACATGAAAAAATAAATCAAAAGAAATAAATGACTAGTGTTGTAATTTGGTTCCAGTAGTTTTAGTTTTTCTAAATCAGTTGCTTTTTGACATCTGTACATCAGTTCCATCAACAAAATTACCAGTAAAATAACATTAAAACTAAACTAAACCATCCATTCAGAACGCATCAGTGCTGACGTATCAGGGTTAAAGGTTTAAGAAATCTCTATCTATCTGGACTTACAGTGTAGGTGATGTAGGACCGGAGCAGACCTATTGTTTGGGAATTATTCCAATCATATTTTTCACTTTTCATTTTTCATATATCTTTTTTTATATATATATTTTCTTTTTCTTTTTTTTTTTTTTTTTTTTACCTTTTTTGATAGATGTATTGTTTCTGCAGGGTTTTAACCTGTGTGCCTCCTCTCTGCTCCCACTCACTGGTTTTTCAAACCATTCCCCCTCCTACCTACTTCCTCTACTTTTCAGCATTTGTCCTTCTCGTATTTCAGCTTTGGTCTCATGTGGGTTCTGTTTAAAAAGCCTTTCAACAGTTCAAGACAGAATTTGACATCCCTCAACCAATTCTTTTTTGGTATGTGAGAGTATGAAGATCTGTCAAACCCTATTTCTCCCTAGTTCCTCAGTGTCTGCAGATCAGCAGGTTAAATGATATGATGAACTGACAGCTCATCCTGCTCAGAGCAGATTGAAGCACCTTGAAAGTAAAACAACTCAGACTCATGACTCAGGACTTGATGAGTTTATTTAGATCTGGCTACTGAATCAGAAGAGTCTGTAATTAACCTATACAGACCTAGTGTTACTTTTATAGTGGTCCCCAAAGCATTTTTTTCTCTATATTTAACCCTTATTAAATGACTAATCCCAAATTATTATATAATTATCCTCTGTATTTTGTGTGTGTGTGTGTCTGTGTGTGTGTGTGTGTGTGTGTGTGTGTGGGGGGGGTTACAACAAAGTTCAAAGATATCTCTATTTTCCTCTGAGGGGGGGCACTTTCTTTTACAGTAGGCCAACAAAATGTGTTACCAGGCATATCAAATGTCATCCCCTTGCAACGTTTAACATGATTTCCCTCATCTCTTATTATTGCAAAAACACAACACTTATTCCTTAGGACCACATATCTCCTGCCAGAGAGAAGCTGAATGGGTGACTCTGATCCCCAAGCACAACATAGGACTTCTTCAAGGTCCTGATGCTAAACAGTTCATTAAGGTGGTTTAAACCTTACAATGTTACTACATATATGAGTCCTTAGTCATTTTGTTGTTCTTGATGCTGGTTGAGTTATACCAGCAAACAAAAAGAGAACATCAGCACAGACTCATTTTCATAAAAGTGTTGACCATGTTAAAATGACAAAGTTTGAGATAAAAATATAGACACTGATGTACTTTTTTTGCACACAGCATCCACTTGAGGCTGAAAACTGTGCTTGCTGTTAATAAGAATGCCCAGGTATTTAAAGTGGTTGATCACTTGTCTGGTTATTTATGACCACAGGTGAGACGAATACAGGATTCTTCCCCCAAATCTATTGTGATCTCTTTGATCTTGCCCACATTAATAGTTAAAAACGAGGACTCGCACCACTCTAAAAAGTCAGCCACCACAAAGCCACAGTCAGGACTGGCATGTTTCCCCAGAGACAAGATGATAGAATCATCAGCAAACTTAATTATGTGATGCTCTGATGATGACTCTAACAGGCATTTGTGCACAAAACAAGTAGGAGGTGATGAAACACAGCCCTGTGGTGATCCAGTGGATGATAAAAGAGCATTTGATAAGAAGCCATTTCTCTTCACAGGCTGTGACCTATTGGTTAAAAAGTCCATCAGCCAACATAAGAGACCATGATTAATATTATGTGTTGTCAAGTATTGGTGCTAAAATAGAAGACTAAATGCTGTTGAAGGCTG
This sequence comes from Siphamia tubifer, assembly GCA_020466265.1. Taxonomy (NCBI): domain Eukaryota; kingdom Metazoa; phylum Chordata; class Actinopteri; order Kurtiformes; family Apogonidae; genus Siphamia; species Siphamia tubifer. Next base: position 16,915,704 of record CM035796.1, read on the forward strand.
AAGAGAAATCAATAAATAATAATCACACTAGTGATTTATCTCCTTCTGCATGTGTCAGGACCATATTTAGTAAAGTGCTATTGGTGCCCCTCATACAGTGTTGCTTAATGTTCACAGATGGGGTTTTTAAACATAGACAGGAAGACGTGTCCAAAATGCTATAGCCTTAAGGTGTGAAAGTGCTTAAAAGGAATGAATAAAGAATAGAAAAGAAGATACATAAGGGAAATAATTCATCTGTTATACTACTGACTGGCAGTTATAGTTGTATAAGACCAGAAGGGTTCCTAAACTGGAGCTGTGGTCCCCTCCTTATTGTTAATCTAATGAAGCAAACATTTATATAAATACGTTTTTATCAACATGTTTATCCATTCTTTAAACTCTGGTACTTAAGGGGTTTTTCATTGTTTAAGAATAACCCTGTCACTGAGACCCTGACCATGATAACTGAAAATTGAAAATATATGTTTTGCAATCTGTTGTTGTTTCACCCAATAAACACAGCCTTGGACAGTGTAGTATAGTTCATTTTCAACCAGTTACTTACAACCATCCACAAACATTTGATGATTGGACATTCCCACAAACAATGGATCAGTGTACTATTATCATTTTGATAGTTCAACATAATTAGTTATTCATCAAACCCACTCTATTTAGTTTTAGAGGAGTCCAACACTTACCTTTGGGGTATTTTATATAGTGTAAATTTGCCTTTATCCTTCCCTTTCAAAGTGTGAAATTACTTTCATCCATTCCTGAACATCCCCAATGTCTTTTTCCCATAACACCTTCAAATTGTTCGTGCCAGTACTCAATGCAGAGTTCTTTCTTCTTTAAAATATCAAGGCTCTGTAATGATAAGATAGTAAAGTTAGATACTTCAAAATATGGCTTTCTTCAGTTTTCAGATGTAGCAACCTGAAGATATTTCCAGAAAAGTCCCTTCCCTTTGAATTTATATTTATTCAGTTCATCATTATAAGACATAAACACTTCACTATCATATAAATTACCCAGCATACATATTCTATGGTTGTGCCATAGACGTTTGTTTTGATGTTCAAGTAACACTGGTCTACAAGTAAAATGTTTCCAGAATAAAACTAATGAAATTTTACAATGTGTTACAGATAAAGGAAGAGAATATGTTTTAGTCCAAAATGATATTGTTGTCAGATGTAACAGATTTACATCAAAACATTGTCTACACATTATGATCCATTCACTTTACAGGTTCTTTCTAGTGGAATATTTAGAAATCCATTGTATACATGTACATAAACCACCATATATGTGGTATAACACGTCATCATACCTATTAAAAAACATGAACCAACCTGCATTTTTGTTGTTTGTTTTCTGATTCATCTCAGTAAAGTATGTAATATTTAGCACATTTAATGTCTGAAGCAGATACTTCTAAAAAAAATTGTAGAGCAGTGTAATGATTATATGAAGCCAGTTTTTATGCAGTTTTATTTCTTTTCATATAATAACCTTTGTATTTACTTTGGTCTTACTTACATCAACATTGTCAGTAAATTGAACCTAAGGGGAATTCCTGATTGTTTAGTGAAAAGTGCTAAATGTAGAGGATAATACTGAAATAAATGGTAGAAAAGTGCACCAAGATACATGAGTCCGTCAGTTTATTTCATATATATTCCTTCAGAGATGGATGTTTGAACAGTTAGTTTACAGTACATCTTGTGTTCAGACACTTCTTGAATGACGGAAGCTCACAGTATATAGTACATTGGAGGCTGTAGAGGGAAGTCTGCAGACTGATATACACTGTAATGGTCCAGAGTAACATGAGGAAGTTGCAAAGCAGTAAAGAGCACATTTTAACCGCTGAAAAAAAACTATGAAACCATCATTTGGGTACCATTAAAAACCAACAATTTGAAGATGATGAGCCTAGTCATTACATGCTCTGGTTGAAGAGAGCGAAAACAAGCTGGTTCATATTTGGAAAAGACTTCATGTGAAGGCTTTGGGCACAAGCAGAACTTTCTTTTGTCCTCCAACTAATTATTATTAATGGGCTGCAACTTAAATAGCTTTTCTAACTACATTATCTACTTAATGGCTCTGTAAGTTCATCCCACACACTGCGGGATGCTGCTTTTCAGAAACCTGATCATATGTACTCTGCACATTGACTTGCATGAACATTTCTGAACACATAAGAGTCGACAAAAAATATGTCAGAAAATGTCTCAGCAAACTATCATTTCAAAGCCGTGAGCGACAAAAGCCTTCAACAACATTTCACAACTGTGACATGTTGACACTTTTTTATTTCCACATATTTCCTGAGAGCTGGTTTTGCAGTTATCTTCCTTGTTTTGACTTCCCCTTTGCGCAGTTGAACCTCAGTGGTCAAACAATTGTCTTATGCACAGTGTCATCATTGTGGACGCGTGTCAGAGAAAGAAGAGCATTACCCTCAGACTCCACCACTTCAGTGTCATTAAATCTGCAGACTCAGGTAACACTATTCATGTTTTAACAACATACACGTGTATTTATGTGTCTTTGATAACTGTGTACAATGGCTGTGGTTTATATTTACAGATCCATCTTTGCTTTTGATCGGGCCCCCCACTTAGTGTGTTTGACAAGCTGAGTTGGACACTCTTTCCTAATGAGTGTCAGTTTGTCAAATACCCCAAGTGAGGTGTCACTTGTCATCCTGGGTCATTCATCAGACTGACCATCCATCTCAACAGGGTGATTTACAAATGCAGTCTATATCAGTAAGATAAAAGAGTCTAATATTAGCAGGTTTTTTTTTTTTTTTTTCAGAAATAGATAGAAGTCTTGGATATAATGTTATATTTTTAATGCTTTTTGCAACCAGACGTATATATAATGCAATCCCTAAATGTTATGGTATTAACTTAAAAATGCATATGTGCACAATACATACAGTATAGTATCATTGTGTGGGAGAAAGTCTTAACAGTGAACTTTTGTTAGTGTAAAAGTGTTTTGGAAATCCAGTGGTTTATAATTTCCTTTCAGTATTTTCCTATGATTATCTCATAAATTGTGTAACCGCAGGTCTGGTAAATGTCCACTTCTAACATATTTGACAGAGGAAAGGGCTCAATAAAGTTTCCAGTTATCCAGAAAGCTTGTGTGTGTTTTAGCATAGATGATAAAATTCCAAAAATGCTCCAACCATGTACCATTAAAAAAAAAAAAGAAAAATGCAATGTGATTCAAATGGGCTGATAGGTGACACTCCACTAATCTGAAATCAGCAAAAATAGAAAAAAGCCTTATCACAACTGACTTCTTAAAGGGAACTCTTATCTGTTTGCCTTGTATTTCCTGTTCCTGTTTTAGCTCTAAATTTAAGAGAAAATGCAGAAGGGTCAGAGATGTAACATGAATAAATATTAATGCTTTCGAGAACACTTGTACTCCTCTTTACAGTAGTATATATATATATATATATATATATATATATATATATATACATATATATGATACATGCCTACAGGGTTTTATATATGCTTCAGTTACTTGCACACATGCATCCCATTTATCATGATTCTGTTTTGTATAAAAATGTTTCTCATGTATTATTTGTCATATTTTTCCTTTATTTTCTTATTTTCCTATTTTGCACATAAATGAAGTTAAGTTTGACCTAGTTTCCCGCCAAAAATGTTTGTGTTCTTACTGTACCTCACTGGAATGGCTATCCGTTAAATATTTGTAATAAGAAATTGATTAACATTGTTACACATATTACGTATTTTGAATTTTAACCAAATGTCAAGTTGTTCTGTAAACTGTGTCAGAGTCCTGTCAGGGCTCCAAGGCTTTTGGCAAGCTAACCTTGACCTGGAACAGCACTTCACATATTTCACATATTTATACGTCATATGAAAAGGTCTAACTCTGTAAAATGCTATATATTTTTATTTTTATTATTGTTTTATTTTTATGACAACACCCACCTCACAATGAGGCCACACAGGCTGTTCAGCACATTGGACGATGTAACCCAATGTTTTCAGTATGTTACACAAGAGCAACTTGGCCTAAAATGTGCCACGTTGTACATTACAGCATGAATTTGCATCGCGCCCAGTTTTCCAAATAAAGTGAAAATTGCACCAGTGGCAGTGACTGTTTTAAGGAAACAGATCTGTAGTGTACTGAGGAGAGCTCATGCGTCATCTGAGAAATGAGAAATGATCAGAGGTAAGTGGATACGGACAGGATGACATGGAAGGTTGTGAGTGTCAAGTAGTTTTGGTTTAGTTTGGTTTGGTTTAGTTTAGTTTAGTTTAGTTTAGTTTAGTTTAGTTTAGTTTAGTTTAGTTTAGTTTAGTTTAGTTTAGTTTAGTTTAGTTTAGTTTAGTTTAGTTTAGTTTAGTTGCACATGCACTGTTGGAGAACTTAGCAAGTCAAAACAGCAGCAAGCAGAAACTAATGTAAAGACTTTGGCATCTATATAGCATAAAAAAATATTTTGGGACCACATATGTAAAAGGTGAAGCATAAAACAGAACAATATATAACCTTATTTTCACTAAAACTGGTCTACTTTTTTTTAATGATCTACTTCAGAGGTTAAATGTGTTATATCTTACAGACTTAAATAAGAAAAACTGGAAAAACAAATTAAAAAAAATATGCTGGTGGTGATGATTTATATACAGTATATGTTTATGTATATTTATACAATAGATTTATAAATCTATTAGGAAGAATCTTTAAAGTGAATATACTTTTCAAGATTCAAGATTTTCAATTGTTATATATCATGGTATGAATGGCAAAATGCATTTAAAAAAAGCAAAAACATCTAAAAACGTATACAGAAGAAAAACCTACTGTTAAAGTAAAATAAATAAAATATAAGAAGACATATGAAATATGAAATTAAAGGAACATACCAAAACAGACTCAAGAAATATCTTATATTTAGTGCAATTGAGTGGAGAAAATGCATTGTGCAAATGTGTTTGTTGTGGAGTGTGTGTGTGCTATATTTGTAATGTGGTGCAGTCCAGTCTTAAACTTGGTTTTTATATGAGTGCATATGAGGTCACTGACCTGACCTGATGTTTTGAAGTCGATGTGGTCGCTCTAACACAAACATTCCTTTTGAGTAAAACCCATTCTGTCATTGATTCTTGGAATTTAATTTTGACCTGAGACTGTACCATGGAAACTACAACCAAACAGCATTTTTGACTTCAGTGTTCAGTGTTAAAGACTCATGCTTAAACAAGTTTCACTACTGTTATTGTGAAAGCATTTTCCCTCATGGACCAGTGACATTCAAACCTTTTTCAGGTGTTTTTTTTAAGTGCAGATGTTGGAGATAATGATGAAAATAACGACAGCGGTTGGTTACAAATACAAATCTGACACCGTATTCATGTGTTTTAAACACATATATCTTAATAATTTAGCACATATTGAATATATGACTTTACTCAAGTCATCTTATGTGTGCCTTTTGTTGCTATAATTCAGTTTGACCAGTAAGTGGTGATAGAGCTCCTTTTATAGTTTGTTGCCATGGTGAAAATAATTGAGTCTTTATAAGAATCAAAGACTGCACATAATAAATTCAGTTAATCAAGATAGGAAACTACTGTAAAATGTAAATACTGAGGACTGATTTAATAAATGCCTCTATTTAAAATTAAATATTAAACATTTGAAAACAGATAATGTCTGTGTAACTCTTCTGACTGTTTATTGTGTTTGACAGCTGCTTATTTTCAAACCTTATAAGTTCTGGTTTTTAGTCTGTGTTCATTTGCCAAAGCTGTATAAACCTCCCATTCATCAATAGTAAAAAAGAGGCTACAGTAACTACATAATTATTTTTTCAGTTTTGTGTTAGAATATCCAGCTGTGTGTTATTATTCGTGACATTTTCTAACCTAAAATGGAACATCATAAAAGCTTTCCTGCTGGGTTTTTTTTTTAAACCCCGAAGAAGCTCTTACCTGGACAGAAAACATAAGTAGGTATGAAGAGAAGGAAGTGCTATTTCTTTCTTGACATTGAAACACATATATAACACAGTTGGTTTTAGATCAAATGAAAAACCAGGCATACACTTTACAGAGACATTTACAGTTCTAATCTGTTTAACCACAAATTCATTGGTAACACTTTATAATACCTACACACAACTGACTATGTATTAACTATTTATTACCCATTTATAAATGGGTTATTCATTATGTATTAACCATTTTTGACCTATTTGTTAATGTCTTGTAAAGGTTCATACTAGTGTAAATGTAAAATTTGATTATTTTTAAAACACTGCACCTGTTGGTTAAAAATAATCAAATTTTACATTTACACTGGTATGAACCTTTACAAGACATTAACAAATAGCTAACAAATAGTTAATACATAATGAACAACCCATTTACAATTAGGTAATAAATGGTTAATACATAGTCAATTGTGTGTACGTATTATAGTATATAGTATTACCAATTCATTTGTAGTTCACTAAACTGAATGCATAAAAGCAGGTTAAAAACAGTTATTATCAGTTGAATTTATATGTGTCAATTCTAACTGCACTTTACTGAGACCCCTTTGAGGGGAATCAAGGCCAGGTTACATCCATCTGCAACTTCCAAGAAACTAAAAACAGATCCAGGCCCAGATAAAATGGTCAAGAAGATTCAAGGACTGTAGCCTTTACAGTGGGGTATCAAATTTTATCTCCTCTTTTACAAGTATTTATAAACTGGGAGTCACTTGAAGTCAAACACAAGCTAAATCCTACAGAACCCATTCACTTACATATGTTACAGCTTATTTTATAATCTTATATATAAGAAAGATAATCATTTTATAATGTTGTGGCTGAATAATAACTGTTATCACTAGAATAACAGAAAGATAATAACTTTAAAATGTTGTGGGTGAATAATAACTGTTATCACTAGAACAACTACCCTTTAACAGGATTTGGGCAAATATTATTATTATCATGGGCTTCTACATGAGAATGTTAAATTCATCCACATCCTAATAGTTTGACTTACATCCCTTTTCACAATAGGACTTTTGTTACACAAGTCATTACCAGGTTTTTAACCTAAAATAATCACGACATTATTTATGTGGTTCAGACACTGTGATGTGGTGGAGGTTCAGAAAGGGGGTGTCAGTGTAGAAAATGGAATGTAAAATTCATTATTATATTTCCATGAATGTGTAATAAGCAAAACAAAAAAAAAAGCATTCTGTGTTTTTGTTTCCAGGGTGAGCCATTTATATCTGTACATGTTGAATCACAGTGTTTTTACAGTAGTATAAGGTCTTCTTTGTCTGCTTTTTCTCTTTGGAAAAAAAACATTAAGGTGTATTAGTGTTACATATAATGTTTGAATGTGGACTGGAGTTAAATCAACTGATTCTAATACAAAACGTCAGAGTTTTTTTTTTAACCACCATTAGGAAACATGAGGGGTATTTGTTACATGATTGGATCACGATTTGAATTTAGGGTCCCATCTATGCTCTATATTTTCTCATTTTCATCCTCCTATTAGAGCTAAAAAGTAACAAAAAGTGCATTAATTCTGGAAGGAAATAGCTACGTGACATAGGTAAGTAATGGAAAAGGGATCCAGGCCAAAATAAACAAGCCTTTTGTGTTTGTTTGGGTCATAGTTTGACTTGTGTACAGCTGACATCATTTTGTGTAACCAAGTAAACATTGGCCTGGACATTTGTCAACCAAAAACACTGACAAGAGATATTGTGTTGCAGTTGCTCCTATATCAGGGAGGTGGTTATTACTGATGAGACAGAGCACAAAGACAATGATGTGAAAATAGTCATTTAATTTTCTTTTGTCTTATTTCATCAAATGCCTGGTTGCAAATAATTTTCCATATAAGCTGATGTTACAGTTAAGAAGCCTCTCGAGCTCCTGGTGCAGCGTGACCCTATTCACTGTGGATGTTGCACTCTCAATGTCACTCTGACTTGTGCTTTGTGGAGCCAAGCATCCTTTTGGAAAGGATTGTTAATTGACTTGGATATGTGGTTGAAGGAGGATTACTTGTTCTGTGCCTACGACTAAAAAAGTCATTGAAATAACGACTCTGAGCTCTTGAGATCACATTATTAATTTTTCTCTGACTATGCTTGGTCTTTTCACCTTAATAACACTTAATTATGATGTTCTTTTGTACAGAAGTGAATGGTATGAAACAGTAATACATATCCGACTGGTGTAAATAAATCACACATCCATCCATTCATCTCCTAAATCCACTTTATGCTCACTGTAGATCTGTGGGGCGTCACTGGTATGGAGCCAGTATAGGCCCTTATTATTTGTAAATGCATGTGGAGAGTTGTGTGTCCATATTGAAACTTGTGTGTGTGTGTGTGTGTGTGTGTGTGTGTGTGTGTGTGTGTGTGTGAAAATGTGTAAAAAAAAAAAAATCCATCTGTTTTCAAATTTGAAAATGTCTAGACTAATATGCAAATGCATGCCAAGATCAGCAAATGCTTAACCTGACTCACAGCAGATGTATGGATGCTTCACATGGCATCTGGGAAAGTACCATTAGCTTGTCTTTAAGGGTTGTCAATCATAATCATTCGCCCTGATTGGAGAAACCAGGTGCTTGTCATTTTGAGTGACGTACTACTTCAACCAATCACATAGAAAGCAGCATGTAATGCAGATGATGGGGGGGGGGGGGGGGGGGGGTGCTAAGTCAAGCCCTTCTACTTCCGATCCATGGGTGCTTAGCTCGCAAAAAAATTTGAATGGGAGTGAATGGAGTGAGTCAAGCTAAATTCTGATTCTGTTTGACAAGTTCTCTGAAATTTACATATGAGACATGCCACATCAAAGACATATTTGATGTGGCGTAGGCAGACCACCTGTTTTTGATGGGAAGCAAACATGACGTTAGGTTTTATGTGGGCTTAGTAAGAGACTACAATACATCACGTATGTGACATCACACTCTGCTCAGCTGTGGTGTGGAGTCTGTGGTGATGTCACATGCGTGCCAGGCGTGTAGTCCAAATTATTATCAGGTTTTATTCGCAAATAGATTGACCGTTGGTTAATAGAAGCAGTTGAAACACACATCAATAACTAGAAAAGCACTCTGACAGCACAGACTGCCAAGGTAGGTTAGCTAATGCTTGCTAAGATTTCCAAATGCATGCTAAGATCTGCAAATGTGTGGACAAATCTGTAAAGACGTACACACAGAGACATGAACGACTGAAGTATTTTTGTTACAAGACCCCGGAATACAGACAAATCATTGGTTATAAGTCAAGGGCCTTCTCGATTGGCTCTCTTTACGTGGATTTTGGCACAGTTCTGCCATGGGAGATCCACAATGTATCAGGATTTGTATGTATAGGTTTGCATACACTGAGCTCATTCCAGACCATTTGGCTTTGCTTACTCTGTACCTTACTTATTTTACAACCTACATTAGCACACATTTGCAGATCGGTCTATACATTTGCAAATTTGAATCCAGATTCATCCTTTTTTTTTTTTTTTTTTTTTTACACATTTACAATTCTCGTTACATACACAAGTTGTTTTACACATTAGCACACAAATCTCATCATGCCATAATGGATTAATTTACATATTTGCAAATCCAACCGCACACAGGCAAACTGAGTTATACATGCACAACTCTTCACATGATTTGCCAATACTATATCCACATACTGGCTCCATACACTGGAGGCTATCCCATCTATATATGGGTGTAGGTGGGGTTCAACCTAGATGACTCACCAACTCATCACAGAGCTGAGAAACAAACAACCAATCACTTTCACATTCACACCTATGGGTAGTTTGGATTATAAATAAATATTTCATGTCAAATTAAATTAAATTGTACTCATGTGTCAGCAAATCATAACAAAAGTGATCGCATGACACTTAAGATTTCATGGTCAGTTGTTGAAATAAGTAACGCAGCTGTCAGGCTATTTCATATTCATGTTAAAATCAGATAAACATTACGTGTATATACAAATAAAAATGGTTACATGATTTCTGACTATCTGACACTTAAAAGAAAAAAGAAAAAGAACCAAACTGACTTCATATTTTCTATTTTTGGTGGTATATCCCATATGCAAGGGATACTTGGATTTATTTTTCCCCCAATGTGAGATATTTATTGATCAAACGAGCTCTAACTTCAAAAGAGAAACTTAAAAAACAAATGAATGTCTATGGCTGTTGTTTATGTGAAATAAACATCCGTAGTAGAGCTAATGTTCTGTGACTTTCAGTGTTTAGAATTTGGTGGTTTGTAATTAAGGGATCATAAACAGTCTATCCCTGCAAAGCTGAGATGAAAACAAGTACATTTGAAGGAATGTGTGAAGACCCCACTCACTCACTCAGTAAAACAAATGTGGAATAGACCAGGACAAAGGCTTCATCTGATGCCCTGTTAGATTTGTGGTTCTTGTTTTATTCTGGCTCTAAATTCACACTTGGAAAGAATTTGTAGAGTTCTGCAAAATGTCATCATTGGCCAATTTTACCAACCACTGATATATAATTTCAAAGTAATTTGTCATTGAAGAATTTTTCACTCTACCCAAAAGGTCATGGTTTGGTTTTAAATACTACTAAATAAACTGCAAGTCACTTTTTATTAAATCTTTATGGACTTTGGCTAAAACAAAACAAATGGTATTTTTTCTTCTGGCTTACTGTCATGTATATCTAAGCTTGGACATAACAATATTTAAGAGACATCTTTGCGATACATGATTTTAAAAAAAAAAAATGCCTGGAAAGGTTAAAACATTATATAACAGTAATAAAAATATGCAACATGAAATTTAACTGTGGTTTAGGCAAGTTAATATCACCATAATTTTCTTCTGGCTT